>OX104114.1:96726055-97326055 GCA_944474755.1 Limnoperna fortunei | reverse complement strand
TCAAAGAGATATTTTAAACAGGGTTTTCTGTTCTACTGAATCACATAATTAATTTTGCTCAGTACACATTTGCTACGCGAACGTGATGTCTTGTATAGTTTTTGTTTAAGCATAAATAAAGGATCTTATTAGCCACAATAATAGGAAAAGGCTTCACCATTCTTGTTTCCCACCTTATAATTAATAGATGTGCTAACACAGACATTACTTGACTCTTTGGATCTCCATCAGTGCACTTCTGTTAAACCAAAATAGTTTAATTTCAAAAGGAACATAAATTCCCTTCAAGGGGTCACATGGCGAAACATCTGATTGACCTCAAATCCACTGTCTTGCAATTACAATAACGTCAACATATTTCGCTTCCGAAATTTCTTTATAAAAATACTGGATGATAATGAGGCTAAAGTGTTTAGTGTGCCCATTAGATTGGCCGAAATGGGCCCGATTTACTTCCACTCTAGCTGAAGTAAAGCGAATTGGCTTGTCTTGCCCTCTACCGCCTCTATAAACGCTGACGGAGTATTTGCTTCTTTTTGCTGATCCTTAAAGGAAGTTTTTATTTTTATCGACATTACTTTAGGAGTTGAAAGTTTTAAAATAGCTATATAAAAATGTTTTTCGAAGGGCAAGACGTGACGTACAGATTTATACACTATAGGCAACTAGACTTCTCTAACTTGACAAAGTAAGAGTTCGGGAGGTTATCGAGACGGCTTAACCAACATGTCATGCACACGTGTAGCACACACCGCAAGTGTTGCCTATGCTAAAAGCCTCAAACTACATTATGTACACCTATTTGTTAGTGCCCGCAGGTCATACACAAAGTATTTTAATACATTTCTTAATATAAACCTATATTGTAGGTATATTCAAGAAGAGAACCAATAAAGAAACAATAAATCAAATGAAAAAAGAGCTGGATCAACAACAGCAAAATTGTAACAACCGCTGGAAAATTATATGCCGACTGTATTGAAACTACTTCCTTTTGATTGTTTTTCATTTACTGTTGTAAAATATTGTATCCCGTCTCCATGCGACTTGAGTTCTTTTTGTTTAGAATCGTGTGATGTAGTGACAAAATACACGAACACTTTGGCTTCTCGCAGAAAAGATCAAACCGCTTTTCTAAGGCCAAAACTAAAACTAAAGGAATACAAGTTCATTGTCTGGATAAATTCGTTACAAGTACATATATATTATATACAACCAGTTACACAGGGGGATACGACAATGTATGGTGTACATAAAATATATTTCGTATCTAACGCTTCGTCCGATACCAATTTTGTACATGCATTATATTTCAGAATCCCATTAATACTCATCGAAAACTCAAGAAATTCGAACGAATATAGCTAAATAAAAATGTGTATCGTGCTAGTCAAGTTAACTATTGTATACCTAGGGTGGGCAAAAATAAATCTCCACTATAAGAGCCAGGGTATCCTAAGCCAACGTCAATCACCTCTGCCACACATTAGTTGACGAGATGAGACATATCTCGTGACAAGCGTGTCGTATCCTCCCGGAAATTTTAGTGTAAAACTGGATCAAAAGTGTATTATAAATAGACTATTTAAACATAAAGGATATCTCGTTTATTATTTTACAATCGGGGATGACGTGTAGCAGAGATTATATCTGGGAAACAGTTATGTTCTCTGTGCCAGAGAGTGGGCATAAATTATCGTTCACAAAACAAACCAAATAGCTTCAATAAGTGGGAAGAGTAGAATCGAAGTTATTTCAAACATTAATTATTTGTTTCATGTTTTACCATAGGCAGGATACATATTAAAAAATCACGCCAGTCCTGTTAACCTGTTTTTTTAAATTTTTGATTCCTTTTCGTTGTGAAACATGCAAAATTTGAATTTCGTAAACATACGTAGAAATTGTTTAAAGTGCTTGATTCAAAATCATTGTTGATCTAAAATGAGCTCTACTAATAGAAAATCATGTATACATGACCACCTACATGAACCAACACAGAATATCAAACAGTGACAGTTTTTTTCATCATCAGAAAAAAAGATAAATGTATAATATTGCAAAATTCAAACTGCAAATTTCATAACAGAACAACATAAGCATCAACAGGTTTGTTATATAGCAATAAAACACATGTATATAAACAGCATGTACATGTAAAGTAAAAGTGCAAAATTGGTTTTGTTTTCGACTCTTTTTGACCATTCTGATTTCTTAGTGTTTTATTTGTTCAAATAATATAATAGCAGTAAAATAATTACATATATCTGTCTGTAAAGTTATCATTCCAATATTTTAAACAGCCAATAAATAAACATGGAACATTAATTTATATTCTGTTACCCTTAGTGTTATTTCGTAGCTAAGGTAAATCAAACAGTCGACATCAATTTCGACATTGTTATTTATCTTTCTTGCAAATAAAGTGTTTAACATCCCCGCATTTGGCATCGGCTATTGCTGTGTGCAAATACTGAAATTTCAAAACGGCACAGTTTTCTGTGGTTCCCCCATCTGGTTGACCTGGTATCCATTTAGACGTATTCAAGCTATTTCCATTGATCCATTTCCATTGATTTTCTGTAGCTGTGTCTGATGCTCCAATCCAAACCTCGTCAACTAAAATTATAAATTACTTTTTACCAGTAGTCTTGTTTCTATGGTTTAAATATTCTGTCGATAAACAACAAACTGATAGTGAAAAGGGATGTCCATGAGGAGCTAAATGTGTGATGCATTACATTAAATATTAATGAATTTGAATTCGTGGTAGAATGAATTGATAGTCCATCTCACCATGGAATTCGACAGATAAATATACATTACATACATTATGTGTAGGTACAACTACCTGTATCAGGTCGAGTCAGTTATGTACATTCGTATCACTACGAGACGCGCAGCGTCGAGTTGTGATGCAATGTAAGCAACTAGTTAGTTAACAAGGTAGTTGTACCTACACTTAAATGTATGTAATAAATTTATCTAAAATTAAGAAGTGTACAAAAAGCAGAACAAAACTGAATGTTTGCAATTAGCATTAGTTTATAAAAGATAGCCCCTAACATCACAAGCATTATGACGTCATATTTCATTCTTAGAATGAAAGTCATTCAACGAATCATTGGTTATACCATTCATTGTGACGTCAAGAAGTAGTTCCTACAAAAGTACATCTTGTATCACATATAGAGATGATACAAGGTTTTTTATCACACAGGTTGTATTTTGACTAAATACATACTTAATTTTAGATAAATTGTATTATCTTTTGTATCATTTACGCTTATTCCGAATTCTTTCCCCTATAGCCAAGAAATAAGGATAACATCCGTCGCAAAAAATTGTTAACATGTAAACTGCCATTGTTCATCAAACTAATGATCTAGTCTATTTTTTCTGACGATAAGTTTAATTTTACTACAAGCTTATCAGTATAAGATCTTTTGTTTTTACTGCTTGTTTTTTTCTTTTTTTTTTTAACGTAACTTTCAATAACTATGCATCTTATCATGGAAACCACCCGATTAATAGTTGATGACTAACAACAACTCTCATTCGTCCACCGAGATCCCATTATTTTGCATGTGTAGAAATATATAAGCAAAAAGATTTGTTACTGGAAATCATCGACAACTGATCAATGAAAACTCTATTATTGCCTAGTTCTGCTGTGAAATCATCGACACCTGGTCAAAGAAAACTCTATTATTGGCTAGTTCTGCTGTGAAATCATCGACACCCACTGGTCAATTAAAACTCTATTATTGCCTAGTTCTGCTGTGAAATCATCAACAACTGATCAATGAAAACTCTATTATTGCCTAGTTCTGCTGTGAAATCATCGACAACTGGTCAATTAAAACTCTATTATTGCCTAGTTCTGCTGTGAAATCATCGACAACTGGTCAATGAAAACTCTATTATTGCCTAGTTCTGCTGTGAAATCATCGACAACTGGTCAATGAAAACTCTATTATTGCCTAGTTCTGCTGTGAAATCATCAACAACTGATCAATGAAAAAACTCTATTATTGCCTAGTTCTGCTGTGCAATCATCGACAACTGGTCAATGAAAACTCTATTATTGCCTAGTTCTGCTGTGAAATCATCGACAACTGGTCAATGAAAACTCTATTATTGCCTAGTTCTGCTGTGAAATCATCAACAACTGATCAATGAAAAAACCCTATTATTGCCTAGTTCTGCTGTGAAATCATCGACAACTGGTCAATGAAAACTCTATTATTGCCTAGTTCTGCTGTGAAATCATCGACAACTGGTCAATGAAAACTCTATTATTGCCTAGTTCTGCTGTGAAATCATCAACAACTGATCAATGAAAAAACTCTATTATTGCCTAGTTCTGCTGTGCAATCATCGACAACTGGTCAATGAAAACTCTATTATTGCCCAGTTCTGCTGTGAAATCATCGACAACTGGTCAATGAAAACTCTATTATTGCCTAGTTCTGCTGTGAAATCATCGACAACTGATCAATGAAAACTCTATTATTGCCTAGTTCTGCTGTGAACAATTGTACGGTGTAAGGCAACCAATGTGTCTAGTTTACTTCTAAACAAAGAACAGATATAAAAATGCTAATTACCATCTTATTCCGGGAGTGAATCTTATATTGAAATTTAAAGATTATTAAGACAATACAAAAACCTGTTGCTTAGTCAACTTATTTTCAGTCAATGTGGTTAATAATTAGAAACACCTAAATTTCTAGCCGAATTTTCCCAACTGTCGTCGAATTACAATAGAAGGCATTAATTTTCACTAATTTGGTAGGTTTTGGATTATAGTGTTGTTTTCCTATTGCGTAAGTATATAAAAACGCTTATACTAAATCTACAAAGTTTTTAATAAAAACATAAAAAAAATAAATTACTTTACTTATTGTTAATCAACAAATATCCTTGTTATGGGTGGTCTTATTTTACCTTGAACAATCTATCGCTATCGTTTAACTCGTTTACTTACAGATAGATTTTTCACATATCGCCTTATTTACATCTAAACCCACATTAAGCTGGCTAGTTGAATATCAACCATCAAACATGCACGTGTGGCAAAACAGCCATGTACTACGTTATCCCATAATAATGGTGAATTATCATAATTTAGAAAAACGCAATTCTGAAAATCCTGAACTCCTACCCAGTAATTTTCATTTCTGTAAAATAAACCGTAATTATGTGTTAAACCGTTGAAATATTTTCTTGCGTTGCCTTATTTTCATTGCGACTGAAGTCTATTTTAACTCTTTCAATAAATTGGGATTATTTTTATGTACAACTGCATAATGTATTAAACATTTTTATATTGCTTAGATTGAAATGTTTCCCAAAATACAGCATGTAAATTGGTAGATAACACCATTCAAGTTGACCAATCCGGTTTGCGCATGATCACACAAATAATTTGACTACAAATAAATGATTTGTTCTTAACAGCAATCCAGGATCATGTGATCCGGTAATTAAAAAAGTCAGAAATTTGCAACTTTAAACAAATTATTCAAAGCCTTAAATAGATTACCCAGGATAAATGCCAGTTTCCGTCAACACCTGTATGTGAGTTGCATTGTCAGGAAATGTTGCAAGATGTCCTCCGCTGTTATTACAAAGCATGCTACTATTATCCCATAGTAAAGTTGTATTGGTTGTCCAGTAACATGAATTGACATATGGAACAAATACACCTTTAGGACATAGGTAACCTGCAAATAATTTTCAATATTATAGTGACGATAGGACTATAATGGATTGAACTAGAAAATTTCACTTCTCTTTTTTGATGATTTGTAACATTTTGTCTTAAAATTCGACGTTACTATTTATTGATATCTTGACATCTGGAAGTAACAACTTTACTCCACAAAAGCATTAAATATCAGGCGAAAAAGATCATCAATCATTTTTCTTTGACGGTAAAAGAGACTTTTATCTGTTTCAGATTTGATGTAATTACACTGTAGCCATTTAAAAATAGTTTACATCAAATAACGTATTTTCGTGTCACTTACTTATTATTTTGCTTAGTAAATCAAGAATTCTGTCCGTGTCAGCAACTGCTAGTTCCGCTCCGATTGATTGGCAGCTGGTTTTTGCATCATCCCAAAATGTTGGTGTAGTTATCAATATGAAACATGAACCAGTTTCTTCATCTAATACGGATGTATTGCCACGACACCATTCTGTAACAATTAAATCGTAGATTTCTTGCATAAAATGAAAATCGTAAGTATCCTGGTTTAAGAGCATTGCAGTTTTTACGGATTTATAACAAAATAGTTGGTATTCGTTTCAAAAACTGTTAATTTTTAAACACACCTGACAGCATAACTCTTCCAAAAACTTAACTTAATATTTCCAATAGGCAGGGAATAGTTTTATGCTTAAATAACTACTATTTTGACCTGTAGGTAGTTTCCCTTGCCTGATGTTTAACTGTTTCGGTTAATGTATAATTATACTTTCTGGGTCTTTAAGGCCTAACGTAATGTAGAAATCCGCACCGCGGCCTATATTGGGTAAGTCTATAAAATAGTTTAGGAAAAAATATAGACATATTATAACCGCTAAATATTCTTTCTCTGAATAACATTCTATACCATCATAGAGGCAATCAAAATTGTCCTTTGGTCCTTTCTTATTCCGGTGGCAGGCAGGGTGTACTCGACTCCAATCTTAATTGACAAGGACTGCCAGTTTTCCTACCGCTGGTCGGAGGTTTTCTCCGGGTACTCTGGTCCCCCCCCCCAATAAAAACCTGACGCCAAGATATAGCTGAAAAATTGCTGAAAGTGGCGTTAAACACCATCAAACAAACAAACATATTACGGTGACCGTTTGTTTTTATGCTAAAATAGTTCTGTCCTGACATTAATCGACAATCGAATTACTAAATCTTTTAAAAAAAGATGATTTATCAGACTATTACTTCAATTTCTAAATTGACTAGTCATCCTATAGTTGTGACACTGAATGACTGTTAAACTAGTTGTCTTTGGCAATAAAGCAGTTTCATAGAACGTGTTTTTCCTTGGATAAAACAATACTGAACGTGTTTACAAATACATTACCTTTAAAGCACAAGTTCGCTGTTATAACAACACGTTTGTCCGAGTAAAAGTGAGATTACAAGACACTTAAACGTTTGCTTTTTACCCTTATCACAAGATATATTTCTTATCATGGAAGAGAAAGGACTTGTACAAAGATCTCTAACGAAAGGGACGGTTTTGATTTTCTAATGGTAAGTTTTCTTTCCTTAGGAAGCTATACGGCGAATTTATATACAATTAAAATGTAAAAAAAGGCGAACTGAATAGGCAAAGATGTGAAGTCTTCCGATGACATTTGTAAGTCTGTAAAATTTAGGATTTGATATCCGGTTTTACACTTAACCAAAAACTACAACATTTTTCTATGGGTGTTGATAACAAAGCATTTGATATCATATCGTCGAACCACTTATTCTGGTGTGTTCTCTTTTCTGCTTACTGTCTGTTTATTATAAGCACTTTGGTCTCACTATGAAAGATTTTATTAGACGCATTTTAAATGAACAAGAATTGAAATTAATTACGCATTTTGTATTAATTGTACATCTTCAGTTTACATATATATACAAGTCTAGGCGCGCGTCTGTTAATTTTGATTACATCATGTTGGAATTGTTGAGTAAAGTCAAGTAACAGCACGGCACGTCCCCGGCTGGCGGAATTGGGAAGCAACTATTTTGGGTTAAGTTAGAAATGAGAAAGTTTAAGATCAATATGTTATGACTTGTTTACGTCATTTATTTATATTGACATTCAGTGACTAAGCCATTCGTTGGTCAGTCTTTGTCTAAATTTTTGACAAGAAACACCGTCATTTGTATCGTTGCATAATCTTCTAGACTTATAATATAATATACAAAAATGCAGAATTGGATTACTGTCAAATCAATACATATTGGTTACGAAAATTCCATCGTCACTCGCTAGTACACATGTACTATGTCTACGATTCACCCCGGTTAATGAAGCTATATTATTATAAAGCGGATTTGGCCGAGGGGTATAGACCGCTGGACATAGTGCAGGCGAATTGGTGCCACATTGTCACAACGCTGTGAGTTCGAATCCCGCTGAGGGTAAGCAAAAATTTGATTGTGTTAAAAATCCCATTCTAACAGTGTTGGGCTTAATTTGTAGACGTATATATAAATATTTGATATTAACCCTGTATGTCTGATCTTTCAGAAATCAGCTGGATACATATATTATATGATTGTCACAATACTTAGACGTTTGTATATAAAGTACTTACTGTGACTGTATGACAAGTAACTTTGGCTTCCTATATAATACATGTATATATACAATAATGCAGAATTGGATTACTGTCATACACTGTATTAATACGTATTGGTTACGAAAATTCCATCGTCACACGCTAGTACACATGTACTATGTCTATGTCTAAGATTCACCCCGTTAATGAAGCTATATTTATATATAGCGGATTTGGCCGAGGGGTCTAGACCGCTGGACATAGTGCAGGCGAATGGGTGCCACAGTGTCACAACGGTGTGAGTTCGAATCCCGCTGAGGTAATCAAATATTTGACAGTGTTAAAAATCCAATTCTAACAGTGTTGGGCTTAATTTGTAGACGTATATATAAATATTTGATATTAACCCTGTATTTCTGATGTTTCAGAAATCCACTGGATAGATATATTATATGGTTGTCACAATACTTAGACGTTTGTATATATATATATATATATATATATATATTAAAGGAATTGTCATATTATCATTGGTGAAACTTTTTTCATAAAATAAGGTAAAATATAATATGAACATATAATCTCCTTTTATAGATTTAAAAACTGAGAATTTACTTGATGTCCTGTAGAACCGTTGTCCAATTTGTGTGACGGTGTACAACTGGTTGGGTATAGGCTTTGAGTAACCACTGCATGTATCTCCATCATAAAAGAACGAAATACACAGGGCATCTTTGTCGCAAATAATTGAACAAACAAGTACTGATGGTACTGTTGTTGACCATAATGTCCCGGTACTAACAGCTTTGTCGGAGTGTTTTGTTAATTTATCAAACTCAAATGCCCGCAATTCCAATTGCTCATATCCTAAAAATACAAAAGAGATGCATATTAACTATTACAAATATACAGAAAATCATATAGCTTCAAGAGATGCAATCAAACAATATTTTCTGGACCTTTAAAGTAGCTGCTTTAGAAAGAAGATGCAAGGAAGTTATGTTTTATTTCAAGTAAGTCATTAACAGATTAACTCTGATATAGAGCAAACGGAATTCTCCAAATGAATAAGGGATTTTCCATGCCTTACATGTTCATCAGTTTGACAGAATTCAAACTATTGAACACAAATCTTGGTATCTATTTGAACATAAAAGCTGCATTACACATTTACAAATACTAGTTTGAATCAGTTTTAATGCATCTTTTTGCACTGAGTGCCTTAGTTTTAGTAACAGTACAAATTATAGGGGCAATAAAAATCTTATCTTTCGGTCATTTTTCAATTGCTTTGTGGTTGGTCTATAGTGTTTAGGAAAGGCAACAAATCTACTTACACCTTCGTTAGGGAAAATGATAATATAAATATCGAGTAATTACATTTTGTTTTGAAACAGACTTAATCATGGTACATGGTGAGCCTGTTAGGGTAAGCCGAATATTAACCGTGAAAAGAGCTGTCTTAAAAATATCACGTCAGTGATTACTTTTGTCGATTATTTGATAGAATTGTCTAAATAAACGTTATTAACAAAATATCCAAATTAATGTAATAAAACTTTTCTGCGCTATTTTGTTCATGCGGACTTGTTCAAAAATTAGAAAAATTAATATACATGGTATGAACATGTCACAAAGGAAGTTAACACAAGTTAAAAAAATGCTCTTGAAAATAGACGTTTCAAAGTTGGTACTCGCGCATGGCAATTGCAAATCGACCCAGTAATTTCTTGGATCAGGCCAGTTTGAAAACCAAGATATCAACATATCTATATCGATGAGACTTCCGAAAATAACCTAAATATAGGGTATGTTTACGTTTAACGATATGTTTTTGTTATGGATATGCTTTTCAATTTTGTCGAACTTTTTATTTAAAGAACAGTTTTCAAAAGTTCCATACAATTGTCGAAATGTTTATGGCTTGGTTCCCAGGGTTTACTTACTAAAGGAGTCTCTGTTTTGTGAATAAGAATGCCAGCCGAAAGATTAGAGGCCCGTTTTTAGATGTTTAGACAACAATATACCGTTTCATAAATCCGAAAATATATAAGTGCCAAGCATGCAAAAATATAGGATTAGGAGACAGGTCTTATCACGTAGTAAAATTCATAACCGCAATTGAAGAATTGAAGTAGGGATAATTTAAAACTTGTCATTATTATTCAATACATGCAACAGCAATGGTACTTGGTCACTATGGACAGATATATAGACTGATAACGTCTTGCTTTGAGTAGAATTGTAAATACATGTACTTGTAAATGTTTAAATTTTCAAATTGTATCAGACATCACATGAAGATAATAAGTAATTAACATCAAGAACAACGTGCGTCTAAATTCTAACAAATCTATTATGTTTAGATAATTTTTTATTTAAAATAAATCCTATTCAAAAGCGCCGAAAGTTTTTTTGTACCATTTGTCATCGCTTTCAGTATCAGGTGATTTTATATTTTTGTTGTTATCTTTTGGATTACTATGAAGTCTGATATTTAAAGTGTTGCGTGCTTAAGCTACTTTTAACTATCGCGGTCCAAATAGTTCAGGTGCATTATGTTGTAATATTTATTGTTATTTCTTACATGTTACTTATTGCTATATGGTTTTAAATTGTGCGCAAAAAATAAAGTCAAGCATTGTTTCAATAATATAAAAGAGTTTATTAATACTGACATGACAGGTCATCTAAAGTTATTGATGAATTTCGAAACATTTTAAGCATTTGATAAATGAATATCAATACGTTCCGTTGTAGTAAGTCACGGATGCGATTAAAACAAAAAGAACTAGAACATTTGATGTGTATTCAAAGATAAAAGATAAAAGACAATCGATTAGGTATGTGGTTTTTTCTTTGATTCATACAGTGAAAAAGAATTTCTTTAATGATTGATAATTTGTTTGCTTAACGTCCTGGAAGCTCTACTCCAGCTATATTTTCGACGAAAACAAGTAACCAAACAATACATCAATGGTGAAAAAGGATAAACCAAGGAATACATAATTATGACTGGAATATTGGGCCGGACAGTGAAAGTTATCGTTGATAGTAGGCTACAATACGCTTACTCATTTTCGGAATTAGCATAAGGGTTATAATTTTACAACATGTGTGTTTGCTTCTACAAACACGTTAAATGGAAACTTCGTAAACAAAAAAAAATGGTTTTTTTATTCAAATAAAAACATATTTGCCTTTTGAGGTTTTATTATATTTTTAACGAGTAAGTTTACCGTTTAAAAAATTGCACTAATAGCGGTCCACCAACTTGTCAATAGATGGCGATACTATAAACCCTTGACTAAAAGTCGTCGTACAATAATAACGTAAAACGGTCCATCATTGTCAATGGTTCATCATCAATATATAATGAAAAACAGAAGGTGTTGCTAAACGACGAGATTAAAAGTATGTTTTCTGATCGAAGCAAGAAACCCGACTGGAATAACACTAGTTTAAAGATTCTAAAACGAATGGTTTTCATGGGTTCAAGCCATAAAGAGTGATATATACTAGTTACAATTCCCACTTCTGTTTTTTTGTATCATCTACACGTTTATTTCTTAAGTATTCAGTAAACCGGTAATAAGGTGTGTTTTTTAATGTTTTTATATTTTTGTTCTAAATGCATGTTATTTAAATGTGTTTTCTTTACAAATTTATTTGAAAGACAGGTAAATAGGCTAAATTAGGTCTAGTGACTTTCCTTTATAATAACACATTTGCTTATAACAAAAAGGATTTGACGAACTCTAACACAGTGACCTTAGTGCTGGCGGACAACAATGATCATCTGTTATAGTTATTGAGATAACGCTATAAACAATATTTTAAAGTAAGAATTCGACCTTGACCTCTAAAATTTTGAGTGTTATGCTAAGGGGAAAAACTGACCAACGATGAAGATCCTATATCAATATCTGTAAAAGTTATTGAGATATGGCCACTTTTTATAAATAACCAAAATTAAATGACCGTGACCTTAGATGTGGTAACTTTTCAATGTCGAGGTGAATTATTGCCAGTAGTGAAGATCCCATGTCAATATCTAATTGTTAGTTACTGAGACGCTGTTAACAATATTATTAAGTTGTCCGGTGGAGATAACTTTTATAAAGACTGAAACAAAATATCGACATTTCAAGAACTTAAGATCTACATTTAAGTAAGGTTTCGGTGTCATAATGGGGAGATCTTCACACAACACAAGGTCAAAAATTAGAATGCGACCTTGACCTTTGAACTGTTTTAAGGTCAAGGATTACCAACAAAGGGAGAACCTCAAGTCTCTATTTCTATGAGTTACAATGGTAAAAATATTCTTACAATAAAAAGAAAAAAAACGTCTATGCCTAGCTATTGCACAACTTATCATTTTTGGATGTTGGAAACCTCCATGCAATATCGATCCAAAACGCTAATCGTGCAATAAACTATTGCTCACATATTATCGTAAACTCTTGTTTTATTTATACATTTAAAACGGCATACAGCTAAGTTGGATTGAAAGTAAGACGTAAATCTTCGGTGTACACTAGAATGATAGAATAAACTTAAATACGATAAACTTCTATCAAAACGTTTGCTCGGGTATTAAGCTCCAAAATTAGGTTTTGCAAATATTAAATAAAAAGAACCTTAAATAATTGTTGTATTTTGGGTGTTGTGTAAAAATATTTTTTTTAAACCTGCACCATTTAAGATAACGGTTTGAAACAAAATATATTTATATTACTTACCTTGTACACATGACATGAATATCATAACTAACAACCACAACTTTAACGATCTTCTCATGTCTTAATGGATAAACAATATTGGCAAACTACAGTTTTAATCAGCATGTGTCCATATGCACTATACAAACATTATTTTAAATAAAAGTTTATTTACTGTCTATATCTACTCTTACAAAACGATACGTCAATTATTTTTTAAAAAACAACGGAAAATCCATCCGAAGGTTAAAAATTTATTTGTTCTTTGCATTTCAGACGGTTTTTCTTCTAATAGAAATAACACTAACATTAGTGACTTAATTAACTACTTAGGAGCCAATAAAACAAGTTTGCTGACATATACGCTTAAAAAACATTGTCGATACTTTTTATTTCATGTCATCATGGCTAAAAAAAATCTATAAAGATGTATTTCAAAACAACCTAATTTTATGGGTTTTCTATTTGCAAGGTATAGATTGCCTTTTGGTATACCGGTAACGTTTTAAAATATTGATAATAAAAGCTCTTCAACATCTTATTCGTTTGGTTTTTTAATTTTGCTTTAGCACAAAACGGCATTATTAGACAAAACGAGAGTTTGGAAATCTTATCCACTTGATATATTTGATGACATTATTTTTGTAAACATTTAAGTTTTATTAACTCTAATACAATATCTGCAGAACGTAAGCATCCTATTTCCATAATCAAAACGCAAAAAAAAATTAGGGAAATGTTCCTATTCGTTTTAGAGTTCAAAAGTTAAACGTTTTTGGTGATTTTAGTCATCCAAATTCGGCGTAGCCTTGACTACAATTTTGATAGCAAACGTATAACATGTCTGTTGGAATCATCTAACTTAAAATAAATTAAAATGACTTCTCGAAAGCTCACTGAGGATTAGTCAGATTCCCGTCATGTGCATGGTGAAAATATACAAAACACTTTTGATGAGTTGATAAGGCGTCTATAAAACCTTAGGTCACACCCTGGGTGATCTGTCATTCCATATTATACTTACAACACATAACTAGAGGTAAGCCCCATTTTCAACCCCGTAACGCACCTGTTCGAAATATCGTTAGTTGATTGTTTACATGTTCTCGGTTTAAGCTTAAATCATAGTTGATTGTTGATCTGTTCATATATTACAGTGATACATTGTACATGTAATAGGTTGTATTATACAGTTACCGCATTAAATGCTTATTGTATTTTAATAATAACCTGTTTGATGAGTCACGGTAATGGCAAATACAGTCTACGTATAGAAAATGATGCGTTCTACCTAATTACGTGATTAAAGAATGAAGGGTCATCACCATGCTATAATGTATTGTAGTTTGTATGTTGTGTATTCCGCATATTCGAAATTACCCAAGTAAGAGCGGGTTCAACCTATTATTGTTACTCTATAAATTTTAAAAAATGGTCACACAAAATAACGTTCTGCAGCGAATTGGTATTCATTAATCTTATTTATAACATCGTCACAAATAGCTACAAAACTGGAACTTGTATAAACATACAACTGCAATATTATTTAATAGGGTTCCGCCACATTGTGGCGGACGCCCTATAGTGATCAGTCTGTCCGTCCGTCCGTGTGTTCGTCCGAAACAAATCGTGTTCGGGCGGTAACTTTTTTGATCTTTTGAGGTACATGTAGCTTTTAATATTTGAAATGTGGGTAGATAATATCAAGGCGATGTGTTGCATACCGTGGTTGATCACCTTTGACCACTGACTTTAAGATCAAATTTTTGCTTTTTTGCTTTCTGAATTCATGTCCGGGCTGTAACTTTTGCATCTTTCAAGGTAGACTTTTGATATTTAGTATGCGAGTAGATAATATCAAGGCGATGTGTAACATACCATGCCTGTTGACCTTTGACCTTGAATTTTGACCTTAAGGTCACATTATTGCTTTCTGAATGATAAATTCATGTCCGGGCTGTAACGTTTGCCTCTTTCGATGTAGGTTTGTGAATGTGAGTAGAGAATATCAAGGCGATGTGTCGCATACCATGGTTTTTGACCTTGACCTTAAGGTCGGTAGGGACCACAGAGATGGGCACCATCTCACTGATTTCTAGTTATATAATTTTAATTGTCTTGTTAACTCTAATTGGATTGTGCGATTTAAGTCGAACAACTCAGGTATTACAAATAAATTGCCGCTTTTACACATGACCCATTCTTACGCCGCGAAAATTCAGTTGCATGACTGTTTTACCGTTGAATTTTACAAGTATTATGATTAAAATTAAATTTTAAGAATTATTTAAATTTTTTATACTCTTTAACCTGTTCAGAAATTCGAAATATTTCATAAATAGCCATTGAAAGACTAAATTATTTTAAAACAAATGTTATGTAGAAGTGAAAAACGATGATATATCAAATGCATCAAAAGTAAAAGGTTATAGACGTTCTAAATTGTATTGAATGTACAATCCAATTAGCATAAAATTAGGTTTGAGTTGGGACATATATATATTGTTTGTTAATATAGTGTTACATGTACTATACAATGATAATTGACATTTTTATTTGTGTACAGTGACTTATCTATGGCAATGAAGACTTAGCTATGACGAATATGTTTCTTCCACAAAAACATATTTACAAGAAAACCAAATAAGATTAATAATAATTGATAAAGATAACTGACATTATCTTGATTATAATTGAAGCCTCTTTCATGTGCATTAATGCTTGATTGTGATAGTATTTTAATTCACAATGAGGTTGGTTTCTACGCAATTTGTATTAAAAAAATATATTTCATTTTGTAACAAGACAAAGATTAACTGATATATTGCCGTATTATATGATAAGTTTAGGGTATATTTACAGATCATAAAGTCTTATTGACTATCCCATGTTTACGCGTGACATAAAGTAAGATGGATTGAATCGAACTTGTTTTATAACAATATATATATATATATTGAGGCTTAATGATAAAGGATAAACGTCATGACACAAATGAACGAGTGATATATTCTATATATTCTTCATATTATGGAAATTGCAGTTTTTTATTTTTGCAATTTTTACTGCTTACTATTACTATTGCTTCAAACTTCAAATTTAAGACACACACACCACAGTTATAAATCACATCATATGCCACATACAGCAACCATTACCAGGATAAAATATTACTTAACCTGTACTACTTACTCGCTTATTATGTAAAATTGTATGTTGAATGATACCTATTCTGTACGTATAATTACATCATTATCCAAAATGAAGTAGCCATTAATCAATACTGCATATCACACATGCAAGATAGCAGTTTACTCTGTCAAATTTTCATTCAAAACGCTGTTCGTTGGGAACATAACCTGTTACTTTGGCATATAATCAATGGGTTGAGTTAGTATTCAGTGTGAAAAACCAATGTTTAATGTTGTTACACAGGTTCATTGATTGATTACTTGAATATTAGCTTAACGTCTAGCGATCAACTGTTCAGTAATATTCATTAAGTAAAAACATAAATACTTCTGAAGCAAAGGTGGGCATCGGGATCAACAATTTTGACAGCCACTGTAATGATAGCTCCATCTTCAACAAAAGAACCTCCCTTAACTGCCCACATGCAAAAGCGCTAAACACTGTTATATCATACATTGCAGTATTTATGAAGGCCTATTTATATACTTGTGAAAACTGTTGTCACATGTCTCAAAAACAGAAATGTTTCGTAGAACACCTATCAGATTCTGATATGTCATGCTTTTTGTTTGGTTTTTGTGCGGTTTGAGTATCTATTACACGCATGGGATAAAACTGTCATCATGGTAGATAAAAAAACAAATAAAGCTAAACCGAACTGTTTTGTTGCGAATCAACTTTTCGAATTCTTAGTATGTGTAAGTAAAATTGTTTTAAAGAGCTAGCAATTCTGGCATAAGACAATCTAAATATATAGAGTTTGTACATATAAAATGATGTTATTAGGAACCTTATCTGCATTGACAACAATATAAGTATCAATATCGTCACGTTTTAATCACATCTGAATCGTTAAAAACTGGTGATGTTTTCTTACTCTTCTGTATTTGTAAATGACAATTAACAAATGGAATCATAGACCTCACACTCTTAATCTGTTCAGACAAGGTACGCACTTCTTCAATCCCTTGTTTTGCTCATTTTCTGGCAATTTCCGCTTCTGAACTTATGATGTTTACTATACCATTCCATTGCATTACACTTTGTGAAAAATATGGGAAATGTGAAGAAACAGAAAATGAAGGAAGTTGTTTGCCCCTGCTAAGTGGAAAAAAATAATTGAAAAGTATTTTTGTGACTCGTCTGCTTTTCAAATACATTATGCATATTTGTGTTGCTGAATAGTATTAATTAGTGACCTACAATAAAATGTCATTGCCACATTTATTGAACGATAAACATAATGTTTAATTTCGGCTCTAATGAACAATTATTGGAACCTACTGCTAGTTAGTCTATGACAAGGAGAATTCAATTCAATTTTCTGTCAGTTCAATCCTCTTATTCAGTAATGTGAATAAAAAAGTCGGATTTCACGCTGCTGTAATCAGCCAACCGACTGTTGTTGTTATTTGAAAAAATCTGTTTTCCAATGATTGTGTTAAGTAATCGGAAATCTTCCCATGAAAACGATTAATCTTAGGTCATTTAATTGACTTCTAAGTGAACAAAATGACTTCGGAACATTTCAAATGTAAAGGTTCAAGTCAATAAACCGGCTATATTTTTTTATAAATGACACAAATTGATCTAAATTGTCAATGTATATAACTGTTTCCAAACATTGGGTTTTATATCGCTGAATATGCGTACTTATTTAAAATCTGTTTTATACATCTGCATATGTCATACATGTATTAAAACATTTATGGACTACATTTGTATTTCATACAAAAAAAATATACTCATAATAAAGTACTTATTTGGGTCAAGGAATTATTTGCGGGTAAAGTCCAGTTATGACACATTGTGTTTATTATAACACACATAGTGTGTTAATTGAACTGTGTTTAATTTTTTGCTGCAACTATATGATCTTTCAGAGTTAAAATAAAATATTTTTTTTATTTGATACATTTTTGAAACGATGAAATATGGGAGAGCACAGACAGGTAAATTGTAATATAGGCGCGTAAAAATTTGCACACTTACTGTCAGACGAGATTAAGTAAGAACAGTCAGATGAATTCCAGCGAAATGACTTTTGTAACAATTAAATGTTAAATAAATCGTTTAGCTTTACATTTGACAGGTGTGTTTGAATATTGTTATGTCTATTGTTATGTCTAGTTTGTACGAAAACTAGTATGGTAAAAAACTAAAAAAATGTTTTGAAAAAGTGTTTGTTTTCATTGCAAAAAGAGAGCTCTTTAGATTTTGCATCAAGATATAGAACTATCGTTAATGGCTATGCGTCGAGGAAAATAGAAACAATTAACCTTTAAATTGTAATAAGGGCTTTAGCTAAATTTTTTAAATGAATTTTCAAGAAAAATGAACAGACTTGTACAGACCTGTACTGTCAACTTCACTAATTTCGAGACTATTTGCGTCTAATACAAGCGAGGTTTACCTTAAAATTAATTCCACTACATTTAGGTCGGAATCGAGAAAACTATAAACAAGAGTCGATTTCCGAAAAAGTGGTAAGTGTAAAATCTATCAATGGATTTCCATTTTAACTTCAAACACTAACGATAGAATTTACACTTAGGACTTTATGTGAAATCGACCCCTGAACTCTACGACAAACATGGTTTAAACTTTCCAATCGTCAACTTACCGTTCATTGAATGTTCATACATTCGTGTTTTGTATGTTTGTATGACACATAGTTATAGAGTATAAACAATGACAAGGAAAATATTGAGTAAACGTAGATTATATTGTTCCGATAAAAACGTATACTTAGTAGATATAAATTGATTGCAGAATGATTAATTTAATGTTTTGTATTGTGACACTATTGTTACGAATTTATACATATTTTTTACATAACAAAGAGTACATCCTCAAGGCACTGGGTATAGTGATGGAGTCTTGTAACATACATACAATAACAATTCAAGTATGGCTATTATAACATAACATGACCGTACCCTTGATAAATGAATTAGACATTAACATCTATAGAGAAGTCACATGGTATTTGAAACAATATGCATTAATTTTGATATCGAGGCGTAAAATCAATAGAAACGTTTTTTATATTCATGAATGGCGGATGTAACAAGAAATTCTAGGTGTGCTTTATTTACTTAAGCATTTTTTCGTCTTGTTCCTATGTTGCTTTTAGAGTTTATATTAAAAATAATAATAATGCGTTTGTTGTGCAAAACTTAAATATTTATTTGACATAGTCAGGATTATATAAATTTATATATTTTAAGATGTCTTTTGACACATTTATATGTTTTAAATGACTTTGCAACGAATTGTCTACATATATCTGCTTATTTTACTAACATATAGACTTCAGGACTTATCGATCATTATTGTAAGTAATCTCCGATGAAACATGATTTGTTGCTTTTGCGTATGCTAACATTTGTCAAATGTGTAAGCGTAAATGAATAATTTGCAACAATAATTATCGAAAATACGCCACAGTCGAATATACAATCATTATATTTTTAACTTAAAAGAATGTTTCTGTGCCGATTTTTTGTGGTCGTCTGCAATATAATAGCTATTGTCAAAAATTAAACACAAACCGCTTGACGATTCTTTTTATACTGTCCTAATCTACATAAGATTGTCCTCAACAGAGTTTTTTGGTGCCAATTCTGAATCCAAAGTTAAGCATTTAATATTTAATTATGCAAGAAAAAGGTGGGTTTTGTTGAAGTCTGGTGAGCGTTACGTGCTCATTGAGAGTCTCTGGTTAATTTATGAAATATAAGATTTTTACAGTTTCCAACAAAAAAAGGAGTGGGAAGATTTTTACTGTGTAGCGGTATTTTGAATTTTGAATTAAAATTAATTTTCTTAATTCCAACATACTGCTCTTTATTCATGTGGTGTTTGTTCGCGTTCTGACGTAAGTAAATAGTTAACTACAATAGTCATTTGGTCTTTATGGTGAAGAATCAAGCAACATAAACTTCAATATTAAAATTCCAATTAAAAAACCAATTGTTCAAACTGTGTTGGGATCCCAACATAAAATGGCTCCCAAACGAACCCCCATTACACCATAATTTTCAGCGTGTTGAAAACCCGGAAAAACAAATTTTTGCCAGGATAATGCAATGCCTTGTACATGTATAAAGACTCCGTTTTCATAAATGGCAGCCTTTTGAAAATTAGAACAAAATGGACTGCAAAACCTCATGTCACTCTTAACATGTTACCAACAGTTTCATATTGATTGGACATTGCATATAACAGAAAATATGCGGACAAGATTTGAGCGGAAAAATAAAAAAAGGAAAAAGGAGGATAATAATAACTAGCAATGATTGTGTTGTGATACCAAAACAAGATGCCTCACAATGAACCCCCACTGCCACTATAACCTTGAGGATGTACCCCAATTTTTACCATGGCAATGCAATGCCCTATTTAATTTCCCCTGTTTTCATAAAAATGGCAGCCATTTTAAAACGGCAGTCACTTTAAAAATTCCAAGAATGGATTGCAAAACTTCAGGTTACCACTAACATGTTCCAAGTGTCATCTTGATTGGACTATGCATCTCAGAGTAAATGTGCGGAAAAGATTAAACCGGAAAAAAAGAAGTGAAAAGAAGAATATAATAAGAAACCAGTCAAAAACAATATGTCTTCCAAAACTTCGTTTGGGAGACGTAATAAGAAACAGGACAAAAACAATATGTCTACCAAAACTATCAAGATATTTAGAATTCTAGATGCAAAATATATCTAGATTTTTATGGTCCAGCTTTAGTCAATTGTGGCTTGAAATAAAACATTTGTTAGGTGCTCTTTTGCTGAAAAGTGTGATAAACGGTCAATATAATTAATAACAAAATTTTCTTTTTTAGCATCGTAGGAATTAAAAAGAACTAAATGGATTAAGATAAATGAAACATAAAGAAGAATATAGCGATTTTATTCACATACTTGTTTCATAATGTTGGTGTTTAGGACATCCTTGGTTACAATAATATTTAAAATTTAGAGGACAATCCTACATGATTGCGCGATTGTCACAAAACATCCACACGGTCCCGCGGTGGGCTATTTTCGTTGTTTTTACAATTTGATTATTACATCTGCAGAAAATATTATTTAAAGTACTGGATATTTGAAGTGTATATATTGACCTAACTGATTACTATATTGGTCTTTTATTAAGCAAAAAAAAAAACTTATCGAACAAAATGAGAAATCTGTTTGCTTTTTATTCAAGAATTAGAAATATGAATATTCCTATAGATATTCACTTGAAACTTTTATAAATGATAAGTACAAATAGCCCTTGTATGCATATGTTCTGTCGTGTTTACGAATGCCTCTCATTCTATGAATGAAGTAAACAAACTTCAAGTCGATAAACGAATGAATAGTAGTCCTATGCATTACTACCGGAAATGCCTCGCCAAAGATTTTCTAAGAAAAACGCATTCTCAAAAAGAATAGGACTTGGTCTTTAATAAAACATCGAAATAAAATCGGAAGTCTCAAATATTTTTACCAAGAACATCACAAAAAGGCGATATTTCGAGTAGCAGGGTTCAACCTTGGCATGATAGTATTTTAAAGTTATAATGATTTCAAACTTAAAACCTCCTCCTTATATACACTTGGATTTAGCGGTTGAATTAACCACAGAGTTCACAGGAAAAATGGTAAGCCAAATATCAAGGCGACGCATATTTCTTTTTAGATTGAAATTGTTTACATGATTATCAATTTCAATTTCTACAGAACGGATGACAAGACGAAGGACAGTAGACTAAAATAAAGTTTTGTATTGAATTGAGACAAATAAAAATGTCATTTCAGTTTACATGACAATCGGAAAAAACTCAAATTAAAGGAAACTGAATATAATACAGACACAGGTGTCTTATTTGATAAGTTTTATTTTCCGGTCGATTTGGCAACCAATGTTGACGATGGTGGTATTAAATCTGTATTACAACGGTCTCCAGTGCAACAAAAATGACATTCAAACGTTTCCGGACTTGGTCCTGTGCCAAAAATACTGCAATAATCTTGATCGGCGGATTCATTTATCCATTTCTGTTGGCATTCAGTCTCGGTAACACATCTATAAAAACAATGAAGATTTATAAGTCATACTGATTGATAGTTCAAATTACTACTCTAGGATTAACTAAAAACACTCAGTGTGTTGATATATTTGTTTCTTGTTATATAATGCACGACAAAACGTATAAATATTACAATCGAAATTCTTAACACTTTTGCTTAATCTTAAATATGAGGCGATGACACATTGCAAAGTAACTTACATCTTTGAAAGTATGTTATGTTTAGGGGTTTTGTTGTGCTTTTTTGTTTTTTTTTTTTTTTGTTCTGCTTTTTGTTTTGTTTTGTTTTGTTGTTTTTTTTTTGTTTTTTGTTTTTTGTTTTGTTGCTTTGTTTTGTTTTTGTTTTCTTTGTTATTATGGAGGCTTATTAGATAACTAAAAGACACAGTTGATAAAGAAACTTATACTACGTTTTTTAAATATTGAATCTGCTATCATTCTGACAACTTCTTAATATATATTTATACAAATTATAGTATACATAAAGGTTCAATAATGCAGTTGATCGGTATTCTATTTGGTTTGTGAATATTTTTTTATGAAGAATAAAAACTGTTGATTGTATGACGAATAACATGCAATCTCACGATAGATTTAAATAGCAAGGATTAACATCTTACAAATGTTATTTACAAGCTTTGAAAGACTCCCTGTAGGGAATTAAACTAAATTTTGTGATTGGTGTGTATTCTCCCGGTTTTTTTATATTTGATGGTGTTAAGAATATGATTAATCTTATACAGATGTATTGTAAATTAAATTCGTTTTAAATACTTATAAATGTATATATACAAGGACCAATCAAACACTAACGGTAATAGAAATAAGTTTTTTCTAATTTTCTACTGCTTATACTTGAATTATTTGTAATGTCACGGGTAATCAATTTTCAGGGTTGCAACTTAGCATCAAAATAGCAAAGCAACAACACTGGCAATATATATGAATGTTGCAGTATTTTTAATAACAGTTTGCATCAAAGTTATAGAAAGAGACATTGTATTCTTTTTTTAGTATGTATAATCAATAGATTCACGAAATGTCTTAACAGCAAAGTAAGTTTCAGTCAACCATTTCTTCAACGTTAAATTTACCGCTTGAAGACATCCGAACCACCCTGTCTATCTTGATAGAAATCTGTCATACAAAACCGCTTGTCTGATGGGCATGTTTTAGTTGGACCATTCTCAAAAATATCCGTTGGGCTGCAGGGAACTTTAGACACAGTGTCGCCACATACATGACAAATAACTGGTTCTAACATAACAAAATTATATAAAAATATAATATTTTCAAGTTTGGATAGTATCTAAATGTGGCATAAAATAGAACTAGAAATAAAATCTTATATCCTACAGTGTAATAAAGGCAACACAATTAACAGTGTACAATCTAATGCAGTAATCTCAGTACTTAAAGTTTGTTCTGTTTAAGGCGAACATTAAACATTAACGAGTGTTTGGTAAGATTTCGTGGAGGTTCAAATTTAAGGTTTTTAAGGACCATCCCACATAGCTGCGCAAACAGTCATCAAAAATTGAGGCATATGCCAGTTTGCGTGTTAGGGCATCGAGTATAGGCCAATTGTCTCATGGTTATTTTTAAGCAAGCTTTGTATACAGGCCTTTGCGAATATCCACATATGCACTGGATATATGCACTGTTTAAGGCTTGAAAGCAAATGTTTTACAATAAAATTATATGAATTTTTAAATATTCACTACATGTCAACGTTCCTCATTTGAGTTTTTTTGCAATTTAAAACAGATACAATGGATAAATGTGTGTTAATTTATAAAATTGTTTTTGAGGAAATAGAAATACACGAAGGAACTAGGATAGCGACTTGCACTATTACAATTATGTTTTCTATTTAATTGGCATGTAATTTTTTCCAGGTGTGAAACTCAAAACATTTAATACTCACGAATTAGTGTAGTGGGATGTAGCGTCTGTTCTATATTGTATAGAAAGAAAGATTTAATACTAGATACTATACTGAATTTAATCACTAAATTTCGAATTCATTCCATCTATAACACAAAGTCCTGTTCAAATATTCCCAAGTTTTATGTCTATTAAATGAATAGCAATCCATAAAGGAACTATGACAGCGACATGCAATTATATTAAGATTTTGTAGGTATTTTTGGTTTTATTAACATGTAGTTTGTCCCCGTGTGAAATACAAAACATTTAATACACGGGTTTGTGTATTGGGATGTAGGGTTTGTTCTTTATTGTAAAGAAAGATTAATACTAGATACCCAAGTAAATTTAATTATTGACTTCAAAAATTTATTCTCTAAATGAAACAAAATACTGTTCTTTCCAATATTCCAAATAAGTAATATCTGTCAATAAAAGGCATTACATAAGAAAGTAAGACAGTGAGGCCGATGCAATTTTATTAACATTTTGTTGGTGTTTTCAATTTCATTAACATGTAATTTGTCCCTCTTGAAAAACACAACACAATTAATACTTACGTGCATTTGTAGTGGGATGTAGGGTCTGTTCTATATTGTAAAAAAAGAAAGATAAATACTAGATACTAGAGTGAATTTAATCGTTGACTTCAAATTTATTCTATTAATGAAAAAAGTACTGGTAGTTCCAATGATCCAAAGAGTTAAATGTCTAGTAATGAAAAGCATTACATAAAGAAAGTAGGACAACGACTTGCAATTATATTAACATTCTGTTGGTCTTTTCTATTTCATTAGCATGCAATTTGTCCCTCGTGTGAAAAACAAGAAAGGTAATAC
Organism: Limnoperna fortunei; assembly: GCA_944474755.1. Taxonomy (NCBI): domain Eukaryota; kingdom Metazoa; phylum Mollusca; class Bivalvia; order Mytilida; family Modiolidae; genus Limnoperna; species Limnoperna fortunei. Next base: position 97,300,997 of record OX104114.1, on the reverse strand, counting down.
TCAAAGGTTTGTGTAGTGGTATGTAGGATCTGTTCTGTATTGTACAAACGACAGATTTATACTGGATACTTTAGTGAATTCAATCACTAGACATTAAATTTATTCTATCAATAAAAGAAAGTAGTGTTCCAATATTCCAAATAGATAATATCTATTAAATGAAAAGCAATACATATCGAAAGTAAGACAGTGAGGTAGACGCAACTATATTAACATTTTGTTGGTGTTTTATATTTCATAAGCGTATAATTTGTCCCTCTTGAGAAACACAGAACAATAACAACTTGCGGACTGTTGAAGTAGGATGTAGGGTCGGTTCTATATTGCAAAGAAAGAACGGTTAATTTTAGATACTTGCTTGAATTTAATCACTAGAATTCGAATGTATTCTATCAGTGAAAGTAAGTACTGTTCCAATATTCCAAATGTTTTAATGTCTATTACATGAATAGCTATACATGAAATAACTTAAACCGTGGGATGTAGGGTTTGTTCTATATTGTAAAGGAAGAAAGATTAATGCAAGTTCTTAAGTGATTGTTATCACTGAACTTCGAATTTATTCCATTTAGAAAACATAGAAAACAAAGTACTGTTTCAATATTCCAAATTTGGCACATCTATTGCATGAAAAGCGATGCACGTTGGTATTACGACAGCGACTTGCAATTATATCAGCATTTTTGTTAATGTTTTCTATTTTATTAGCATGCAATTTGTCCCATGTTTGAATACAAAACAATTAATACTTACGGTTTGTTGTAGTGGAATGTAGGGTCTGTTCTGTATTGTAAAAAACGACATATTTATACTAGATACCAGAGTTAATTCAATCAATAGACTTCGAATGTATTCTACCAACAAAACAAAGTACTGTTCCAAATATTCGAAATTGTTCCTGTCTATTACATGAATAGCAATGCACGATGGTACTAAGACAGCAACTTGCAATTTTATTAGCATTTTGTTTAAGTATTCTATTTTATTGACATGAAATTTTTCACAAATAAACACAAACAAATACAAATTAAGGGCTGTTGTAGTTGGATATAAGGTCTGTTCTATATTGTAAAGAAGAATGAATGATTAATGCAAGATACCTTATTGAATTTAATCACTAGACTTCGAATTTATTCCATTTATTAAACAAAGTACTGTTCGTTCCAATATTCCAAATAGTAAATGTCTATTAAGTGAATGTCAATACATAAAGAAGTAAGACAGTGACTTGCAAGTGAATAAGAATTTTTTGGTGTTTTCTATTAGCACTAATTTGTCCCAAGTGTGAAACACAAAACAATAAATACTTACGGTTTGTAGTAGTAGTATGTTGGATCTGTTCTGTATTGCAAAGAAAGAAAGATTGATACTAAATACTACAGTGAATTTAATCACTAGATTTCGACTTTATTCCATCTATATAACAAAGTACTGTTCAAATATTCCCAATTTGAATGTCTATTAAATGAATAACAATCCTTAAAGGAACTATGACTGCGACATGCAATAATATTGAGATTTTGTTGGTCTTTTCGGTTTTATTAACATGTAGTTTGTCCATGTGTGAAATACAAAAACATTAATACTAATGGGTATGTGTATTGGGATGTAGGGTTTGTTCTATATTGTAAAGAAAGATTAACAGTAGATGCCCAAGTGAATTTAATTATTGACTTCAAATTTATTCTCTCAATGAAACAAAATACTGTTCTTTGCAATATTCTAAATAGTTAATATCTATCAATGAAAATCATTACATAAAGAAAGTAAGACAGTGAGGCAGACGCAATTATATTAACATTTTGTTGGAGTTTTATATTTCATTAACATGTAATTTGTCCCACTTGAAAAACACAACACATTTAATACTTACGGGCTGTTGTAGTGGGATGTAGGGTCTGTTCTATATTTTAAAGAAAAAAAAATAAGTACTAGATACTAGAGTGAATTTAATCGTTGACTTCAAATTTATTCTATTAATGAAAAAAGTACTGTTAGTTCCAATGATCCAAATAGTTAAATGTCTAGTAATGAAACGCATTACATAAAGAAAGTAGGACAACGACTTGCAATTATATTAACATTCTGTTGTTTTTTCTATTTCATTAGCATGCAATTTGTCCCTCGTGTGAAAAACAAGACAGGTAATACTCAAAGGTTTGTGTAGTGGTATGTAGGATCTGTTCTGTATTGTACAAACGACAGATTTATACTGGATACTTTAGTGAATTCAATCACTGGACATTAAATTTATTCTATCAATAAAAGAAAGTAGTGTTCCAATATTCCAAATAGATAATATCTATTAAATGAAAAGCAATACATATCGGAAGTAAGACAGTGAGGTAGACGCAACTATATTAACATTTTGTTGGTGTTTTATATTTCATAAGCGTATAATTTGTCCCTCTTGAGAAACACAGAACAATAACAACTTGCGGACTATTGAAGTAGGATGTAGGGTCGGTCTATATTGTAAAGAAAGATTAATTTTAGATACTTGCTTGAATTTAATCACTAGAATTCGAATGTATTCTATCAGTGAAAATAAGTATTGTTCCAATATTCCAAATGTTTTAATGTCTATTACATGAATAGCTATACATGAAATAACTTAAACCGTGGGATGTAGGGTTTGTTCTATATTGTAAAGGAAGAAAGATTAATGCAAGTTCTTAAGTGATTGTTATCACTAGACTTCGAATTTATTCTATTTAGAAAACATAGAAAACAAAGTACTGTTTCAATATTCCAAATTTGGCACATCTATTGCATGAAAAGCAATGCACGTTGGTACTACGACTGCGACTTGCAATTATATCAGCATTTTTGTTAATGTTTTCTATTTTATTAGCATGCAATTTGTCCCATGTTTGAACACAAAACAATTAATACTTACGGTTTGTTGTAGTGGAATGTAGGGTCTGTTCTGTATTGTAAAAGACGAAATATTTATACTAGATACCAGAGTTAATTCAATCACTAGACTTCGAATGTATTCTACCAACAAAACAAAGTACTGTTCCAAATATTCGAAATTGTTCCTGTCTATTACATGAATAGCAATGCACGATGGTACCAAGACAGCAACTTGCAATTATATTAGCATTTTGTTTAAGTATTCTATTTTATTGACATGAAATTTTTCACAAATAAACACAAAACAAATAAAAATTGCGGGCTGTTGTAGTTGGATATAAGGTCTGTTCTATATTGTAAAGAAGAATGAATGATTAATGCAAGATACCTTATTGAATTTAATCACTAGACTTCGAATTTATTCCATTTATTAAACAAAGTACTGTTCGTTCCAATATTCCAAATAGTAAATGTCTATTAAGTGAATGTCAATACATAAAGAAGTAAGACAGTGACTTGCAAGTAAATAAGAATTTTTTGGTGTTTTCTATTAGCACTAATTTGTCCCAAGTGTGAAACACAAAACAATAAATACTTACGGTTTGTAGTAGTGGTATGTTGGATCTGTTCTTTATTGCAAAGAAAGAAAGATTGATACTAAATACTACAGTGAATTTAATCACTAGATTTCGACTTTATTCCATCTATATAACAAAGTACTGTTCAAATATTCCCAGTTTGAATGTCTATTAAATGAATAACAATCCTTAAAGGAACAATGACTGCGACATGCAATAATATTGAGATTTTGTTGGTCTTTTCGGTTTTATTAACATGTAGTTTGTCCATGTGTGAAATACAAAAACATTAATACTAATGGGTATGTGTATTGGGATGTAGGGTTTGTTCTATATTGTAAAGAAAGATTAACAGTAGATGCCCAAGTGAATTTAATTATTGACTTCAAATTTATTCTCTCAATGAAACAAAATGCTGTTCTTTCCAATATTCTAAATAGTTAGTATCTATCAATGAAAATCATTACATAAAGAAAGTAAGACAGTAAGGCAGACGCAATTATATTAACATTTTGTTGGAGTTTTCAATTTCATTAACATGTAATTTGTCCCACTTGAAAAACACAACACATTTAATACTTACGGGCTGTTGTAGTGGGATGTAGGGTCTGTTCTATATTTTAAAGAAAAAAAGATAAATACTAGATACTAGAGTGAATTTAATCGTTGACTTCAAATTTATTCTATTAATGAAACAAAGTACTGTTAGTACCAATGATCCAAATAGTTAAATGTCTATTAATGAAAAGCATTACATAAAGAAAGTAGGATAACGACTTCCAATTATATTAACATTCTGTTGTTTTTTCTATTTCATTAGCATGCAATTTATCCCACGTGTGAAAAACAAGACAGGTATTACTCAAAGGTTTGTGTAGTGGTATGTAGGATCTGTTCTGTATTGTACAAAAGACAGATTTATACTGGATACTTTAGTGAATTCAATCACTAGACATTAAATGTATTCTATCAATAAAAGAAAGTAGTGTTCCAATATTCCAAATAGATAATATCTATTAAATGAAAAACAATACATAACGGAAGTAAGACAGTGAGGTAGACGCAACTATATTTACATTTTGTTGGTGTTTTATATTTCATAAGCATATAATTCGTCCCTCTTTAGAAACACAGAACAATACCAACTTACGGACTGTCAAACTAGGATGTAGGGTCTGTTCTATAATGTAAAGAAAGAACGATTAATTTTAGATACTTGCGTGAATTAAATCACTAGAATTCGAATGTATTCTATTAGTGGAAGAAAGTACTGTTCCAATATTCCAAATGTTTTAATGTCTATTACATGAATAGCTATACATGTAAGAACTTAAACCGTGGGATGTAGGGATTGTTCTTTATTGTAAAGAAAAAAGATTAATGCAAGTTCTTAAGTGATTGTAATCACTAGACTTCGAATTTATTCCATTTAGAAAACATAGAAAACAAAGTACTGATTCAATATTCCAAATTGTTCACATCTATTACATGAAAAGCAATGCACGTTGGTATTACGACAGCGACTTGCAATTATATCAGCATTTTTGTTAATGTTTTCTATTTTATTACCATGCAATTTGTCCCATGTGTGAAACACAAAACAATTAATACTTACGGTTTGTTGTAGTGGAATCTAGGGTCTGTTCTGTATTGTAAAAAACGAAATATTTATACTAGATACCAGAGTTAATTGAATCACTAGACTTCGAAAGTATTCTATCAATAAAACAAAGTACTGTTTCAATATTGTTCCTGTCTATTACATGAATAGCGATGCACGGTGGTACTAAGAAAGCAACTTGCTATTATATAAGCATTTTGTTGATGTTTTTTATTTTATTTACACACTTGAAACACAAAACAATTAAAACTTGCGGGCTGTTATAGTAGGATGCAAGGTCTGTTCTATATTGTAAAGAAAGGAAGAATGATTAATACGAGATAACTTAGTGAATTTAATCACTTGATTTCAAATTTAAACTTTCAATGAAACAAAGTACTGTTCGTTCCAATATTCCAAATAGTAAATGTCTATTAAATGAAAAGCATTACATAAAGAAAGTAAGATAATGACTTTCAGTTATATTAACATATTTTTGGTGTTTTCTATTTCATTAGCACTAATTTGTCCCACGTGTGAAACACAAAGACAATACCTACGGGTTAGTGTAGTGGTATGTAAAGAAAATATCAGATCGTGTTTGAGATACTCCAAATAGTTAATATCTATTAAGTGAATAGCAACACATAAAAGAACTATGACAGTGACTTGCACTTATATTAACCTTTTGTTGGTGTTTTCTATTTCATTTGCAAGTAATTTGTCCCACTTAAGAAACAAAAAACAATGAATACTTACGGTTTGTTGTAGTAGGATGTAGGGACTGTTCTATATTGTAAAGAAATAAAGATTAATACGAGACAATTAAGTCAATTTAATAACTAGATTTCAAATTTATTCTATCAATGAAAGAAAGTACTGTTCCATTGTTCCAAATAGTTTATGTCTGTTTAATGTATAGCAAAACATATAGGAAGCAAGACAACGACTTCCAGTTATATTAACATTTTGTTTGTGCTTTCTATTTTATTAAACTGTAATTGGTCCCACGTGCGACATACAAAGCAAGTAGGACTTAAGTGATGGTGTAGTGGGATGTAGGATATTTTCTATATTTTACAGAACGAACATTTTAATCGACGGGTGTCTAATTAGAGGCAGGCACCGCTTACTCGTCCGGAGCACTTGAGTGGACCCTTGGTTTTTAATGGGTTCGGGTTACTCTCTTTCTGTTTTTGTGATTTTTGGTTTTTGTGTTGCGTTTATCTATACCCGGATTGGTAACTTTCCCTTTAATTTTGGCTCTTGTTGTTCGGTCGGTTTTCTTTGCTATTTTTTTCTTAACACTACATAACCAAGAGAATTAACTCACTATACTTCGTATTCTATCAAGAAAGCAAAGTGTTATTCCAATACTCCAATTACTTCATTATTGTTAAATGGAATTAACTGCTTTCTTTCATTGTATGAAAAAACAATGATCATTCGGATTCATCTATGTGTAGTCATAAAACTTTCTAAACAGGATTTTTAAACATGCTATTGCCAGACAATAATGTACCTATACATGTTTAAGTGTTTGCGGGTTATGGTATTTATCACGTGGTGGTTCAATACTGAGGCTGTGGGTTCGAGGCGCAGCGTGGACAGGGTGTACTCTGCTAAAATCATGATTGACAAGAATAGTCCGTTTTCATACCGAAGGTCGGTTTATTTCATTTTTCCACTGTCCTTTGCTTTTTTCATATTTTTAGTTTATCAATTTGGCAAAAGCGACAAATATAATGAAATCTTTGTTATTTCTATTATCTCTTATAAAGTACAAAACATTTCCATTCGAAGCCGACCGAATCTGAAAGCAGTACCAAACAAATGAATTTGAACTTAACAAACAATCTTTAAAGCAATATAGTTACAGTTGGGTACAGTCCTAATATGCTAGTTATAACTTGTAGAGCAAAAATTCTGACTGCTTTAAATTAACTTAAGTGCAGAAATTTGGCTGGTTAGAACAGAGATTTTGACAAACCTAATTAACTTGGGCTATTCTTTTGACAATTTATTGCACAATATATTTCTGTTAATTTGACAGTTTTTGTCTACAGTCCACTGTTCTTTTTGTTCACTGGACTGTTTTGTTTTGACAATTTTGTCACCTGACAAGTTTGCCAACTGAACCTTTTTTTATTGACAACTTTTTCTTCTTAATAGTTATTTTTTAATTGATAACTTTCGACCTATAATCTTTTTTCTATTCTTCTGACAACTTTAGGCCATTTAACGTTTACTTTTATTGTTCACTTGACAATGAAACTAGCATAGATAAGATCGACCTCATCGGCTGTACCGTCAATTTACTTACTGTCAACGCGCTGTAGGACAGACAGGTATATGAGCGATTGCTAACTCCAAACAAATCAATCTTGTTTGCGTTTGATTAAAATCTTTACAGGCAAGTATTGATTTCCATATAATGCATTAAAAAAATTCCGGTTTCAGTAGACACTTATTCAGCCGTTTTACTGTTGGTTCATTAATTTATTTTAATAAATATCCCATAATTTGCGACACATCTCATTTTATACAAAGCAGACAAATATTACATAATTCTTTATTATCATTATATAATATCGATACATCTAATAATTTTCACCAACCATTCATTTGTAAAGTCTTTTTAACCAATTATGTATATTGCTTAATCCATTCCAATATTCAAATGTTTTGATAACAAAATTTTTTAAAAACCTTTGACAGTATATTTTTATCCCCTAAGCATCATTATATTACATTGCAGGTGTGAGTCGCATAGCAGACAGGGTGCACTTGACTCAAATCTAAGTTGACAAAAATTGCCAGTTTTCCTACCATGGGTAGGTTTCTCTCTGAAATAATCGTGATTAAAACTTTTTGTCGAAGTCACAAATGTTATTGTTTGATACCCAATTGCTTTTATTGACAAAGATCTTAGCAAAGTTAAGTTCTGCTGTACCGTCGACAATCAAGTTGTTGTAAGTCCAATGTGTATGTCTCCAGTAAACAATAACAGTAAACACAATACACAATCCGCGAGTATAAACAAAGGTGACAACACAGGTGACATTTTAAATGTAAACAATCAAAACATCTCAATACCTTCTGTGAGAGAAGTTTATCGATGAACAGTTTTAATCAACCTATAACATTGTACGATATGAACCAAATGTATTCGCCAAGCCCAAATCCGATGTTTCAGATGCAAAATGCCAATATGTGTTCAACACCCAATCCCAGTATTATGTTCCCGATTCAACAGGTCCACCACACACCAACTCCCCAGCAAATACCTGAAAACAAACCTAGTTGGGTTGATGAATTGTTTCGCAAAATTGATATATTTGAAACAAAACTGATAAACTTGATCAAATTAAGTCTTTGGTAACTTCCATAAATGCTTAAGTTGTAAAACTGGAGCGAGATGCTAAATCAATGGACAGTCGAATGGACCAAGTCGAAAAAAGTTCACAACTAATAAGTAATAAATTTGATGAACACAAAACTGACTTATCGAGGTAGGGTTAGATTAGAACTTGATAAAATTTTGAAAAAGTGTAACAGCGGGGGAGTAAATGTGATTGCGGTTGATACGATTAGTGAATCCCTAGAAGACATACGCAAAGAAAACGATAGTAGATTGAAAGGTGAGATAATAGATGTACAGATGAAAGCCATGCGTAATAATTTAGTTTTTTTACAACATACCGGAATTAGATGATGAACAGTGTAGCCAGGTTATTTATACATTTTGTAATGACCACTTTAACATCAAAGATGCTACAACAACACTAACAATATCAGAAGCTCATAGAATGGGTAAAATGTGTCAATATCCGTTCCATGTTATTCAAATTTTCAAACTTTGAAGGTCGGGATCTGGTAAAGAAAAATGCAAAAATCTAAAGGGGACTGAATTCGGCATATCGGAACAACTACCACTGGCAATACAGAAAAAAAGACGCGATCAACAACCCATTCTAAAAGACTTACGAGACAGGGATATAAAGACATACTTTGTAAACGACAAAATATATGTTGTTGGAAAGGAATGTATCCCTTAGGACATACCCAGAGAACACTCTATATCTCTGAATTGTCTGTGCTGGAATGTACATGGACTTCTATCAAAGTTCAATGATAACGATTTGTAAAATTTAATAAATGATTATAACGTTCTGTTTCTTAGTGAAACATGGTTGAAAGAAAATGATTGTGTAAATTTAGATGGTTTTGAAAAAAATACAAAATAAATGTCATTAGAAATAAAGATATAGCTACTAGAAATGAAGGAGGTATATATGTTTTTTGTTAAATCCATTAATGCAATAGTTTTATAGTTGATAGATAATTAAGAGATGGTATTTTATTTCTAAAATTCGATCGCAACTTTTTTTTCAAATGATAAAGTTGTCTATATATGTTTTTTCATATCCCTCATGAAAAGTCGAATTATTATCAAAAATGTGAATTAGATTTTCACGATGCCATTGAAGGTATTGTTAATAAATATAGAGATAAAGGTGTTATTTTGGTATGTGGAGATCTAAATAGTCGCATATGTGAGCTAAGTGACGTTCTACCCACTAATGATCTTGATAAATATGTTGACAGTTTTGAGCACGTCTTAAGCCCCATAGTTTCAGTTAGACATTCAATGGACAAAACTGTTAATGCCTTCGGGCGAAAGCTCCAATAATTGTGTTTCAATACTGAACTTGCTTTACCTAATGGCCGGTTAAGTAATGACAAAGATGGTAATTTGAGCTATTGTACAACAAAGGGCAGAAGTGTTAAGACTACTTACTCGTCCCCCTAGGGAATATAAACTCATACGTAATTTTGAAATACTACCTATAACGGAATTCTCAGATCATATGACTTTTAATTTTGAACTAGACTTTTCACTTATTCGACAAAAAAAATCAACCTCAAGTGCAGAAACTTATTAAATGGGATGCTAATAAAAATGAAGAATACATCTAAATTCTTCAAATACACAGCGACGAACTCGCGAACTTAGTTAAAAGCATTACCTCTGAATCTGACATACAGAGTGCCGTAAGGGAGATAACAAAAACAATTTACGAAAGTGGATACAAAGTATATGGTAAAACGATATTATTAAGAGACCGTGGTAATGAGAAAAGACATAATAATGAATGGTTCGACGAAAAATGCATAGTGCATAGTGCAAGGAATCTTTTCGAGCGTCATCCACCAGACACAAATAGACGATTACTTGTAACTTCAAGAAATAATTTCAACAAGATAACTTAATTATAAGAGAAAGAAAGGTATACAACTTTGTAACATTGCTAAAACGAAGTCTAGACAATTTTGGGCAGCCGTCAAGCCAAATACCAGATCCAAGTGTTAAGTTGACAATACAATTCTCACAAATTATTTTGAAAATATTTTGGGGTCTAACCCCCTCGAACTATGTGACGAAGTGAAAGATTTACTTTAAATTAACAATACAGAATTTAGTGATTTCAACGTGGATGAGCTAGACTCTGAAATTTCCGAGGAAGAAATTATAACAATTAAAAAACTAAAAACTGGTAAAAGTGGTGGTAATGTCGATATTATTGGGGAAATGATAGCGGCTGCCCCATTGTTCTTTGCAACTATTTTAAAACCGCTGTTTAATTCCATATTTCAACTTGGCACTTATCCAGATAGCTGGACTAAGTGCATCGCTATCCCTGTACTAAAAAGTGGCGATTTAAGAGATCCGAATAACTATAGACCAATCGTATTAGTTAGTGTACTGTCGAAATTATATACTAGCATATTGACTAAACGTCTATTAACTTTGTAGGAGGATGAAAAGTTAAAAATCAATTTAGATTTATACCCGGTCGCTCTACAATAGACATCTATTGCAGCAAAACATAAACTATACTGTGCCTTCGTGGACTTCCGCAAGGCCTTTGATAAGCTCAAGCGGCGAATTCTTCTATATAAACTGTTAAAAAACGGCGTTAGCAGTAAGTTTTCATCTGTGCTTAAAATCCATTTATTCGTCAGTTCGTCTACGTGTACGCTCAGGAGGAATTATATCCGATGCGTTTGATAACTTTCGTGCTGTTAAACAGGGTGACCCTTACTGTTTTTGTTTTTTATTTATGATATTGTCAGTGATCTTCCTGCTAACCTGAATAACGATACCGTCTCGCTAAATGGGTATCTCATATATTTAATTCTATTCGCTGATGACACTGTGTTATTTGGAAAATCATCGATTATGTTACAACATCTCCTAGATAAATTATTGTTATATTGTAATAAATGGAATATCGAAGTGAATACCGACAAGTAAAAGTTGTAGTATTCAGAAATGCATGGCAGCAAGTGGAAGAGCAGTTTTATTACAACGGTAAAGAAATGGACATTGTCAACTCATATGTATATCTCGGGATGTTATTATACTTCAATGGAAAGTTTCGCCAAACTCAGAGAAGACTTTCGCAACAAGGATCGAGGGCATTGTCATCACTGTTATCCTCATTGAAACAAATGTATGTGAACGCTGAACAAATGATGTATCTATTCGCTAGTATGGTTGGATCTGCTCTAAATTATGCGTCAGAAATATGGGGTTTTCAACGAGCAAGAGAAGTTGACAGTATTCTAATCCACTTTTGTAAATATATTCTTAACTAGGTAAACATGTGCCAACTGTGTTTTTGTATGGCGAGCTCGGTCACTTACCGTTGTATATTCTACGAAAACATAGAATTTTGAAATAGTGGATACATATTGTAACTAAAAAAAACCCTATTGTGTATAAAGTATACAAAATGTTATATAATGACTGTAATAATGGCAAAATTAACTGGGCATCGAATGATAAAGATTTGTTATTCAATCTTGGATTGAACAATCTCCAGACCCAAGTACAATTTCAATAGAGTATATCAAAATTCGTTTTAAAGACCAATATCTACAAGGCTGGAATACAGAATAAGTATAATGTAGCAAACTCCATATTTATAAAAGATTTAAACTAGATTTCTGTATTGAGCGCTATCTTGATTTTAATTGTAATTTTTATTTACTTACTAAATTAGAAAGTGGCTCTCTTAAGTTAAATGTTGAGGTCGGACTATACAACAATACAGAAAGAAACGACAGACTTTGCACTTGTTGCTATATGAATGCATTGGAGGATGAATATCACTTCGTTTTAGTTTGCCCTACGTCTAGATTTCTAAGAACACATTTTTTACCTAACTACTATTATACTTGGCCAAATAAACACAAACTCTATACTATTATGAAGGCTTTAAGCAAATCTCTCACATTAAGACTATAGAATGTTCTTGCTTTTTGCCAATTAACTTTTCATTCATTCATTCATTTATATTGTTTTGGTATCCAACGCAAGGAGGAAAGAACACAATCTTCGACTTTGATATAGTTTCCAAAGGATGTCAAAACCGATTTGTGGTTTAAATGAATCTCCTCATTGAAAGCAATGTGGGTGTGAATATATGACTGCCAAGTGAACGCGATTCCTAGTTCATTTATTTAATGTTTCGTGGTGAAACAACATAATGTTGTAAAGGACCTTATCTGCCGGTTAAACAAAAATTATTTTTCATGGATATCGGACATTTGTTTAGCAGCAACAAGAATTATAACGACTTGTGATGCTTTTGTACTCATCTATGCTCCTAATCGACTGTTTATTTTATAAATGTCCTCCAGCCCTTTATCCAATCAGATAAGCTGTCACCTTCCTGATCTTCTTGTGGTTTCTAATTGCATTGCTTATTGGATCCTTTAAGGCTTCGGGGTGATTTTTAAGTTTATATAACCAATTTTGGTTTTAATACTATAGGCAAGACCTCCAGAGTGAGTGATTTTATATATTGACACCACTAAGGACTATAGACCTGTTGTTTATTTCAAATATGGTTTTTCATTGCATGGCAAATCCCTCCGGCGTGTATTTATGTGTAATGGTTTTAGTTGCTTCAACAAAGTCATATGATTGATTTAATATGTGAAATACGGTTTCTAATTTCATGCATCCGTCAAGTTACAGGTGTAAAGAGGGGTTTGGCTTGCACTAAAACCTGTTTTAAACTACCGTTTCTTTTGAAATGCCTATACCATGTCAGGACTAACGCTGTAGTCGCTTCATTTACGGTTGTTGGTTCTCAAATTTGACAGTACTCGGGATTAATTTTATGCATGTATTATGGTTTTATTTGCATTTCTTTGCTCGCAAGAATAATTATATATGTTTAACAGTTCAATAACCATGTTTTATGTTATCTAAATGAAGGTTATACAAAATACCGAACACCAAGGATACAAAAGACAATCCACAAATTAAAGTAAAAAAGCCGGCAAACGCGAGAATCGACAAACACAGCAACTACAGCAATGGTCTTTACTTGTTACAGGCTTTTCAAATGAAATGGTGGGTTTAACCAGGTATTTTATCATGCCAAACATCCCGCTTCTATTACTCCAATATGTGAGTTGGTGTGTAAATGGTTGGGCATCATACACCACCAGTCAGCAATAGGTGTATCAAACGATCATCACAGTCATCATGTATGAATTCCAAAAAAAATTGGGAAAGTTATCAGCAATCATATTTTGACAAGAGAAAAAATATTTATCAACAAAGAAATGGTATTATAATTAACTTATTCAAGTCGCGGACGACTTTTTTTTTCTTGTAACATTGTTTATAAGTCAATCCAGAAGAAATGAGTGACGCTTAAAAAAATCTCTTGCATACTTATCAATTAAAATATATACGACGGATGCACAAGTCAGGAAAATGAATAAGTTTGACATTTAAATCATATCCTTTGTCATAAATACTTGTATTGAGATGGCCATTAGCTGATATTGAGGGTGTTAAATTGAAAAGACACCACCATCTTTATCTGAATTTAATAGAACTAGATTAAGCTATCTTCTTTTCTTTAAAAAGACTTTGAAGAAATTTAGTACTATAAGAATACCGAAACAAATCGAGTAGGATATTGGCAGAGTTTTTACCAATTACCTTCTGAATACTTCCCAAACGTAACAACATATGCTGTCGATCATAAAATCTAGTATAATTTGAACATGCTCCTCGTTTTGACATAAATTTCCGTTCTTTAATTTTTTAGTCTGAAATACGTTTGTTGGAACATGAAACTATATTTGTGTAGGTATATGTGAAAGCGAACGCTTTATGATAGCGATTTTGTCCATTTTTGTCATAACGAGATAACTAAAATCTGAGATTATTTTGATTGTTTATTTTGTATCTCGTGGCAAAATTGAAACTATCGATTTTAACCATTAATTCTCATATTTACATTTTAGTCACGTGGTAATATAGAGAAGACATATGGAGCAATTTTGTTCATTTCTCAAAAGCAGAAATTTGTACTGTGTTTGTCAATTTGACAAAAGCATATTTTTTACATTACAAGCGAAAATTTTAAAGGTATTTATCAGATATCAAACAACGTCAGACGAAGGTTGGCCATTTGTTCGCATGGTTAGAAATGGTTCAGGTTGTAACATCGGCCAAACGTTGTCCTTTCGTTACGTGACCGTTGTTGGCGTTTTAACGTCGACTTAACCTACAATGACCAACATGAATTTCAGTTGCAACTGTCGATTACAAAAAAGGAAATGTATATGACATAAAATGAAATAAATAAATAAATATTTAAGTTAGAGGGCATTCAATCATGTTGGCGGCTGGGATATTTATATTTATATAGTTATAGGTCAATCCGTTTTTTATTGAGGTCAAGTGACGACCTCATATCTTCTATCCAGGGTTTGTAGGGTTCATACCTTGTTAGCAGGTAAGAGTTAGACTTCTTGCCGACATTTAAACACACATAATAAAAATGATTTTGCTTGAAATCCGATGTTACAAGACAGTCGGTAGGCTATGTTCGTTAAAGAGACAGTGGCTCAACTAATACAAGAGTGTAAAGATAGTCGGTTTGTCAGTTGGTCAGCATTTATAGAAACTCAATAACAATAAATATTTTTATTAAACTAAATAATCTGAACAAAGTAAAACAAACAAACACACAATTACAACATTCAAATGAATACCAACGAACATTCAAAAAGTATAATAACAAACAACATCAAAATTCAAACATAACTCACTGATTTAAAAATTAATTGAATGAAAATTTAACGTAAATTCTTATCGTATGTCAATCTGTTTAGCTATTATCTGTCACATGCATGCAAATTTTATACGGTCAACATCTAGGACGTAAATACTTCTAGATCTTAATCAAAACAATAATTTCATGATTAAAACAGTAACGCCTTTCGCATGAAACGTGACTTTATTGGCACTTTTCTTTTACTACCGCTAGAAAATATAAACGGCATTTAATATTTTTAAAATGTTTGACCATTTACACTATCTTCCATTAAGCGCAACACCAGTTCCGGTTAAAACAAAAAACAGATTTCCGGTCAATACGACTCCAATTGCCATATAAATCAATATTTTCCTGTCCGCTAACTTGTATAGATCTTGGTCGTAGAATGCTACTTTATAACAGCTTTCTGAGCTGGTTTGTATTAGATAGAACTGCGTCGCAGTTAAGTTACACGCAAGATGACTGACCTAAGTGTCGTGCTATCCCTCTGAAACCGTGCAACAACTCAATGGAAAAAACTCTGAAACATATAAATTTACTCCAAATTATTTAACCGACAAAGCAATTTTGACCATACATTGACCCAACACGAGACGAATGGACTACCAGTCTGTTCGACATGCTAACATGACAAGCAGAATAAACACACATAGAACAAATTAATCAACTTGTTGAAAATTCGACATATATTACTGTAACTCTCCATTTTCTAAATTAACAATCCTGAAATTCGCCATATACCTGAATTGCACCCGGTGAATACATCTACATAAAACACTTTGGTTTGATCTACCCCACGACTTTACTTGTAGCAGTACTAGTGAGTCCAGTTGCATGATTTTCTTGGCGCGAAAATTAATCCATGGTGTGTTAATCAGGGTTCAACTCATACAAACCTTTACAAAACCATGTAAATAAGAGTCTGAGATGTACTTACTTATAATTAATTTGTAAGAAATAAATAACAAAAAAACACAAAGCTCATCATGGATATACAAGGCCTATATTTTTTTATATCTGGACGCTATAAAATTTACTAACTGCGTTAAATCTTTGTCAGCAACTGTTTATGTACTAAAAATCCTAGATATTTAGATATCTTTGTTGAATTAATTAAGATGTAGATAATGAAACAAAGCGTATAATTCAATGCACTTATATTTTAATGACCTGCACTTTAATGTCATATATTTACATTCACTTTATATTTACTCGACAGTTGTAATATTGACATTTATTGCGGACAATTTATGTTAGAACGACCAACATTTTGTCAGGTCACGATAAGGCAACGTTAAGTCGACGTTGGAAAGCCAACAGTTGGTCGTGTTTTCACTTATGTCGGGATCAACACAAGGTGGCAGAATGGTTGCTCCAACGCCCTTGGGTTGACTTTGGAAAACCAACGGATGGTCACATCACGGTGGGCTAGCGTTTGTCGAAAAATAGAACCCCCACAAAACCATTAAACAGATGCTATGCATTCTTACCAATAGATATAGAATTGACATACCAATATATTCTATGTATTCTTTGCAGTAATTACAGCTTACTGGACATGTCATTATGGCAAATTTCTTCATGTCTGGTCTAGTCGAGTGACATAATATTTGTTGATAAGCTGATTGAGTGCATCTTATGTCGTGATCAACACAAGGTGGCAGAGTTGTTCCTCCTGTCAACAGATAACTTTATGAGTTTTGTGTTTACTTTATTCATCATTAACGCTTATACGAGACTAAATATTTAGGATGATTGTTTGAACGTAAATAAATCAACCGACTTCAACGTATATTCTTTGTAACTTTTGTTCTACTAACGATATAACTTTGTTCGGTTTCAGTAATATTTTTTGCAAACTCGATATTTAGACTGTTTTCTTTATGTTTAACGTGACTGTAGAAGTTAAAAATCTAATCTGTAATTTATTTCTCAGTTGTTAGAAATATTATCGTTCTAGATGCCTGGAATGTGTTTGACCTACTCCAGAACCTGCAATTGAATGTTGACTTAAGTAAGTAAATACAGAAACCAAATACTTGAAACGTACATGAATCATTAAATTTACTTGCTATTTTTATTGTGCTAAACGTTGTAAAACTGTTTTAATTTACATTAATTATTGTACATGTACATGTACATATAGACGCAAGTTCATTATTTCAATTAGAAGTTTTATTGTAGACCTCTACAGACAATATTTTCTTATCTTATATTTTTGGATCATCACAAATGTATTATAATTCAATTTTTCCAGTTTAGCTACAATAATGTAGCTCCCTTCTTTTATCTGGCGAAGCTAAAAAGAGGTCATATTACTCTTAATGGGGCAAAACCACCCTTGGGATTTATACATATTTTCCGCTGTAAAAATGCTGTGTTTAATAAATACTTTTTTCTTTCTCCGCCGTACAATTAAAATTTTTGAGTGTAGAATTTCGGAATCGTATCGGTAAAAATTGTATCTGGTATAATGCAACTAATATAGCAAAAATGATCCGAAATGATATTTTTTACCTAATCGATTAAGAAATTATAGAAATTATGCATTTCGCAATTCAAATTTTGTCAACAATGCCATAAAACAAATAAAGTTTTAAAACTAACGAATAACGTGTTTTAGAAATATCAGTCAAACTAAGACATAAAAAAGTTATGTAGCAAATCATGGAAACAATTTTTTAGCTGATTATGCAAAACCGGTAATGGGACCTCGCTGTAGCTCCGTCCATCAAAAAGGAGCTATTTCATTGTAGCTATACCAGCTTTAGCCCGAATGACCATACTTTTTACTTTTACAAATAGCGTTTACGACAATCTCGCGTAATTGTTTAAAACTTCGTTCGATACGAAGAAATCCAATTACTCTTAATAATGCAAACACGGCCTTTCCTTTTATAAATTTTTTTATAGGATTAAACACCGTTTTCAATGGATTTATCGGTATATCAACAAGACCAACTCACTCACAAACAAATAAAAGTCCGAAGGACTTTTATGATATGTTTGTGAGTGAGTTGGTCTTGTTGATATACCGATAAATCCATTGAAAACGGTGTTTAATCCTTATAATTCTTTAAAATTGCATTAAGAAATTAATTTATCTAACG
Organism: Limnoperna fortunei; assembly: GCA_944474755.1. Taxonomy (NCBI): domain Eukaryota; kingdom Metazoa; phylum Mollusca; class Bivalvia; order Mytilida; family Modiolidae; genus Limnoperna; species Limnoperna fortunei. The sequence continues at coordinate 97,282,693 of OX104114.1, read as the reverse complement.
TGTTTCTCAACTTCATATTTCTTGTGTATTTGGAAGCGGGATTGACTGAACGTATGAATATTTTGTTTATTTTTAAACGTACGATTATTTCCATAAACCATTTTCTGATTTTAATAAACACAATTTTTAATTTTACATCAATCTGTAACCTTATTTTCTGTATCGAACACAAGGAAAGTTTTAAATTGAACAAATTATAAATGATAATTCATCAAACAAATAATTTGTAAGTTGATCGCTACTTTCGATATTGAAAGCCGCCATCTTTGTTTACATTGGTTACGCTAAAAATAGTTCGGTCAACGTCGTTTATCCTAAAATAAATGGAGTTAACTTCATTTATCAAAAAATATATTTCGTTAAAAACCTCAACCGGAAGTAATCTAGACCAATCAAATAAACGTATTTCTAAATATGCAAATCATATTAGAATTATCTGCTATTAAACAGCTTTCATTGTATAATATTTTTTTAATATTCTGCCTTTCCGTTGACACTTCTTCAAGTCCTAATTATAAATTTAACATTATATTCGTAATCAAGCCAATTTAGATAAAATCAAAAGCGAAACGGTATCCTGGCTTCTGCAATGAATATTACTAAAATAATCATGTCTTTTGTGTAAAATTTAATAGCGTACCTTTAGTCATCAAACCTTGGTTTATCAGAATCATTTCTATTTGTCGATCGTTTGAGAAAAGTCGTATCAGCAATTACAAATACCAATGTAAATATATATAAAAATTGGTAAAAATGACTTCAAAAGTCTCTGAAGAAGTCCTACATAGTTCTTTAAAAAAACATCGTTATTGACCGTACGAGTGTCCTTATGAAACACATTATATAATCTCATTGTTAAGACCCTTTCTTGTGTTTTGATTGTATTTTCTGTTGTGTTTATGAATATACTACTAGTCATAGTTATGTACTTGAATTTGTTATATTTTTTAAGCCTTTCTGTCCTCGGATGACAGCTACATTATTATTAACAATTTCTTTAGGAATGATTGTCGCCTCAATTGCTCCATCTTTTTGGGGTTTTTTTTGGTACTTCAGAAATTGTCATCCTATATAATATATGCAAAAATGTTGAAATGACTGTCACATTAATACGCATTGATTACGAACAACATTCCATCGCCTGACGTTAGTACCATATCTGTATCTAGATTCATCGCGGTAAATGAAGCTATATTTTACTTTAGCGGATTTAACCTATTGTTAATGCACAGTACATAGTGGAGGCCACACTGTCACAACTGTATGAGTTCAAATCGCGGGAAGCTAAATTTGACATTAAAATCTTATTCTTTGGGTTTAATTTTCCTGCTTATGGTGAGAAAAAAAACATGAGAGTATTTTAATATGTTTTATAATTAATATGTATATATACTAAAATGGTTTGTTCTGCAGGAAACTCGATTTTCCACTCTGAACAAGATATTGCGTTATAAGATTTAGATTCATATCACTCTGACAATCAGGATTTAAAAAAAGCCAAATAATTAGTACTATTTATATCACTAATTTCCTGTATTGTTTTTAAATGAATTCAGTATAAGTTTAACAGATTTTTTTTTACTCGGCAAGTACATCACCAAGGGTGTTTTGTGAAGATAGCGATGGCAATTGGGAATTTATGTCTTGCAGATATATTTGCGAGGCGTATATATAGATGACAAAGAAAGATAATACTACTGTTTCTTTTTTTTTCTCAATGCAACATACCTTTATCATTAGAAGAAATTTAGAAACATAACTAGTCAGTTGAAACGTTAGAAATGTGACTTACTGGTAGTAAGCAAAGCATCATTGTCGAATATATTTTCTGCAACAAATAAATAATCTATAACATCATCAATTTAACATCTTAGCAATGAAAGCTGATCTCCAACAATGGAAAACAAAAACCAATATTGTTTTCTAAATTGAAACAAGTACAATAATTTGTAGTTTGCAATAACAATGATTGAAGGAAGTTGCATTTTATAATTGCATGGATTTCTAGGCACGACAATTAAATGCATCAATTACATGTGAAGGTGCAGAACACCGATGAAACTGTCGAAAAAGATAATCCACAAATCAAAGTCCGAGAAACCAGCAAATTCGAGAAACAACAACTAACATAAAGCAACTACAGCAATAGGCCGTGACTTTGTACAGGCCCTTCGAAAGAAATGGTGGGTTAAAGTATGTCAAACCTCCGGCTTCCATTACTGTAGAATGTGAGTTAATTAATTAATTAAAACATGTGTATTATATACCATTAGTCACGTATAGGTGTATCAAACAATCATCGTAGCACGTTCAATGTACACTGAATTCAAAATCGGGAAAACTATCTGCAACCATTTTTTAAAACGAGAAATTCGACAAGAAAATTGTATCTATAGTAAAACTTAGTTAAGGCACAAACAAGTTTTCTTGTAACGTTGGTTTATACCATTATCCCGAAGATATATGTGACGTTTGCAAATCAGTATACTAGTTGCAAGCTCTTGGACAACTGATCAATTGAGTGTTCCTGTTGTCTACTCAAGACTCAACCAATTATATCTTTCGATTGTAGCTTCAAAGTATTGTCTTAGTATACACTGGTGTAAGTATTCTGTACTTACTATTGCAATAGTTGGTACCGCAGCATTTAATCAAAGGTGCTGACCTCCGACCAAAAGCAAAGCCATCACAAATCTGTGTTTAAATAATTAAACGTAGTTTAAGTAATCCTAATATTTGATTCTAAAGTTATCACCAAAACTCATATCAGTGTATATACTATTGCAATGTTGAAATAAAAACGTGCATTTGACGTTTCTTGTATTGCACTTTATATTCATCTAATTAAAAAACCAACATCTGTTACGTTCTATCTCCAGAGACTAAAACTAAAAACATCCATAAATGTGTTAAACCCTCCAATTTCAACGCTTCTGATATGTGATCACACTGCTTTTATTTTAAGAGTAACGATAAACAACGATAAAAATAAAACACATCAGTTCATTGTTCTTGTGTCATAGATAACTGCACGTCTTAATATTATTTCAACTGAATATTATACAACACAAGGGAACAAAGTTAAACACGTTCTTATGCGAATTTGTTTTAATTGTATATTTTGGGTAAATATAAAATTCCCATATTTGTGTAGAAAAATGAATTAGTTCACAGATAAATCATTGTAAAATCCAACATAAATAACGGTTTTGACACAATCGGATTCTTATAATTATATTATGTCATAAATGTCTTCAATATTGAACAAGTCCTTGAACAAATATTTTATCAGTCATGAGAATTGCACGTTTTCCTTACAGGTGCAGATAAAGACTCATAAGCACGTACATATTTAATCCGATCGCTTGTTTAAATGCTCCCTTAATTTCAAACAAGAAATATTTCACCTATATTCGCGCAGAACAAATTAACAAACAATACATTAACGGCGAAAAAGGACCAACGGAAACACATTTTTCAAACCCTAGAATAGTATGGAAAGGGAAAGACAGCTAAATATAGAAGCTATAAAGCGAAAAGTAAATATGATATGTCTTAATAAGAACCGTCTACTATACGTTAATGTACGCCCTTTCTTAATTTTTAATCTAGGATCCTGACTTAATATTCTCAATACCGGAAGTGGAGTTCTATATCCAAGATACCGTTAGGGCATTAGTACAGAATCTTAATAATTGGCATAAATATTAACTATAACCACCGTTATTCTGATGTTAATGACGTAACTCAAAGAACAGTTAATTAAAGAATTTTTTCTAGATATCTGTCTCGTTTGTGGGTATAACTCTACTGCAAAGAGCCAGTTAAACCCGAAAGCTTGTAAAATGAAGGAAATTGCTATTTTAATAGGACTACGAAACAAAACGCGCAAACTTTAGCTAGACGGCTAATGTTGATCTGGGTTTTATTTGAGGTAAAGCTATCGTAACCATGTCCCAAATTTACGCATGCCCCAACACTGTATGCACGACAAATTCCTTTACCCTCATACCAGAGGTATATACTTCCTTCCTTTTGTATGAAAACATAAAGATACAATGATACAGCTTCGTGGTTTAAGTAAAAATTGTTTGAATCGGGTGTTTTTATAATACAAGATTACTGGTGCTATTTTACAAAAAAACAGGACACACAGAAACAAAAACTCTTGGTCATATTTAAAGTTTTCAGTTAAAAACTGGAGATTGTCTTCGTTATAAGCTTTTTTTTAAACGTCCTAAGAATTGAGTAATTGTGTTTAGTTTACCTAATAGTAAAAATAATACTTTACATTTCGGGCCTGGCGAAACTAATCCTACAATTTTCGCCATCACTTGTCTATAACAGACGTGGTTATTAACGCACTCAGCCTATTTGTATTTCTTAATGACCTTTCGTCAAATCTATATTGTAATAACGTCTTGCGCGAGAAAATAATGCAACCGAATGTAATATAATATACATTAAGAAAACTGTATTATTATATTTGCCGGTATGTTTTTAAATAATGTTTTGGGCATACTAAAAACAATATTGCAAAAACAACATATGGGGCTTTGTTGTCAATGCACTTTACAGAATAATGTTACGAAAAACTGTAAAATGGAATTATTGTTTTACTTGCTGATATCTTACCGATTTAGGTCTGCAACCGAGCGTGTATATATAGCCTCCCCTTCCATCCAAGGTTCTGTTTCCTTCACATAACTGTAATTTATTATCGCAGATAATAAGAAAATAGCAAACAAACGACCGAACAACAAGAGCCAAAAGCCAAAGAACAGTTACAAATCCGGATATAGACAAACACAAAAACCAAAAACATAAAACACAAAAGAGAGAAACCGAACCCAATAAAAGCCAAGGGTGCACTCAGGTGCTACGGACGAGTAAACAGTGTCTGTTTCTAATTAGACAACCGTCGAGTTACTCATTGTCATGTCTAAGAAAAAAACAAATCCAGGAATAGGAAACAATACCTATGACTCAGCGAAAATGTCAGATCGTATTTGAGACACTCATGGCGACGACCATAGAACTTCTGGAGAGATAACATCAACCTAGGAACAACAAACCATTGTTTGAGTAGTTTAGCAGTCAAAAGCAGTGATCGGTCTAGAAAATCGGAATATCTCCTTCTATGAATTGACAGATATTTCCTATTGGAATTAGTAATGAATTCGTATATCAGTAGTAGTGCAAGCCATACATTATAAAACACATCAACTTCTATAACATTGTTTTCAGAAAAGTATAATTTACGGATGTATTTCTATGTATATTGTGCGCGGTGCTATATATATGCCGCAGTGTTTTTACAGAGTAATCATGTTGATTTTAGAATCCACAGCAAATTAAACTGTTTTAACTATTCATGATTTTAATTACATGATCAATTTGTTATCTCGATAGTTTTATTTCATACCTAAAAGCAGTGAGATGCAATATGCGCTACATTTATTATTATTTCTTAATAGACATTATTGCTTACCTCAGAGTAAGAACAATTAATTACTGTTGAACACATAGATAAATCTGTTTCATGGCGACAAACGTGGCAGATGATCCCTTAATAAACATACATCTTCGTACAAATAAGAAAACGTGGAAAAATAGTTTTAAAAAAGACGTTTCACACATCTAGAGTCTTTTCTTAAATTGCTTATACACAGTAGGGACTTAACCACGGCAGAGAAATACACTTAATAGTAACAGCTCTATATGGTGTTTTTCTTTATTTCATCTACTCAAATTGAACATCGGAAATTCTCATAAGTACTAAACACTATATTTGATAATACTATGATTCCGACTTACACGTTGTATTTGTTCTGCGTAATATTTATGTAGGGTACCTGTAGATGTATACTTTTTTAAAATTTCGTTTTTCGTTTAATTGTGGAGCCTTGTTTTTAATCGATTTATTTGAAAATGTGACTCCTGTAAATATATTATTAAAAACTAGCTTGAATTAATTGCTTTTTAGTTCAAATATATAGTTGTAAGAAAATATATATAGTGTTAATTATTGAAATACTTACCGAAAGATGAGGGAATACAAATTAAAATAATAACCATCCATGAACACAAATCCATGTCAGATAAAATGTACAAGACGTAATGAAACAAATGACTCGTACGCTTTATCTATAAGCTATTTATAAATTACGATATCCTCTCTGTGCATTCGTATCAAGGTATAAATTTCTAATGAACATGGATATTTTAGGCAACGTTATTTAAAAAAAGCAATTTATGTGTAAGTTATTACTGAGTCCCTAAAGAAATGAAATATTCTATAAATGAAGACAAAAAATGTGGCAATATTATTGAAAGTAAATGTATAAATGTCGAAACGACAGCAAGAATGAATGCTGTTTTATGTGTGATGACTAAATGTGGAAAAGACCTACATAATGAAACTGCTCTAGTAAAGTTACTTGTTGTCGCGAAAACGTAACGAACGTCGATGGCTAAAAACGACAACAGATATTAGCAACTGTAATCTTCGAGTATGAACATAAATTAGCAATTGCACACGTCATTATAGCTTTTATTGTTACGAACAATATCAATACACTGAAATCTGATGCATAGTATAGTAACGTCAACATGTCCTGCCTACCCACCAACACCATTCGTGTGGATACTTTTGAAATACGGTTAGGCAAAGTCTGGGCATGAGTTGGTATTAAAAGTTCGTAGTGAGTTGCTTAAATATAAATTGCATATAGAGTAAAGACGCACTTTTTATTTCATCGACTGGCTTCGTTATAAAGATTTAATCTATTAACCTTTCTAATTGATTGCACGATTTCCACCAATAAGTATTGTGAGCTAGATTACTTTAAAACAAATATGTTAGATACATAATTTACAAGTCATTTAGATGTAACGAATCAAGTTGGTTACTTGTTCAACGTTCAACATTCAACATTCAAATAAATACCAAAGACCTCTTCTCTCAGTTTAACATTTGCAATCTGTTCCTTCTTCAACATTCGCAGTTCCTAGTTCAACATTCGATTTTTCAGTTCCTAGTTCAACATTCGCAGTTCCTAGTTCAACGTTCGTTGTTTCTGTTTCAATATTCAAAATTTTTAGTTCCTCGTTCAACATTCGCAGTTGCTAGTTCAACATTCAATTTTTCAGTTCCTAGTTCAACATTCGCAGTTCCTAGTTCAACATTGTAAATGTTAAACTGCGAGAAGAGGTCTTTGGTATTTATTTGAATGTTGCATTTGCCCTTTACAAATTACCTTTGTTGCAGGAATTAGGAATGAGATAAGTTTATAATTTTTTAAGTAAAGTACGTTTAAAATCTTAATGTTCTATTGAATTGATTTAACGATACTACAAAACCTAATTATTAACTAGTAAGTAAACATTCCAAACAAATTTATTGTCTGTCGACTACTTGTGTAATCATTTAATTGATTTTCATTTTACAAAATTAATTGTAGAAGAATAACACAACTTCTAACTTGATTTTTTTACATTTAATGTAATGGTTCTGGTTCAATATTCAAAATTGGAACTGCGAATGTTGAACTAGGAACTGCGAATGTTGATCTAGGAACTGAAAAATCGAATGTTGAACTAGGAACTGAAAAATTGAATTTTGAACTAAGAACTGAAAAATTGAATTTTGAACTAAGAACTGCAAATGTTAATCAAGGAACTAAAAATTTGGAATATTGAACCAGAAACAACGAATGTTGAACCAGGAACTGCGAATGTTGAACTAGGAACTGAAAAATCCAATGTTGAACTAGGAACTGCGCATGTTGAACGAGGAACTAAACATTTTGAATATTGAACCAGAAACAACGAATGTTGAACTAGGAACTGCGAATGTTGAACTAGGAACTGAAAAATCGAATGTTGAACTAGGAATTGCGAATGGTGAACGAGGAACTAAAAATGTTGAATATTGAACCAGAAACAAAGAATGTTGAACTAGGAACTGCGAATGTTGAACTAGGAACTGCGAATGTTGAACTAGGAACTGTGAATGTTGAACGAGGAACTAAAAATTTTGAATATTGAACCAGAAACAACGAATGTTGAACTAGGAACTGAAAAATCAAATGCTAAACTAGGAACTGCGAATGTTGAACGATGAACTACAGATTTTGAATATTGAACCAGAAACAACGAATGTTAAATTAGGAACTGCGAATGTTGAACTAGGAACTGAAAAATCGAATGTTGAACTAGGAACTGCGAATGTTGAACTAGGAACTAAAAATGTTGAATATTGAACCAGAAACAACGTATGTTGAACTAGGAACTGAAAAATAAAATGTTGAACGAGGAACAGATTGTAAATGTTAAACTGAGAGAAGAGGTCTTTTAATGTTGCATTTGCCCTTTACAAATCACTTTTGTTGCAGGAATTAGGAAGGAGAAAAGTTAATAATTTTTTAAGCAAAATACGTTTGAAATATTCTTACGCATTAGTACGTTATCTGTTTCACATACGTAAATAGAGCAAAAAATAATGATATTCATACATTGGAACTTAATGTTCTATTGAATTGATTTAACGATACTACAAAACCTAATTATTAACTAGTAAGTAAACATTCCAAACAAATTTATTGTCTGTTGACTACTTGTGTAATCATTTAATTGATTTTCATTCTGCAAAATTAATTGTAGAAGAATAAGACAACTTCTAACTCGATTTGTGACATTTAATGTAATGTAAATCTTCTTAAGTTTACCTTAACCTTACTATTAACTATCGTCTCAATAGCATGGTCGTTGTGTGGTTAGTATACGCTTTAAAGATGTGCTGTAAAAATCAAATGACATATTAACCTGATAACAAACATAACGTTTCGCTTCTTATCATGTGGGTTTGTATTTTATTTGCCAGTTTATAGTATGTTTAACACGTATAACAAAATACAAAACGCCATCATTAACAGTATGTTGAAGATTGTATTGTCTTATGTTGTATTCAAAGACGTTTGTTTATGGAAATGTATTATGTTCTTTATTTATAAAATATGCACCTTTAATTGCTTTTATATTTAGAGTAACCTATTTATATAGTTGGTCTGTCCATAGTGGTGTCGGGGATAAGAGTTTCAAAAAATTACAACTTTAACTAGTACATGATTTGTAATATCTCGAACAGTGTGCACTATATCGGATTGTCATGATACGACACAATCTGAAGTATAGTTCAACAACGAAATAAAATTAGATTACGTCATTAACTGACCTAATATTGTTTCGAAATTCAGGTGTTTCGCATATAAGTATGATATAAAAATGTTACTTGTGAGAATTTGCGACAATCAAATAAACTGTTGATGCAGGTAAATCTTTAAATACAACAGAAGGAGCAAGCTGCAACCAAAATGAATACTTAGTAAGTTTGGAATATCAGGAAATAATTAAGTTATGTAATATTATTAAATCAATGTCTTAATACGTTAAGATGCAATGTATAATTTCATTATTGTTTGCTCCATTTACTTATAATAAACTGATATTGTAAATATTTTAAACGTATTTAAGGAGGAAACAAAGACGTACATCATTTGGTCATGTGATAATTGCAATTAAATCAAATACATGCAAATAACTAATATTAGAACAAATTAGTAAGCAATTAAGAAAAGCTGTTAATTATCAAATATTAGCTATTATGTGACCGGGAAAATGCGGCTCAACTATGCAATAAACCTGAACACCAGTTTTGTATACATGACGTGGAAAATATACAATAAATTATTATAGGTACGCTAGATAACAATGCAGATATAATACAAGTAAACGTGTTTTGTATATTTCTTTGCACGAAACTGCTTACCACGTTTGGTTGAGCGTATGCCCCTTTTGCCGATCCAAAAATGTGGAAATCAACAATATTTCAGCACAGAAAATCAGCGCTTTGAAATGTGATGGTTTTTTTACTGTTATAGGACGATTTTCAATAGAGAATTTCTTCCTAAAATAGAATTCAAATGTAAGCTTGGAGCTGGCAATAGTTGTCTGTTCAAAACCATTCTGGCTATGTCATTGCGGTTTACTCGGGAAAGGACTCGCGGTTTATCCATTTACTATAATAGAACGTTAGAAAGCAGACAAACCTTTGTAAATAACGTTAGATCCAGGTAAAAACAAAAAAGGCGGATAACAATGGAAAATTTTGGGAGCAAGAGGGATGGACGATTTGTGACCAGTAAACGACAGATGCTTGTATGAAATATGGACGTGTTATCATTGAATAATTTTGTATAATGAAATTTTGTCATAAAAGGTACAATATGGAAAAATGAAATGTAAGCGAAACTGCATTACACGAGGTGTGACTTTAAGTATAAGTGGAAATCTTGCGATCAATTAGAAAGTAAAACGGCTTGATCTTTAAAAGGAAACTATTAAAAAAAACATATCGCCATTTTTTACCTTCTTATAGGAGTTCTATCCCTTTCTTTATTGGTACTTGCTAGTGTAACTTTGTAACGCATACTTCAGGTGTGATAGAGACTAGGGTATTCATTGTTGGTCATAATTGACCTTGAACTTGAAAAAGCTCACAAGGTCAATGTCAATGTCACTATGTTCTATTTTTTTACATTCTGTTTTGCTCGGATCCTCTCAACCATAAGAGATCAAAAACTGAAACTTTGACCATAATGTAGATCTTGTTAATATCTTAAAATTGTAATATATTTTGATTTACCTTCATAAGAGGTCTCTTCCCCGGCTCAATAAACTATATTGGAATAAACAATATCTTAGTAACTATAACATATATTGACATAGGACCTTAAAATAGGTCATTAGTGATGTTGACCTTGAAAAAGCTCATAATGTCAAAGGAAAAGATCATCTTTTAGTTTGAGATATATGTTGTATGCAAATTTCCTTCTCAACCATAATAGATGCAGAACTGAAACCGTGACCAAAACAGTATATCCCCTTAAGGTCTTTAAGTGTCATATATTTTAAGGAGGTACTGAACACTTTCACTGAAAATAATTTGTCAATGTATTGTCTTTAAACTTGCAATAAAGTTAGTTTTTATACAAGTAATAATAATTAAAAATAGGGGTTTTAGATATTATTTTAAAAGGTGAACACTGAAATTTAAAATTTTCTAATAGATTATACAGAGAAGAGAATAAAAACGCACTTACTATCCAATGACATTTTTTGGTATAATGTCCAACAACTGGTATACATTTTTGTGATGGGAAGAAAAATATGGGTCTCTGAGTTCATTTTTGTTTATAAAGAAATAACTGGTCAAAAGATACTCAAAAATTGGTAATTGTTGGTACAATCTACCTCCCTTGTTAAAACTTTTATTATTTTTGTCATTGCCGAACTCATTTATGACAAAACGTTGTATTTAAATCATTAATGATTTAACGAAGTAGTACAAGTATATGAATTTCATATTCAGTTTTATTTTTTTGAAACTAAATTGTTAATAATGAAACCTATGCATCCTAGCTGTTTGTCAACATCTTCGTTCGCATTAGAATGTCCATGGTAGTCTAAAATCGCTTTTTCCGGAAATTGCATGGAGATATCCTTAAAACTCCGATTGAAACACGGCACCTACACAATCTACTTGCAGGTAGATTTCGCCTGTTGCAACATCAATTACAGCCATCGCCAATCAATCACATTGAAAGGCGTTTCTAACCAGCTGACTGAACAAAAGCCAAGGGACAGTTACAAATCCGGATGCAGACAAACACAACACAAAAACCAAAAAAATAAAACACAGAAAGAGAGTAACTCTAACCCGATAAAAACCACGGTGCACTCAACTCGAATTTTACCTGAAACGAAAACAAATAAAAACAATTTCCCAGACGAATATTGTCCATGTCAATAGTTTACCAGCGGCCTCGTGTTCTTTATCGAAGTGTGAAATTCCTATGAAACATTTTGAAAACGTGTTCAAATTAACGCCGGCATGCTTGGAGGATAGAAATCCGTGTCGCTCTGAAAAAAAGCAATCACTTCGAATTTTACGATCATACATGTTATAAACTTTCAATCCATTAAAAGAATGAATTATAACTCCTTGATATTATAAATTGACTCTAGCTAGCTCATTTATCTGTCTTTCGGAGTAAGACTGTTTTACTGTCTCCTAGAAGTTAGGAAACACATTAATATATATAAAAATGTATTTGTAAGAACAAAAAAAAAGTTTAAAACATACCAGGTCCCCCGTCTCATACTGAAAAGCAAAAAATAGGAAGAGTTTTCATCATAGTTTCATATAAAAGAATGAACCCTAGCGACTTGCATGCTGGTCTTGGAAGGCCCTTTAATAAATACATTATAATAAATCTATTAGCCTGAATTATCAACAAAAGACAATTGGGGTGGTTACTAAATGGCTAATAATCTATTTCGATTCTAGTATTTGAAATTTTGGATGATGCTCCCTATTGGCATATACGTTTTTAAAACAATTCTTATATCCCAAAATATTATGTCAAGCACATAAAACAGACATCAAAATATATGCTGGTCATTCTGTTTTTTTTTCATTATAAACAATTATCAAGTCTAAACAAAATATTGTGTTTAATATCCCGTTTTGAAATTTTTCCATTCTTTTTATGTATTCAATGTTCCAGCTTCCCCTGCATACTGTGTCTACATTTCTGAATTTATCAGGTACGCAAGAGCTTGCATTAAATATACTGTTTTTTGAAAAAGTCACCAATTTCTTAGGGATAAACTTATAAACGAAGGTTGCATGAAAAACGACTCGTCCGCACCTTTAATAAGTGTTACTATACATATAACTTCCTTGTCGAAAAATATTCTATATTGTTTAAAAACATGGTGCAGATAGTTTTTAAATTTTTGAATTCAGTGTACACTGAGTTTGCTGCTATGATTATTGGATACACATACTAGTGGCATGTGAAATGCATCCATTTTAATCTACAGACTAACTCACATACTGCAGTAATGGAAGCGAAAACCGTCAGAAAAGACAATTCACAGATCAAAGTCCGAGAAACCGGCAAACTTCAGAAACAACAACAAAAGATATGGCAACTACTGGGAAATCAGGTTTTATAAACATACGAAAGCATATGAAAAGCTGGACTCTGTTACCGAAACGAAACAGTCAGCCATTGAAGAAGCCAACAAATACTTCAGAACGCAGAGAACCGTGGAAACTAAATATTACTAAGTCGGCATAAGTTACATGTATTCAGTACATGACGAGTGTTCCTATCAGGTAAATTTCCCTTGTCATATGAAAATAGAAGCTCATGGTACTATAAGATTTAATAAGTTAGTCATTTTTGTGAACTTATTTGCGTCCTTCATATAACTCATCTTTTTATTACAAATTTCTTCTATAAGGACCAAAGTAATTAATAACTAAAAAAACTAACAACATAATTAGTAAACACATATAAAAACTTCATGAACAATAGTATAAAGACGCAAATATGTAGAAGTAGTACATTTTATCGTGTGGACCTTATTTTCGCGATTCCAATTACTGGTTTATAAAGACACTAACAAAAAGATAAAATTCAAGTTGGACAAAGAATGTGTATATTTTTTATCTATTTTTTTGTCGTAGCTATGTTTATGAATTTATTATCTAGATTTGTTATCTGCAAAATTAAAGTTATTTACAAAAAAATGTTTTTCATCTTACTTGTTCTATATTCAAATCGGAATCACGTAATCTAAGTTTAATGTTTAATGCTGGTTTCATTTATAAAATATTCGTCTAGTTTGATCTCTTTTTTTAATTTGATATTAAAGTTTTGTAATAATAATAATTTTTATAAACTTTTCTGTCTTTTTAAATATTTTTCTTTCATTTGCGTTTTTTTATTAAATCGGTTATCAACATTTTTATAATCTGATCTTTCTATGTTAGATTCTGTCTCTTATGTGCTATCGTATACCAAGCATGACTGCTGTAACTGAAATTTAGCTGTTCCTGTCTGAAAGACAATAGCTCTCAATAACGTGCATAAAAGTCACCAATCTTTCATAGTTATATTTTTGTCTTACAGACTGTCTTAAACAGTCACCAACCTTTCATTATAATTGTATTTGTCTTACAGACTGTCGTAAACAGTCATTAATCTTTTCATTGTCATTTTATTTGGCTTACAGATGGACGTAAATATAAATCAGATTCTTCTTCACAAATTTCAAAAATCTTTAATTGAACTACAAAACTGAACAGCTAACTGTTACTGTTATTGGTTGTTATTTTAGCCACTACTGCTTCGCTGAACGTCCTCCGACTCATAAGCAAGGCACTTATTAATTCTCGGAAAGACTATTAATTCTCGTCTGAAATCTTCTCAGCAATCGCCCTAAGAAAATCTAATGTTTCACTACCTTCCTCTGACTGGTGTAAAATAGTTTCCAGAAACTCGGTGTATGGATTGGTATATCTTATTTCTTTCTGTCGCTCCACAACGTGTTTCTCGTCCAGTGTGTTAAACAGTTCTTCGGTCAATACTTTTTCTGGTTGCTTCAAAATGTCCTCGATCTTACGCAACATAACAGTTTTAATAGGTTCGTTTTGCTCTAAATCATTTGATTCCCCCAAAGTCAATCTTTTGTACACCCATATTCCATACATAATGTTAACGTCAGGCATAAAAAAGTGGGGGCAAACCTCAGTTTCAATACACTCTTTGAGTTTTTCAAAGAACATCTTAAAACACGATACTGGAGATTCCGACCACGTTGTCTCATCTATGTTTTCACACAACCAAAGATAAATACTTTTCATATGGAAGGTTGTGAGTCCGGAACGCGATTCCCCACTTTCAAATGTTCCAACATCCAAAAACTTCCGCTTTATTAATTTCAATAATATAAATAAAAACCGTTGATAGAATGAAAATTGAAATGCAAGGCGCTGTTCTGACAATGAAAATGTTATCTTCCATTCGGTGTGATATGTTTCACTATTACTCGTAGGCTTATGAATCAGCAAGCAGCCGTCGTCGATGATGCTATCAATAATTTCTTTCGATGGCCACTTCCGGTCACGTGTTTGAAATTCTGCAGCCTCAGTTGGCCACGGCGCTTTGATTGCCGCTACCTTATCCATAATGACACTAAAAGTAAAATTGCTCTCTTCAGATGTTAGTGTCAGATTCTGTGTTCTGAATGTCCTATACAAGGGAAGTAAAAGGGGAGCTAAGACTGTTTCTACTTCTCTTTCACCAAGAATCGTATTCTCGAACTTGAGAGGAATTGCTGCCATGTACGCATTCGAATACAAATATGTATTATCATTCTCTTTTGTTGTGATGAAAGTTGTCTTGTCGTATTCGGTTATCTCACCTTTAATTTCGTCAACACGCAAAAGATAAGAATACGATTTTGAAGAAGAGATTGTCGAGGTGTTTTCCTCATTTGACATTTGGTCACTTTCGGTGCTATGCATGTCAATCGTTAAAACTCTCATTTCCGGCACAAGATGGGCTATTGGAACATTCTCATCACTTCCGTAAGATGTCGGCAGAGGAACGTTTGGCATTTCTCTGTAGTACATAACATCAAGTTCTAGCTGATAAGAACCGTCGCTCAGCTTTTCAGGAAAATACAGCTTATTACCAATACTACCTACTATCTCCATTTTATCGTATTTTCTCTGTTTTCGATAACTTTCCAACTTCTGATGTACAAAGGAAATAATTGGGTCAATTTCACTGACATGATCCTGGGCCTTATGCATAAGGTCTATCAATATTTTATTAAGATCATCTTGAGATTTTTCTTGACCTTTCTGGACATGAACATGTTCGTGATTCTCGTGTTCCATTTTGTAGACGTTCCACGTGACTACTGTTGCCACAACCGGAAGAAGAAATTTCAGCGTTAAAAACAAATAACGAAGAATAATTACCAGAATTTTCAAAACAAAACGCAAATGATGCATGTATCTGTTAATGTCTTTTCAATAACCCCGAATATATTAACACCTCTGAAAGAAAAACAAAACAGTGATCAAGACATTCGTTAGTATTAAGAATGACTACATACATCGTCACTGGGATCATACTGGGATGGTTCCCAGTGCTCGACCCACAGAGCAGCCAAGCGCGTCCCCGGGTGGCGGATAGAGGAGACCCTCTCGTTGGGGGGGGGGGTTGTCAGGTCATAATGCGGAAAGCCTAGTGGGTAACGTGTTTGGAGAGTGCCACGCTCCTTGCACGAAAAAGACCCCTTTTGTAGATTTCGAAAAAGTGTAGGCTCATTGTAGCCGCTACAAAAGACTAAATTCTCCGACCCTACCCAATACTCCATACTTTTTCAGTGGCAGTCAAAATTGTGTTCCCTGTGTCCCATCCCACCCCTTTTTCCATTGATTTATTGTTTGTTAACTTGTTCCCGTCCTGAATATAGCTGAAATACTGCTCACTGGACGTAAAACAAACATCCAATCAATCAATACATCGTCACAATATTGAATCCTTTGAAATTTGAACCACTAACAAAGGGTCAAAATTTAAAAAGCGCTTGCATGTACCAAAACAATAATTTCCATGGAAATGGGGAATATACTCTTTTTCATAAGTTTCTGTAACATAACAAGAAATTACCAAGTTTGTAGACGAAGTGCGGCGCATGCTATTAAAAATCATCCTGAATAGTTTTCTGTAAAATCTTTACAAAAACTCAATTATATCACAACAGCAACTGTTCCAATATGTCTAGCCCTTTGGTTAAACGATTAATATATATATAGGGGTCAGATCGAGCAGTGCCAAAACAACAAACTGAAAGGCAAATGGGTCACCACGTACACATAACTTAGCCCGGAATAGACGCTGTCCATATAGGATATTACAGGAACAGTGCAGTCAAACTGTCATCAATTCAATGTGTGTATAAAACACAGATATACTCTGACTCCTAAAATTTATATATATATAAGTGATTTAATAGATTTTATACCATTGAATAGTATGAAATTCACTAACAATAGTGAATTATAGATCTGTGTTGTATATTCTATTTTTTACACGTATTTTTGAATAAAAATAGCGTTAAGATAGAACTTAATATTTAAATTAAATGCTTTGTCTTCTCGTAAATACTGCCAGATGACAACGTCTCACAAGGTAGTGCTTGTTTGTGGTTTAACGCCATTTTTAGCACATTTTTTAGCTAAGTATATATACTAAGTATATTTTTTACTGGGGAAAAAAGCCGGAGTCCCCGGTAAAAGCTCCCGATATACGGCAGGAAAACGGACAATCCTCGTGAATGGAGGTTATAGTCGAATACACCCTTCTGCAATTAGGGTCCAACTCGCAACCTCCGGGATGACAAGCACGTGATCATTAATAGTTAACTACACTTACCCAACAACCGAGCGCCCCCCCCCCCCCACCTAAAGAATTGTAAAGTTGCAGAAAACCACATTCAAAAACACAATAATATTATTATTTTCGCATCTTACCGCTTTAATGTGCTAAACAAATCTGTTTGAAAATTATTTATTTTAAGAGAAAAATATCTGTTGCATATCATACAATAAAAGAGTTATTTCATGAATTTTGTGCACATGTTTTCATGTCGTATTTTAGTTGCGATATTATTGATCATTATTATGCACAATTATTTGTGCGTGTAGATGAGAGTTCAAACCGAAGGCTAAGGTAAACAACTAAGATAAGTGGGTGTGTTGAATGATGTTGTTACAATACAACATACCAGTACTACTGTCATGACTGTACTACATTTAATAAATTATTTTTCGGCACTGTGATTATCTGTTATTTGTTTGTATGTAAAGTATGTCGAATACCTCTAATTGTTTACTTTGGTATTAAAATAATTCTAAAATATACATACCATCTTTTATTGGTCTCAATCCACATTAATTTGTTTCTACAGGTAAAGCTGTCAGTGTGTACAAGGTATGTAAGTATCTTTGCGTTCGTATATTTGACTTGATTGTACATAAAGTATTTGTAGCAAGAGAGATAATTCAAAGATAAAATTGGGTGAAAATTGTCATTTTCTAAATATTTGGAAAAAAGAAGTCGGTGACCCCACATTTTTTCCTATTTTATTAAGGTTTAGAAAAAACTCCCATTCACGTAAGTATTACAAATTTCTATCGTATGTACTGCACTTTTATATTGCAAAGTAAATCTATCCTGTATAATATATGTATAAAAATGACCTCAGAAGTAGTGGTTTTAATAGATATCGTGTGACGGACCTTAAATGGTAGATGACCCCTAGTTTTTCAAGAAAATGTTTCGGAAAAATTGTTTGAGCTCCAATCTAATTAATTAAGTTAAATGTACCTATATTTAGAGTCTTCTTGTGCAAAACTTTCTCAAAATGGAATTTTGTTTTAACCTCTTACTGGGAGAATTATCCAGAGTTAAACGAGCAAACAAAAAAAATCAAAAACAATAGAGTGTTACAAACTGTCTGATTCTGTTTTTGCCCTGATATTGATACGACGTTGGTTGTATTGGTCTGTATACAGATTCAGCCAGTTTGTAAAAATTTTATTCAATAATCGAAACAGTCCGTATGACTAGCCAGTATAGCAATGGATGTATGTACTAAAGACACATACAACATACAACCCATAATGCCAAATGAACATATTCAATATCAAACCGGTCCAATTTATAATTGCCAAGAAAAACGCGACACAGTTTTTATGAGCATAAATACGAACGGACTGACATTAACTATCCGGTTACTAACTTTTTTTGTTCGGCACGCAAGACAATAAGGTCAATTATAAGCCATATTGCCCTTAGGGCCGAACGAAACAAGGAATTAAGCGTGTAGCCTTTTTATAATTTAAAAATAAAATAAAATCTGATACAAATCCGTAATTTTAATCCTTATCAAGACAGATCCAAAGGAGCAATAACACATATAATTCAAATGTTTGAATGCGAAAATTTATGGACTGCTGGTGTGGCCTATAAAATAAATGGTCCCGCTTTTACTAAAATTTAGTATGTAGACAGAAGGAATATTTATAAAAAAATCTTTATTTGTAGAAATTTGCCGAAATTACGGACAAAACAAAGAGATTTTTCCGTCTAAAATTATAACGGTTTTTTTTTTTAAATATATTTAAATCCGATATGCGTACAAAGGGGCACATAATTTCGGAAAATTTCTACAACAAAGATGTTTTTATAAATGTTCCGTCTAAACTGGACTAGTATATAGGTTCCTGGTCTAAATTCTTAATTTAAGGAAAAGCGGACTATGGGAACAAATGCCCTTGAATCTTTCAAAAGTGGCATTTCCACAGTCACTACATGTATAGTTCATTTAAAGGCCACACCGCCAGTTCATAAATTATATTACAAAATTCAAACAACTGCACTGTACATAATGTCATTCTCGCTTAGTTTTGATTTTGTTAGTTCGATCTCTTCATCACCAGTTTAAAAAATTGACATATTTTTAATTTTATTAATTAGTACTATTATCAGAGTCATATAATGACTTTTTGTAATTTTATGTCTCTGCTAATATTAAATATTTCCACGAATGGTTTACTGCATATGACACCTATAAATGAATCATATACCACATTTTTACGATTTATTAGATTTTTTTCTTGATATTATGTTATTTTGTTTAATCATTGTTTATGTTTTTATTTTGTGTAGTTATTCCGAACGCATTGGGATGTTTTTGTGACATTTTATCCGTTTCTCTCCCCGATGCCGTAATATCTCCAAGTACATGTGTATTGATAAAATAATGGCAAATTCTTGCGAGGACAGCGGATCGCTATCAGCAAATGAAGACAAGAGACCTCAGTTTGGAAACAGACTTCTTACAGATCAAGACAACGTTTTTGAGCACAATGCGTGGTTAGCTTAGGCTTAGTCTTTAATTAACCACATTATAAACAATTCGTTATTCTATACAATTACTGCACTTGAACGAGATCAATATGAGGTTTTATGGAGCTGGGTGCCGTTTCATAAAGCGATCGTTAGCTTAACGTGCACGTTATCCCATTTAAATTGCATGGGATAACGTGCACGTTAAGCTAACGATCGCTTTATGAAACGGCACCCAGGGTAGAATAATATTGAACGAGGCGAAGCCAAGTTCAATATTATTCTACCCTGCTCCATAAAACCTCATATTGATGGAGTTCGAGTATAGTAATTGTTTTATTACATAATTCATTGAGCCATGAAATGGAATATACAAGTTTTTTTTATTCCCGAAAGTTTCTGTCTTTCATAATATATATTTCTCAAAAATCGGTAAAATATCGAAATAATCCATGACGAAATGTTTGCATTGATTATTTCTTGTATAATGTCCCATCCTCAGACCTTGCTAATGCATAAAACTAACTGACATATCCGTTTCACGTAAATATTTGGAAAAAAAAAATAATCGCTTGCTCTTTCGATTTGCGAGTGTTGACAGGATCTTTTTTCTTAATGATTTCATTAATTTCCAAGTTAGTAATATCTGCAAATCTTCGCTTAGTAGCACCAGGTGGCCGTTTCATAAAGCGATCACTAATTAACGTGCTCGTTATCCCATGCAATTTAAATGGGATAACGTGTACGTTAAGCTAACGATTGCTTTATGAAACTGCACCCTGAACTATCCGCATTACGTTCACTCGATGACGTGACAACGTTACCATGTTAACAAACAACAATATAATCCAAACATCAGTCAGAACGATAATTTTGTTTGGTTTAGTGGATTAAAGAAAGAAGATTTGATTGGCTATCGTATTTCCGTTGGGGGAAACAGCAAGTGCTAGGTATTTTCATTCATAAATTTTTCACGAGAGTGCAATATGGTTTTTTATTGAGTAGAATGAGTTTTTTGCAAACCAATATGATATAAAATGGAAAGTCACGTGTATTGGTTAAGGCCAATAGGAAAAAGGCAAAAATATATATTATGAAATAAAATCATTTACTGTAGCTTCCGGTAAAAAAAAACCAAAAAAAACACGGCTGTTATCGTTAGCAGGTTGTTCTTTCCCTTGTCGATCCATCCCAGGTCGATTCGTCCCAAGACAATCCGTCCCCTAGTTGATTCATCCCCTATCTCTTGGTCGATATGTCCCCAGAAGATAATTATAGGTATATAACTTAGGCCGATGAACCGGTTATTGCGCGTCTATGCTAAATACCAACCCCCCTTGGAAAAATAAGTTTGCTTGCATTTATTCATTATTCTACATTTTACCTTTTTATTAATAAAAGTCAGTAAAAAAATGTAGATACGATAACCTGTCAATGTTTTATAATATGCCTCTGGTGTTAAGTTTTTACAAATCGTCCTTGACTTTTGCTACGGGAATTTTACATAATAAGTCAGCCATTTTTGTTTCTGAAGGGACCTTACAATGTTTACAAATGTTCGTCTGCTTTCCTGACGTTTATTGGTATTCGGACAAACCGCGAGACTTTTCCCGCCTTAACTGCAGACGAAATCACCCGAAGGATTTGGAGTAGACAACAATCGATTGTTCCTAAAGTACACTTCCGTTCTTATTAAGGTCAAATTTTAGAAGGGAAAATCACCCTTTCAAAATTTAAAAACTGTCATGTTTCAAAACGCTGAATATCTCGAGGAAATAATTATTGATTTTAAAAAGTAGTTTTCTTGATCTACAAAAGGAGCATAAGCTGAACCATACGCAGTAAGCAGTTTTCATTTTTCACGAAAAAAAACCCTCTCCACAATATGTCAACACTTTGTATAGTGATTCTGCGCATGTAACATATCTTCCAATTTCTGTATTATTTAAAATATATATATTTAATTTAACCTTCCATGGACAAATGTGATTGTTATATTACATTTTCAGATGTTTAATTCTGCAGCATAATTTTTATAAACATTTGTTTCTTAAATATCTTCAAAAGCGCTAACCTGAAAGACACGATCTTTTAAACTTAAATCAATCTTTAGCATATTAAAGACTGTTTTATTTCTTTTATTGTAAAAATCGAACTGTTTCATAGAATTGTTACATATAAAAAATTCTTTTCTTAATTCAATCCTGTATTGATTTTTTTTTATGCACATGTCTAATATCACCGGACATACTATTGTTTACATAAAACCAGGTCATGCTAAACAAAATAACAAAATTAAATACTTTGCCAACAAACTTTAACAAATTAGGTTGTTTATTTTAAAAATAATATATTCAAAGATAAAACATTCAATTTTCACAATAAAATATTTTTTCTGAAACAAAAAAAAAATTACAAAAATTTCTTAGGTGCGTGATAACACCGGACTACTCTGTATATTCAATTATATTTTAATTGTTTTTAATTGGAGATCGATAAAGGGTTAATTAAAATTAGTTTAATAATTAAACAAAATATTGGTTTGAATTAAATGATTAGTTTTGATCAGTGCACAAAGAGGTAATTACTCTTAGAATATATTTAAATTGTTTGCTTAACAACTGTAGGCTATGCTTTGTGTGATTTACTCTGCATCCAAGCTGACTTTAACATCAAGGATTACAAAAAATACGACAATGTATTGTTGCTGTACATCAAAAGTTTTAAAGAAAAGAGTAAGTAAGCTCAAAGAATTTCTCAAAACGATAATATTTATTGGGATTCCAAATCTGTGGATATATACATTTGTAAAATGTAAAAAAATACGTAAATTACTTATTTGATACGTTATGAGTTACAAATACATGAATAGGTATATTAGTTATTTAATGCATTATATACTCGGTAATCAAAATAGTTAATTCCAGTGTACTACCATACTTAAAAATACGAATTATGGATGTATTTTTTTAATATTTTACCTACCTTCTTTATTAAACCCCCTGCAAACTTGTTTAGTGGGTATATAGGAATCACCCTGTCTGTCTGTCCGTCTGTCCACATCCCTTGTAAGCACTTCTCCTCCTAAACCGCTTCACAGATTTTTATGAAACTTTACATGGAGGAAGTACATCATATGTAGATGTGTCTGAAGAATTTTCCTCGCTGTCGGATATTATTCTAGGGAGATAATTGGACTTAGACTTTTTAAATATAGTATTCATTGGGAGACCTTGTAAGCGCAACTCCTCCTAAACCGCTTGATGAAATTTGATGAAACTTACCATAGAGGAAGTACATTATATGTAGATGTGCATGAATGATTTGTATTGACCTTGGGTATAAGTAAGGGGAGATAATTGGACTTGAAAGCGAAGTGGGGGGTATCGCTTTGTGAGCGTGCTCGCAGTCAACACTTGTTTATTTTACCTATCTTTGGTTTACTGGGGACGGAACGACCAGGGAAGGGATCGTCCTGGGACGAATCAACTTGCGGACGGATCGTCTAGAAATCCTGTCATCACTCAAAGACAATGATATTGAAATAAAGATTTTGCATTGTTTTTGTATTTTTCATCTATGCCAATTAAAATTTTCATCTAATTAACCTCACTAGCAGATGTTACTATAGCCTTAGGCAATAGGTGAGTTTGGATATTAAACACGATTGTGACTGGTAACCTTGTTCAATCAAGGTTTAAAACTCCTGTGGTTCTACCTTAGCATCAGGTAAATGGGGTAATAAACATCGGTTAATTAATTAACGATCATTTTTCACAGCAGGGGGTTTTTATAACGTCCTCACTAAAATATTGACACCTCTCATTAACCTAAAGCATACTAGTACATGCCAATGCTCCGGATTTTGCCCGAAACCTCCAGAATTCGTTACCCATGTCCTGGCTGCCGGTTAGGTTGTTGGAATCTCCGGGATTTCTTCTTTTTTCAGGAATATTTATAAAAATTGTGTTAAAACAGCCTTTCTTATCCTGCATTAACAAAATACATGCGTGTCAACTCAAAAAAACCTGGAGACCCTCTCAAATACCATAGAAATACTCTAAAATCATTTTCGGCCGCCCCTCCCTCTGCCTCACCAAGGCTTTTCCTAGGAGCCTTTGAGGACTTTTATTGGTCCCCATACCCCTTGGCAAAATTATCCGGAATTCTACCAAAAATATGTTGGCAAGTATGCTAAAGTGTGAACATTTATCAAAGACAATTGTTCATTTTAAAAGTTTTCAACAGGACTAACGGCTGTAGCTGCAGTTTTAAGTACAAGAAGTGAACACTAGGTGGCATTTTTTAAATTGGAAAGTGGTCGATTGGTCTTTGTCCTCTGGGGTACTACAAAAATGTACCTCAGGTACATACTTGTATATAAAAATGTACCTTGCTGCCAAATATGTCTATGGTATCCAAATTTTGTTTTATACTATAAGTGACCATAATTTGGAGAGGGTTTTTTATGTAACAAATAAAAAATTGCTTACGGCGCATGCTTTGGCTTACGCTTTTTTTGTAGGGTACTTTTTGCAATCAACAGTTATTTCCTCGATGGGGTGATTTTTCATGTTTAAATTTGACCTCAATTAGAAAGAAAATGTACTTCAGGAACAATCGATCAAAATGTTTATTCAAAATTCTTTCGGGGATGTCGTCTGCAGTTAATGCAGGAAAAGCTGCACTGTTTGTCTGAGTACCATTGAAAAAATGGCTGACTCATTATGTAAAATTCCCGTAGGAAGGACGCTTTGCAACAACTAAACAACAGAGGCATACATGTAATATAAAACATGGACAGGTTAGCGTATCTAAATTTTTTCAACTGGATGTTCGTTTTAATCATGGTTTACAATTTTGTAAACAAGTATGTACCCAAAAAGACCAATTCAGCCTTACTGTATCATCATCATCTTTTTCCAATACAGGAAAAGGAATAAAGACAAATCTGCCTGAGTCAACTTCGTATGTGCAAACAACTGGCACAGTACAAAAAGACAACTTACAATAATACAATTCAGACCATATTAGTTACATTTGTGTGATGTGAGATGCTTTCTAGCCAACATTTTTCCCAACTGAATACATCCTTTATCTCTAGAATTTCTGTAACAATCATATAAAATATACCAAAATACATTCCCCTTTCATTTGGAACAATCTCCCTATATTGCCTTTCATTTGGAACAATCTCCCTATATTGCCTTTTAAATTTTATTTCCATTTTGAAAAGAAGTTTTCTTGTTTTTGTTAACGAGTCATGTGAATCATGTTTACACGCCACAAAGTGTAAGTTGGTACCTATTGGACTTTTTTGGTACATAAAGAGTAGCTTGAAAACACGACCGGAAACTTGTTCAGAGCAACAGAACGTGCACAAATTTCCAGAGAAGATATGAATTAGGTGCTGGAGGATGTCAAATACGATGTTGCTATTGTTGAAATAAGTATTGCAGTGATAGAAACATAATAATTATTATTTTGACAGTAACTTTATTACAAAATTTAAGTTAAATTTGTGTAAATACTTTAATCCTGAACTTTACATAATTTATTATGAGATAATGATGCAATTTTCTACTTCCAGTTATAATAATATAGTACTTCATTATCATTCAATCAACTTGTGTACTATGAACACCATCCTCACAAGTCAGGGTTTCTGTGTCCACTTGTGTGCACGAAACCCTGACAAACTTAGCTAGAAAATTTCTGGGCCAGAAGATTTTCGTATGACGTCAATCCTTCAAAATATCAACTAATGAAATTGCTTCAAAGAAGCAAGTGTCTGGCAGTAGTCATTCTTACTCATTTTGAGTGGGAAGAAAACGTAACACAACTAATAAATAACGCAGTAATAACAAACTATTAACACTACTGTACAAAATACACTGACTTTCACATGCTATGCAACACAGCGACAATAGACAAATGGGATATCCCCTAACCTAAGTCGTGAATGAAAGGGAGCTTTTGATTGGCTACATTAAGGTATGATGTAGCCAATCAAAATAGTGACTTCTAGCCCGGGAATTTCCTAGCTAAATTTGTCAGGGTTTCGTGGAAACATGTGGACACAGAAACCCTGACTTGTGAGGATGTATGAACATGATGAAAAACATTTTTTTTTTACAGTATTTAGATTATATCTACTACTGTGTCAGGGTTAATCACGAATAGGATGGGTAATTTTAATGAGAAAATTATTTTCTTACTGTTAAATGTAAGAGTAAAGCTAAAGAGGAAGAGGTGAGCCAACACTGTGTAAGTTGATCTTTAGTGGACGCTCCTTACTGTTAAACTGTTAAATGGTAAAAGTATATTTGCATAGTAACGATTAAAATGATTAAGGCTAAATAAAGTGCACACTAAATTTATCCAAAATGGGCATTTTGGTCTATAAAAACATCCCAAAATGAATAGACTCTTTTTCAGAAAATAGGCAGAAAACCCCCTGCTTTGTTTTTCGAATAAGAGTTGCATATATTTATTTCATAGACAGTATAAGTTGTCTTGGTAGTCTGGCCGAGTTTTCTCAGTAGATAAGCTGGATTGTCTCAAAAGTAGAACTAGTATATACATTTAAAGGAGACAAGGTCTGGATGTACATGTATACTGGTAATAACATGCACATGTGACTTTTTATTCAACTAACTTCTAATTGTTAGGTCCACAACTTTAACTTTTATATGCTTATAGATTATACATCTCAATTTTCAGCTCCACTTTTATTTTTTCCTCTGATGCCAGAATCTTATGTTGCACTTGACATCAGCAGTTTCAATTTAAATGATATAAATATCTCAACATCAAAATCTTTGTTTAGTTTCCATGTCTACCTACATTTGTATAAGTAAAACTAGGTTTAAATGATAAAGTTTAAACAAAATGCATTCAAAAAGTATAAATAAGAAATAATTAAGCAAAACCCATCCAGACCCCACCTACACTTGGTGTCTTTATAGGGTTGGAGTGTATGAAGTAAAAAACTAAGAATGACACAAATTAAATATCATGAATAAACTTGAATAAGAATACTGTACAAATAAAATTGTATATAGATAAAAAAAGATGAAAGTAGAATTAGAGTCCTTTAATTGATATTTCAACAACACAAAATTTGTTAATTGAACATTCGTAATCATTGACAAAATTTGAATTGCAGAGTTGCATTTGGAATCGATTTGGTAAAAAAAAAGAGGCCTTCCGGATTTTTAATAAGTAAACTTTTATTGTAATATCAGGAATACCATTTTCTGGAATGATTCAGAAATTATACATGCCACAATTTCAATTTCGTCAACAATGCCATGATTACAAAAAATTGTGATAATTAATTAGGCATTGTAAAAATGTCTGATAAATGGCTGAGAAATGAAATAAAATATTTAATAATCCAAGGCAGCCGTTTAAAAGCAGAAAAAAATGTATACATTTAAAGGTGTTTTGCTGCATTACAAGTAATGAGACCTCTTTGTACATGTAGCTCTGCCAACTTAAAAAAAAATCAAAAGATCAATATAATTGTGGATAGTCACCATAGTACATGCGCATAAGATTGTTGGTTTCTCTTACCTGTAGACAATATGCCGATTTCAAGATAGTTAGCTGTATCCTATCAGTTGATTTATAGTATGACATAATTTTATTTAGGGTACTTAACTCAATGCATCATCTTGTAACATTGTGTGAATGGCATAAAACTACATAAAACTTGACCCCCTCCATAAATTTATGTTTAGTGTGGGCTTTGCAATTTGGCACAACACAGCACAGGTTGTGTTTTGTACTGTGTTTCTTAAGCCATCCCATTTCGTTAAAAATGTTGCTGCTTTCCACTTAGAGTGCCCTAAATTTTTATTAACTCACATGATCAGCATGAGCGTGATTATATCTTGACAACCATGTATTAGCAATTGGTAGACTTAAACATCTTACTGATTTCTGTAATGCAATGACTACTTTGTTTATGTGTTGAGCTTGACTTTTTTTTTTCAGGGACAATGTGGTGTGGGATGAAGAACAAGAAAAAGCAGCACAGTCCATAACAGAGAAACAGTTTAAAACAAGATTGCCACAGGAAAAATTAGGTAAGTAGTGACCAGGCACAGTCAATAAAGCTGTGGACAGGGAATTATGGGATTGATACCTAGTTGGATACAGCTAAAGACCTATGTATTTATTTTTGTTTAAAATGTGTTTTAATACCACTTTCACCAATTTTTCAACTATATCATGGCGTCCAGTTTTTACTGGGGGAGGAAGCCAGTGTACCCGGAGAGACCTATATATTTAAGCTGGGCATGAAGTATTATGTTTATATATATTGAAAGCACTTGTAATCCATGGACATGAAAGGCCGAATCGATAAACATTTCTAAATGTGAATACACAGTAGCATGCCCAGAATTTCCTTAGAGGCATTGTAAAACTGTTATGGGCTTTTAAGTAGAAATAAATTTGGTACTTTTTCAGATCTTAGTTTGAGGTCTAAGACATCTTACATTGCAAATATATTTTATTTTTTTTTTTTGTAAATTGCATGTCACCAATTTAACTGAATGTATAAAATATTTGACTCAGCAAGGAAATTTGATTCCATCAACACTATTGTATTCTGTCTTTATGTGAAGCAAACTGTGTGAAGTGACACCAAAAATTTCAGTTTTTATATCAAATAACTTGATTTCAGATCTTAGTTGTAGATACAGAGGACCCTTCCACCCCCTCCCCATCCCCACACATGACCACTTTATTGACTTGTAGATACAGAGGACCCTTCCACCCCCTCCCATCCCCACACATGACCACTTTATTGACTTGTAGATACAGAGGACCCTTCCACCCCCTCCCCATCCCCACACATGACCACTTTATTGACTTGTAGATACAGAGGACCCTTCCACCCCCTCCCCATCCCCACACATGGCCACTTTATTGACTTGTAGATACAGAGGACCCTTCCACCCCCTCCCATCCCCACACATGGCCACTTTATTGACTTGTAGATACAGAGGACCCTTCCACCCCCTCCCCATCCCCACACATGGCCACTTTATTGACTTGTAGATACAGAGGACCCTTCCACCCCCTCCCCATCCCCACACATGGCCACTTTATTGACTTGTAGATACAGAGGACCCTTCCACCCCCTCCCCATCCCCACACATGGCCACTTTATTGACTTGTAGATACAGAGGACCCTTCCACCCCCTCCCCATCCCCACACATGACCACTTTATTGACTTGTAGATAAAGAGGACCCTTCCACCCCCTCCCATCCCCACACATGACCACTTTATTGACTTGTAGATACAGAGGACCCTTCCACCCCCTCCCATCCCCACACATGACCACTTTATTGACTTGTAGATACAGAGGACCCTTCCACCCCCTCCCCATCCCCACACATGACCACTTTATTGACTTGTAGATACAGAGGACCCTTCCACCCCCTCCCCATCCCCACACATGACCACTTTATTGACTTGTAGATACAGAGGACCCTTCCACCCCCTGCCCATCCCCACACATGGCCACTTTATTGACTTGTAGATACAGAGGACCCTTCCACCCCCTCCCCATCCCCACACATGGCCACTTTATTGACTTGTAGATACAGAGGACCCTTCCACCCCCTCCCCATCCCCACACATGACCACTTTATTGACTTGTAGATACAGAGGACCCTTCCACCCCCTCCCATCCCCACACATGACCACTTTATTGACTTGTAGATACAGAGGACCCTTCCACCCCCTCCCCATCCCCACACATGACCACTTTATTGACTTGTAGATACAGAGGACCCTTCCACCCCCTCCCCATCCCCACACATGGCCACTTTATTGACTTGTAGATACAGAGGACCCTTCCACCCCTTCCCCATCCCCACACATGACCACTTTATTGACTTGTAGATACAGAGGACCCTTCCACCCCCTCCCATCCCCACACATGACCACTTTATTGACTTGTAGATACAGAGGACCCTTCCACCCC
The DNA here is from genome assembly GCA_944474755.1 of Limnoperna fortunei. Classification (NCBI taxonomy): domain Eukaryota; kingdom Metazoa; phylum Mollusca; class Bivalvia; order Mytilida; family Modiolidae; genus Limnoperna; species Limnoperna fortunei. Next base: position 97,252,844 of record OX104114.1, on the reverse strand, counting down.
CTCCCCATCCCCACACATGACCACTTTATTGACTTGTAGATACAGAGGACCCTTCCACCCCCTCCCATCCCCACACATGACCACTTTATTGTTTTGTAGATACAGAGGACCCTTCCACCCCCTCCCCATCCCCACACATGACCACTTTATTGACTTGTAGATAAAGAGGACCCTTCCACCCCCTCCCATCCCCACACATGACCACTTTATTGACTTGTAGATACAGAGGACCCTTCCACCCCCTCCCCATCCCCACACATGGCCACTTTATTGACTTGTAGATACAGAGGACCCTTCCACCCCCTCCCATCCCCACACATGACCACTTTATTGACTTGTAGATACAGAGGACCCTTCCACCCCCTCCCATCCCCACACATGACCACTTTATTGACTTGTAGATACAGAGGACCCTTCCACCCCCTCCCCATCCCCACACATGACCACTTTATTGACTTGTAGATACAGAGGACCCTTCCACCCCCTCCCCATCCCCACACATGACCACTTTATTGACTTGTAGATACAGAGGACCCTTCCACCCCCTTCCCATCCCCACACATGACCACTTTATTGACTTGTAGATAAAGAGGACCCTTCCACCCCCTCCCCATCCCCACACATGGCCACTTTATTGACTTGTAGATACAGAGGACCCTTCCACCCCCTCCCATCCCCACACATGACCACTTTATTGACTTGTAGATACAGAGGACCCTTCCACCCCCTCCCCATCCCCACACATGGCCACTTTATTGACTTGTAGATACAGAGGACCCTTCCACCCCCTCCCCATCCCCACACATGACCACTTTATTGACTTGTAGATAAAGAGGACCCTTCCACCCCCTCCCATCCCCACACATGACCACTTTATTGACTTGTAGATACAGAGGACCCTTCCACCCCCTCCCCATCCCCACACATGGCCACTTTATTGACTTGTAGATACAGAGGACCCTTCCACCCCCTCCCATCCCCACACATGACCACTTTATTGACTTGTAGATACAGAGGACCCTTCCACCCCCTCCCATCCCCACACATGACCACTTTATTGACTTGTAGATACAGAGGACCCTTCCACCCCCTCCCCATCCCCACACATGACCACTTTATTGACTTGTAGATACAGAGGACCCTTCCACCCCCTCCCCATCCCCACACATGACCACTTTATTGACTTGTAGATACAGAGGACCCTTCCACCCCCTCCCATCCCCACACATGACCACTTTATTGACTTGTAGATACAGAGGACCCTTCCACCCCCTCCCCATCCCCCCACATGGCCACTTTATTGACTTGTAGATACAGAGGACCCTTCCACCCCCTCCCATCCCCACACATGACCACTTTATTTACTTGTAGATACAGAGGACCCTTCCACCCCCTCCCATCCCCACACATGACCACTTTATTGACTTGTAGATACAGAGGACCCTTCCACCCCCTCCCCATCCCCACACATGGCCACTTTATTGACTTGTAGATAAAGAGGACCCTTCCACCCCCTCCCTATCCCCACACATGACCACTTTATTGACTTGTAGATACAGAGGACCCTTCCACCCCCTCCCATCCCCACACATGACCACTTTATTGACTTGTAGATACAGAGGACCCTTCCACCCCCTCCCCATCCCCCCACATGACCACTTTATTGACTTGTAGATACAGAGGACCCTTCCACCCCCTCCCATCCCCACACATGACCACTTTATTGACTTGTAGATACAGAGGACCCTTCCACCCCCTCCCCATCCCCACACATGACCACTTTATTGACTTGTAGATACAGAGGACCCTTCCACCCCCTCCCATCCCCACACATGACCACTTTATTGACTTGTAGATACAGAGGACCCTTCCACCCCCTCCCCATCCCCACACATGACCACTTTATTGACTTGTAGATACAGAGGACCCTTCCACCCCCTCCCCATCCCCACACATGACCACTTTATTGACTTGTAGATACAGAGGACCCTTCCACCCCCTCCCATCCCCACACATGACCACTTTATTGACTTGTAGATACAGAGGACCCTTCCACCCCCTCCCCATCCCCACACATGACCACTTTATTGACTTGTAGATACAGAGGACCCTTCCACCCCCTCCCCATCCCCACACATGACCACTTTATTGACTTGTAGATACAGAGGACCCTTCCACCCCCTCCCATCCCCACACATGACCACTTTATTGACTTGTAGATACAGAGGACCCTTCCACCCCCTCCCCATCCCCACACATGGCCACTTTATTGACTTGTAGATACAGAGGACCCTTCCACCCCCTCCCCATCCCCACACATGACCACTTTATTGACTTGTAGATAAAGAGGACCCTTCCACACCCTCCCATCCCCACACATGACCACTTTATTGACTTGTAGATACAGAGGACCCTTCCACCCCCTCCCCATCCCCACACATGGCCACTTTATTGACTTGTAGATACAGAGGACCCTTCCACCCCCTCCCATCCCCACACATGACCACTTTATTGACTTGTAGATAAAGAGGACCCTTCCACCCCCTCCCCATCCCCACACATGGCCACTTTATTGACTTGTAGATACAGAGGACCCTTCCACCCCTCCCCATCCCCACACATGGCCACTTTATTGACTTGTAGATACAGAGGACCCTTCCACCCCCATCCCCATCCCCACACATGGCCACTTTATTGACTTGTAGATACAGAGGACCCTTCCACCCCCTCCCATCCCCACACATGACCACTTTATTGACTTGTAGATACAGAGGACCCTTCCACCCCCTCCCCATCCCCACACATGGCCACTTTATTGACTTGTAGATACAGAGGACCCTTCCACCCCCTCCCCATCCCCACACATGGCCACTTTATTGACTTGTAGATACAGAGGACCCTTCCACCCCCTCCCCATCCCCACACATGACCACTTTATTGACTTGTAGATACAGAGGACCCTTCCACCCCCTCCCCATCCCCACACATGACCACTTTATTGACTTGGGTACAAAACTAAATTTTTGTCCAATGTTGTTTGTGGGATAAAAACGTGCTCACATACTGTATAAGGGGTTTTTTCCGCGTGTGGAAAATTTAGCGTTTTTGTTAAAAACCTGTGTGAGTTTATTTTGGCGAAATGCAATTTTTGCGGTCCTTAATCATAATGAATAACTCTATCATTTGTCTAAATATTTCGAGAGTTTTTATTTTCGCGTCCCAACTTTTATCGCGAATATAGCCAAAATTATATCACCGCGAAGAAAACCACTTATACGGTATTTATAGGCTTGATTGGAATATCAATATCATTGTTATAATTGTGTGCTGTAACCATATATAACAATTTAACAGTTGCCATAATTACAATAATTACTTTTAATCTAAGACAGTAAGATCTATTCCTCTATTTTCCAGATGAATTTGAAGAAAATGCAGATGGTTACTGGGATAAATTTTATGGTATACATCAAAATAGATTTTTTAAAGATAGACACTGGTTGTTTACAGAATTCCCTGAGCTTCTTCCCGATGTTGATCAAAGTAACCCAGGCAGAGCTTCAGTAGACGACACAGATAAAACTAATTATAGTATTTTAGAGGTAGGGTAAATAATGTAACAGTATGTTGGTAACACAATAGTGTTCTTGGCGATCTGATTGGATTTCTGATATAAAACAATACAGAGGCTATAGGATATCTCAATGTTTAAGTTGTTGGTTTACAGAAAAAATAAGTATTTTAATGTTTTTTTTTTTGTTTTTTGTTTTTTTGAAGCCATTGTAATCTTCCACTTGTAAAATTTTTTGTTATATCAGTCATAGAAGATCACTTGATCTTTCTTAAAAAACACATACAAGAATCTAAAGTCTTCCATGATCAGGCCGCTATGATACTCTACATTGTGATATAAATATGATATGTACTGTTACCAGAACAAATTCAGTCTGTGTTATTACTTTGAGAGGCATATGCATGACAGACAGAATTTAACAATACTTGACAATCATAGTATGTATTATGCTGTTACATATGAGATACATAATGAAGTAATAACTTAAAACTCGTAGTATTTATTACAGCTGTTAGGTTCAAAAGTCTAAGGTAAGGTATATGTAGAAAGAGATTCTTTGATCCCTTGACTTTATGATAGAATAGCACCATAATATATCTTATATTTACTTTTTATTTTTATTTCAGGTTGGCTGTGGTGTTGGAAATACTGTGTTTCCTGTTTTAAAAACAAATAAGTAAGGCAATACACAACAATTAAGTAAGGCAATACACAATTATTAATTAAGGAAATACAATTAATTAAGGCAATACACAACAATTAATTAAGGAAATACACAACAAGTAGTTAAGGCAATACACATCAAAATTGCCAGAAACAAGGCAATACACAACAATTAATTTGTTCAATACACAACAAACTTGCCAGAAATAACAAAAGAACAATGCAATACACAGATAAGCAAATCAGAAATAAGTTAAACAAACACGGAGTCATCTTTGTTAACCATTAACAAAACCAGATGACTGACAAATGACAAGTAAATTATATGTATTTTACAGATTACTTTTAGTAACCTCTGTCAGTTTATGCTTCATTTATATGCTTTCTGAATGGAAATATCAGAAGCCTTGCACACTGGGTGCCTTATAAGTAGAACAATGACGTAAAAGCTGGGCAGAATATTAAAATATGTAAGAGTTAAGTCTACTGAATATTTTGAAAACTAAATGATATAGGATTATGTAGAACTTCAATTGTGTGTGCCTTGTTTTTCAGTAATCCAAATTTAAAGATTTACTGTTGTGATTTTTCATCTACTGCCATCCAGCTTGTCAAGGTAAGATTTTCTAGGAAGTGTCATAGAAAGATAATGAGTAAGTGTTAAGGTAAGATTTATGAAAGGCATCAAGGTATGTTTCCCAGACAGCACATGTCAGTTTTTTTTAGAAAACTTTATGAAGTATCCAGGAATGTTTTCAAAAACGGTAGTTGACTCATTTTTGTTATTGATAAGTTTTTGATTCAATTTAATAGTTTGCCAAAAAGCTACAAGATTAAAACAAGGATGATAAAACATCACAGTTAAACAGGCAGCATGAAAAAAGGAACAAGTAAGGTGGGTAGCCAAAAAATAATCTGACAGGCACTTATTGTCATTTACCATATTGAAAATTGAGGTTTCTTAAATCTTCTGACAGTTGTCTCCCTTGAACTGTCAAAAAAAACTAATTTATTACATATAAATATAGTATAATTTTGGGAGGGACCAGTTATATGTTAAGTAACTAAAATCAAAGTATGTATGCAACAAACTGATACATAAATTTCTATGTAGAAAGCAAAAATACAAGTATTTTACAGAATAAACAGGAAACAAGTAAATAAGGAACAACAATTTAGTATTTCTTTTCCACTGGAAATAAAAACTGGTTCTGCACAAGAATAGTTTCAAACATTTGTACTACTGATGCACATTGTTCTGTGTCCACTTGTTTATAAAGGCATTGTTAATTTAGATAATAATAAATATAAATTGTAGACCATTCAATACAACAAATATTGAGGGGAGATAATTCAATAAATATTAATACATTGCTTAAGGAATGCCCATTTACGTTGATGAGAAATAGCTTGAAAAACAAGAGGCAGTTTTATTGTATATACAATGTATATTCATTATCCAGTAATATAACTAGCCTTGTAGATAGATGTATTGCATATTTTAAGAATTGCATCCTTTTACATACTGCAACATAAGCATGTGTTAGTGTGATAAATCTTAATTTACATGTAACTTTCAAAATTTCTTTACAACAGGAGCACCAGGATTATAACCTTGATAGATGTCATGCGTTTGTTTGTGATATAACTGATGAGTCCACACCTGTACCATTCTCTGAGAATTCATTGGATATTATTATATTAATATTTGTTTTGTCAGCTATTTCTCCTGATAAGTAAGTGGTTTGACAACTATTCCTCCTGACATTAAGTATTTTTTCAGCTATTTCTCTGACACGTAAGTGTTTTATCAGCTATTTCTCCTGACACGTAAGTGTTTTGTCAGCTATTTCTCTGACACGTAAGTGTTTTATCAGCTATTTTTCCTGACACGTAAGTGTTTTGTCAGCTATTTCTCCCGACACGTAAGTGTTTTTTCAGCTATTTCTCCTGACAAGTAAGTGTTTTGTCAGCTATTTCTCCCGACACGTAAGTGTTTTGTCAGCTATTTCTCCTGACAAGTAAGTGTTTTGTCAGCTATTTCTCCCGACACGTAAGTATTTTGTCAGCTATTTCTCCTGACAAGTAAGTGTTTTGTCAGCTTTTTCTCCTGACACGTAAGTGTTTTGTCAGCTTTTTCTCCTGACAAGTAAGTGTTTTGTCAGCTATTTCTCCTGACAAGTAAGTGTTTTGTCAGCTATTTCTCCCGACACATAAGTGTTTTGTCAGCTATTTCTCCTGACAAGTAAGTGTTTTGTCAGCTATTTCTCCCGACACGTAAGTGTTTTGTCAGCTATTTCTCCTGACAAGTAAGTGTTTTGTCAGCTATTTCTCCTGACAAGTAAGTGTTTTGTCAGCTATTTCTCCTGACAAGTAAGTGTTTTGTCAGCTATTTCTCCCGACACGTAAGTGTTTTGTCAGCTATTTCTCCTGACAAGTAAGTGTTTTGTCAGCTATTTCTCCTGACAAGTAAGTGTTTTGTCAGCTATTTCTCCAGACAAGTAAGTGTTTTGTCAGCTATTTCTCCAGACAAGTAAGTGTTTTGTCAGTTATTTCTCCTGACACGTAAGTGTTTTGTCAGCTTTTTCTCCTGACAAGTAAGTGTTTTGTCAGCTTTTTCTCCTGACAAGTAAGTGTTTTTTCAGCTATTTCTCCTGACAAGTAAGTGTTTTGTCAGTTTTTTCTCCTGACACGTAAGTGTTTTGTCAGCTATTTCTCTGACACGTAAGTGTTTTATCAGCTATTTCTCCTGACACGTAAGTGTTTTGTCAGCTATTTCTCCCGACACGTAAGTGTTTTTTCAGCTATTTCTCCTGACAAGTAAGTGTTTTGTCAGCTATTTCTCCCGACACGTAAGTGTTTTGTCAGCTATTTCTCCTGACAAGTAAGTGTTTTGTCAGCTATTTCTCCCGACACGTAAGTATTTTGTCAGCTATTTCTCCTGACAAGTAAGTGTTTTGTCAGCTTTTTCTCCTGACACGTAAGTGTTTTGTCAGCTTTTTCTCCTGACAAGTAAGTGTTTTGTCAGCTATTTCTCCTGACAAGTAAGTGTTTTGTCAGCTATTTCTCCCGACACGTAAGTGTTTTGTCAGCTATTTCTCCTGACAAGTAAGTGTTTTGTCAGCTATTTCTCCCGACACGTAAGTGTTTTGTCAGCTATTTCTCCTGACAAGTAAGTGTTTTGTCAGCTATTTCTCCTGACAAGTAAGTGTTTTGTCAGCTATTTCTCCTGACAAGTAAGTGTTTTGTCAGCTATTTCTCCCGACACGTAAGTGTTTTGTCAGCTATTTCTCCTGACAAGTAAGTGTTTTGTCAGCTATTTCTCCTGACAAGTAAGTGTTTTGTCAGCTATTTCTCCAGACAAGTAAGTGTTTTGTCAGCTATTTCTCCAGACAAGTAAGTGTTTTGTCAGTTATTTCTCCTGACACGTAAGTGTTTTGTCAGCTTTTTCTCCTGACAAGTAAGTGTTTTGTCAGCTTTTTCTCCTGACAAGTAAGTGTTTTTTCAGCTATTTCTCCTGACAAGTAAGTGTTTTGTCAGTTTTTTCTCCTGACAAGTAAGTGTTTTGTCAGCTTTTTCTCCTGACAAGTAAGTGTTTTGTCAGCTATTTCTCCTGACAAGTAAGTGTTTTGTCAGTTTTTTCTCCTGACAAGTAAGTGTTTTGTCAGCTATTTCTCCTGACAAGTAAGTGTTTTGTCAGCTATTTCTCCTGACAAGTAAGTGTTTTGTCAGCTATTTCTCCTGACAAGTAAGTGTTTTGTCAGTAAGTTCTCCTGAAAAGTAAGTGTTTTGTCAGTTTTTTCTCCTGACAAGTTAGTGTTTTGTCAGCTATTTCTCCTGACAAGTTAGTGTTTTGTCAGCTATTTCTCCTGACAAGTAAGTGTTTTGTCAGCTATTTCTCCTGACAAGTAAGTGTTTTGTCAGCTATTTCTCCTGACATTAAGTGTTTTGTCAGCTATTTTTCCTGACATTAAGTGTTTTGTCAGCTTTTTCTCCTGACAAGTAAGTGTTTTGTCAGCTTTTTCTCCCGACACATAAGTGTTTTATCAGTTTTTTCTCCTGACAAGTAAGTGTTTTGTCAGTTTTTTCTCCTGACAAGTTAGTGTTTTGTCAGCTATTTCTCCTGACAAGTAAGTGTTTTGTCAGCTATTTCTCCTGACAAGTAAGTGTTTTGTCAGCTTTTTCTCCTGACAAGTCAGTGTTTTGTCAGCTATTTCTCCTGACAAGTAAGTGTTTTGTCAGCTTTTTCTCCTGACAAGTAAGTGTTTTGTCTGCTATTTCTCCTGACAAGTAAGTGTTTTGTCAGCTATTTCTCCTGACACGTAAGTGTTTTGTCAGCTTTTTCTCCTGATAAGTAAGTGTTTTGTCAGCTTTTTCTCCTGACAAGTAAGTGTTTTGTCAGTTATTTCTCCTGACACGTAAGTGTTTTGTCAGTTATTTCTCCTGACACGTAAGTGTTTTGTCAGCTTTTTCTCCTGACAAGTAAGTGTTTTGTCAGTTATTTCTCCTGACACGTAAGTGTTTTGTCAGCTTTTTCTCCTGACAAGTAAGTGTTTTGTCAGCTTTTTCTCCTGATAAGTAAGTGTTTTGTCAGCTATTTCTCCTGACAAGTAAGTGTTTTGTCAGCTATTTCTCCAGACAAGTAAGTGTTTTGTCAGCTATTTCTCCAGACAAGTAAGTGTTTTGTCAGTTATTTCTCCTGACACGTAAGTGTTTTGTCAGCTTTTTCTCCTGACAAGTAAGTGTTTTGTCAGCTTTTTCTCCTGACAAGTAAGTGTTTTTTCAGCTATTTCTCCTGACAAGTAAGTGTTTTGTCAGTTTTTTCTCCTGACAAGTAAGTGTTTTGTCAGCTTTTTCTCCTGACAAGTAAGTGTTTTGTCAGCTATTTCTCCTGACAAGTAAGTGTTTTGTCAGTTTTTTCTCCTGACAAGTAAGTGTTTTGTCAGCTATTTCTCCTGACAAGTAAGTGTTTTGTCAGCTATTTCTCCTGACAAGTAAGTGTTTTGTCAGCTATTTCTCCTGACAAGTAAGTGTTTTGTCAGTAAGTTCTCCTGAAAAGTAAGTGTTTTGTCAGTTTTTTCTCCCGACACATAAGTGTTTTATCAGTTTTTTCTCCTGACAAGTAAGTGTTTTGTCAGTTTTTTCTTCTGACAAGTTAGTGTTTTGTCAGCTATTTCTCCTGACAAGTAAGTGTTTTGTCAGCTATTTCTCCTGACAAGTAAGTGTTTTGTCAGCTTTTTCTCCTGACAAGTCAGTGTTTTGTCAGCTATTTCTCCTGACAAGTAAGTGTTTTGTCAGCTATTTCTCCTGACAAGTAAGTGTTTTGTCAGCTATTTCTCCTGACACGTAAGTGTTTTGTCAGCTTTTTCTCCTGATAAGTAAGTGTTTTGTCAGCTTTTTCTCCTGACAAGTAAGTGTTTTGTCAGTTATTTCTCCTGACACGTAAGTGTTTTGTCAGCTTTTTCTCCTGACAAGTAAGTGTTTTGTCAGTTATTTCTCCTGACAAGTAAGTGTTTTGTCAGTTATTTCTCCTGACACGTAAGTGTTTTGTCAGCTTTTTCTCCTGACAAGTAAGTGTTTTGTCAGCTTTTTCTCCTGATAAGTAAGTGTTTTGTCAGCTTTTTCTCCTGACAAGTAAGTGTTTTGTCAGTTATTTCTCCTGACACGTAAGTGTTTTGTCAGTTATTTCTCCTGACACGTAAGTGTTTTGTCAGCTATTTCTCCTGACAAGTAAGTGTTTTGTCAGTTATTTCTCCTGACAAGTAAGTGTTTTGTCAGCTATTTCTCCTGACACGTAAGTGTTTTGTCAGCTATTTCTCCTGACAAGTAAGTGTTTTGTCAGCTATTTCTCCTGACAAGTAAGTGTTTTGTCAGCTATTTCTCCTGACACGTAAGTGTTTTGTCAGCTTTTTCTCCTGACAAGTAAGTGTTTTGTCAGCTTTTTCTCCTGACAAGTAAGTGTTTTATCAGTTTTTTCTCCTGACAAGTAAGTGTTTTGTCAGCTTTTTCTCCTGACACGTAAGTGTTTTGTCAATAGTAGGATGTTGGTTTTTGAGATTATAAAAAACACATGAATAATCAATTTCAAATTGCATAAAACCATTTGGTGTAATGTCACATTTGGTACTTGTTGTGTTACTCCCTATAATTATCAGTCCATTAAAAATTGTATGTTATTGAGGTGAAAGGGACAAAGCATAATAGTGTAGACAGATCATGACTATAACTAGAAGTTTTTATTAACACATTGGTATTATTTCTTGTAGGATGCAGTATGTAGTCAACAGATTAGCCAGCTACCTCAAACCAGGTGGCACTATTTTATTTAGAGATTATGGAAGATATGATATGGCACAATTAAGATTTAAGGAAGGTAAATGAAGTTACTGTAGTCATGTGTAAGGGTTCTGAACTTAGTTTGATTTGTCTGAAATGACAGACACTTTAGACCAAACTGTCGGGCTTGGATTTGGTCAAATTGGACATTAAATAAATAATATTTGACCTTGTCAATAAAATAGAAATCATTTTGATCTTTTCCAATATCTGTAACTTAAGATTCCAACTATCTCACCTTGACATCTCTGTTAACATTTAAACATCAGCACTTGACACTTTTACACAGTTTCCTGTTTCATCTATTTGCATAGAAAATACATTTATACTATTAGAGGTGGAATTATTTGTAAGAAAATAAGACAATGAAATCAATTATTTGTAAGAAAATAAGACAATGAAAACATGTGTGGTCAAATTTGTCACTCAATATAATTGCAAGTAAATGATTGACTGCAAATTCTCGGATGTATTAGTAAATTTTGTACCAAATAATTGTAATTAAAGTATTAAAAAAAATGTTATGTGATGAGGTCTAATTTTACAAGGGTTATACACATATTTACTTATGGGATTAGTTGACCTAACTTTATTCCTGATAATGGCTTGACTTGAAGTTATCAAATCCTAATTAACTGACTACTGAAATGGTCATTTAATCTAATGAGAAGGCTAAAAGATGAAGACAAACCAATTATTTGGTCTTTTGTATCCTATATATCTTGTTAGAGAGCATAAGGTATCTGTGACTTCCTGTTTTACGGCTTTGTACAGTCATATTGAATGTCAGCTGTTCTGGGTGCCGTTTCATAAAGCCATCGCTAATTAACGTGCTCGTTATCCCATGCAATTTAAATGGGATAACGTGCACGTTAAGCTAACGATCGCTTTATGAAACGGCACCCTGGACACAATATGATGGCCTCAGACATAATACATGCTTTATATGAAAATAACCATTTTATGACAATATAGGCATGTACATGTTACCTATAGTAATACAAATACATGTATTATAACTGGGACCATACTGGGAGGGTTCCCCGTGCTCGACCCGTGTCGGCAGGTGGCGGATAGGGGAGACCCTCTCGATGGAGGGTTGTCAGGTCATAATACGGAAAGCCTGACTGCGGACCGTAGTGGGTAACGTGTTTGGAGAGTGCCACGCTCCTTGCACGATAAAGACCCTTTTTGTAGATTTCGAAAAAGAGTCGGCTCATTGTAGCCGCTGCAAAAGGCTTAATTTTCTGCCCCTACCCAAAACTTCATGCTTTTCCAGTGGCAGTCAAAATTGTATTCCCTGTGACCCATCCCACCCCATTTTCCGTTGATTTATTGTTTGTTAACTTGTTCCTGTCCTGAATATAGCTGAAATACTGCTTGCTGGACGTAAAGCAGACATCCAATTAATCAATCATATATTATAAAACATTTCACTGTTTATGTGTACCCACATATTTACTCAAACACTTTAATTATATTAAGTCTGTTTGAATGATTGGTTACACAATTTCTATAGGTAAAATGACCACATTATGGTTGGAAGTGATTTTTTTGGTCCATGGTGTGAAAGTTAAATGAAAAAAACATACATATGGTCTCCTAGACCTATTTCTAAATTCTTGCAGATATTGACATGATTGAGTTGATATTTGGTATGTGAGTCAACCAAGATGAGTTACAGATTTAGTTAAAATATGGTTCTGGTCTAATGATTTTTGACAAAATTATTACCCTTGAAATTAGAAAATTATAAATACAAGTTTTCATGACTTTTTACCAAACACTTCCATTATTAAAGGGAAACTTCGCGAAAAAATGAAAATTTGATATGTTATTCTTCAACTAAAAAGAAACACATTTGCCTCTTGATGTTTTATTATATTTTGAGTGGTTAAGTTTCTGCATGGAATTTATCGTGTAAAAAATGCACTTATGGAGGTCCGCCATCTTGTCACCATCTCGTCACTAGATGGCGATACTAGACATCCAAGTACCTTAAAAGTCGTCGAATGATAATAACGTGAAACGGTCAATAAAAGAAGTTTGTACTATAAGACAAGGTTGTGGAAAGATTACGTTTCGTATTCCTGATCTATATATAAGCAAAAAAAACCACTTGTTTAACAAGTATTTAACCAATTTAAAGCTTCTACTTAAGATTATTTCCACAGCAGCAACAACGGTAAACGGAAAGAAAGTAACAGGAAAAAAGTCACAGTTTTGATTAGAAAAAAAAATTCCATAAATATTAATTAAATTGAAAATTATTCGTATTATTATTTTCAACTTAATCAGATTCAGCAACTTATTGAACGGTTGCGAAGTTGACTATTTAAGAAATAACTGTCATTAAATGAAATATTTTTAAATACTCTGGTTTTCTCACATCAAAATTTCACTTTTTAGTACATTTATAATTATTATTATTGTTATTATTATAATTATTATTACTGGTAACATTTATTGTGCGTGTGCGTAACACAGTTTCCAAAATTTTACATGTTGTGTATATTTGAGTTAACGTGTAAATTTTACGTTTCCTCTGACATCTAAAGGTATTCGAAATCTTATATACATCCTGTGTTCTGACACTTCGGTGTATTCAAATCATACCTGTCTTGGCAGGAGGGGGTGTGCCTTTCTAATTTCGAATTACATGATTAACCTTTAATCTGGTTAGCTTTTGAATATTCATACTTCAAAGTCGGCGTCAAATGATCTAGTAATTGCAATAAACATCCTGTTTGTTTACCTGCTAATTCTGTTAATTACCCTTCATAAATGAGTAATGATTTACCTGTAACATTTTCACGTCCATGTACAACTGCCGTTTCAAAACGTGCAAAATTATCCACGGAATTTTATTTTATATATAAAAATAATCATATAAATATATCTTTTATTACAATTATTATTTAGGTAAATTATATCCGAGTTAAATAAAGACAGGTTAAAATTTGTGTCTAAAAATACTTCTATTAAAACAAAGATCATTAAAACATTAAAATGTATTTGGTAATCTTATGTTGTCAGTCGGTCATTAGTCATCGCCACAGTTTATATATTCTTCAAAGAGCTAATGCAGAAAAACTGGATTATTTATCATATTTACTGGAAAATTGCATTTATCACGTCACAAACGCAGTCACGTGATAAAATACTGTCAATATGGCGGCTCCCATACACAAAATTTTACCACCTTTAATCCACTCTAGAAGCGTAACGGTAAAGAATACAATAAAACATCAAAAGGCAATTATATTTCTTTTTATTTGAAGAGTAACATATCAAATTTTCATTTTTTCGTGAAGTTTCCCTTTAAGCTTCTATTTGGTATGTGAATCAGCCATCATGAGTTACTAAATCAGTTTGAATGTTGTTCTGGTCTAATGATTTTTTACCAAATTATTGCCAGAGCAATTATATCCACACTTGTCTCCTATCTTTATTTTCCAGGAAGATGTTTGGCAGAGAATTTTTATGCACGAGGAGACGGAACAAGAGTTTATTTCTTCACTCAGGGTATGGCTTATAAACTTATATAATACTTCTGAAATGTATGTGTCCAATGTAAAATTGTCATTTAATATATGTCATTGCAAATACTAGTACTAAAATGAAGTTTTCTGTTATTTAGAAAAAAAGTCTTGCAGTGGGGTACACCATTTTGTTTTATAATGCCTTGTTCCAGAAAAATGAAATCAGTGTTATTTCAAGGGATAGTCTTGATTTTTTAGTGGGGAAACAACTTTTGCATTGAGTCAAAGGTATATTTTTTTAAAGGTGATGACTGCATACAGTAAGTGCCGTTTACCTAAGTGCTTCCGACATCTTAAACACCTTTAACATGCCGCAGTTGCTTAATTCAGTTAAAATTATATTGGGAACATGCTGCCATATTAACTATGATTAACACATGGAATTTCTAAGAACATTATAGTATAGGTAATGACAGTGATGTTGTAAACTTCAACAAACGTTTTGAATTTTCTTCATCAGTGTGATTGTGACTAATGTCATTAACCTGACAATCACAAATAAAAGACATGAAATCATCAATCCATCTTGATATACAAAAATTAGTATTCTTGAAACTAAGAGTTACAAACAGTGACAGTTTTTTTTTTATTAAAAAGACATTATTGATCTGTTTTCTATGACTCAAAATTGTATAACCGTTTGTTTTTTTCTTGTTTACATTTTTTGGTGACCTCTAATCTTCCACTAAGCAACAATAAACAATGTGAATAAGATTCTTTACCTAGCACATTTACGTGAATAAGATTCTTTACCTAGTACATTTACGTGAATAAGATTCTTTACCTAGTACATTTACGTGAATAAGATTCTTTACCTAGCACATTTACGTGAATAAGATTCTTTACCTAGTACATTTACGTGAATAAGATTCTTTACCTAGCACATTTACGTGAATAAGATTCTTTACCTAGTACATTTACGGTATCTTCTTTAAAGGTGTGTTATATTTGAACATATATAGCTTGCAAGCTTTCTGGAGGAAAAACTGTTATAATGACATTTAGTCCAGTGACTTATCACATTTGTGACATATATGAATTATTTTTTGATATTTGTGTGGCTAAAGGTCCAGAACATAGAAGAAATATATAGCCATGTTTAAAACATAAATACATTGTAAATGTTTTTAATAGCACTAGGTACACACATTATATAATGTTATTTATTTTCTAGATGATTTAAAACAGATGTTTGAGAAAGCAGGATTGGTAGAAAAACAGAACTTGATTGACAGGCGATTACAAGTGAACAGGGGCAGACAACTTAAAATGTATCGAGTATGGATTCAGTGTAAATATAGCAAGCCAAGTTGACAAAAGGAATAGAATACACTTTTTAGTTTTAATACCTAAATTTTAAGAGTGTTTTATCTGTCCATACATTTCAGAATAAACATTGAGACACAAATATTTTGTGCTGTTATTGCTTGTAAACAAAGTCAACTTGCTCCATTCTCGAGTACTTCATCAAAATTGTGTATAATGCTTGGCTACAATTTTTGAGACAGTTCATGCAGTAACTGCTTGAAAAAAACTTTAATTCATAATAACGCCTATATTTTTGTACGTACAAATGTAATATCACTGTAGGTAAGACCTATTGGGGCTTTCATTTGTGTATAAAATGTTTTCTTGATTGGGTCATTTTTTAGGTCAACAGTTTATCAGCCAAACACATTGCTATTGTCACCATGAACAATTTGAAGATGTGAAAAAACCTCACAACCGTTAATAAATGTATGCCATCTGCATAATATACTGTTCGCTTAATCTTGTGCAACACTCATTAAGATAAATATCTGTAAACTATATATTAAATATTTTATGCAATTAAACTTTTCTTTATAAAATGTGCTACTTGTTTTGATCAAAAACTCGGTATATAGTCTTTGTTTTAATTGAATTAGTATAATTGCTTCAATGATGGCAGCGGGTAATTTAAAGTATACATGTACTAAGATATTTCACGTTGATATTTTTGTGTAAAAAATCATGTGGATGTCTGTTTTTATCATATTATTTTATTCTGATTTTATTTTATTTTTTTAAATATGTCAGAAAGTACATATTACTCATTCCTATATGTCATTTAATATTCTAATATGACGTGCTGTAAAGGCTTTGAGACCACAACTGTGGTAAAAAATGATTTATCTATGAGCAACACGCGCTGAAAAGAGTGTGTTTTAAATGGCTGTTCCAATTACAAAACTGTAACTCCCACCGGAATGCTATTGCATACGACGTATAAATCTTATATAAATAGCGACACGTGCTATAATTATCCGTTGCAATATATTGTGTGTTACATTGACGGAATAGCCAGTTTATGGCAGAAATGATGTTTTCTATAGGTAGGAAAATATTATAAATGTACTCTAATTGTCTTATTAGAATAGAAATAATTCACGGAGGCTGTGATTTATCATTGTTTTACCACGGGATGACCATTTATGTCGTTGTTTTATACCTCCCTATCGCTCGGGTCAAATAATACAACATAAATGGTCACCCCGTGGTAAAACAATGATAAACCACAGCCTCCATGAATTATTTCTTAAATGAATGCTGATAGATTTGTTAATTCTGACAGCAGGATGCAGTTTCATTGAAACAATCTTGAGATGTTAATAAAATGTCATCAAAGATACCAATGCTATAAATTTACTGATTGGGTTAGGTGGAAAAAGTGGTAGATTAAGGTAATTGTTTTGTGACATATTGGTTTGTAAACTGTAATATAATACGTTCTCTGCAGATGTATTTAAACACATATAGGAGAAACATGTAGTAGGATTTGAATTTGCCTGCTAAATATTTACGCATTCTAATTTAAACACCACATTGAACTTTTGATATTTTATTTAACAAAATAGATGAGTTATTGCCCATGTTTGATGATCATCTTATGAATCCCAGGCCAGCGGACCACTGAAGACCTTCAGTTTTTTTATTAAAAAACTATAGGTAATAATTATATCAACTTTATTTGATCTGTATTTTTACTGAAATGTGGACGGTGTTACTTGTCCTTAACCTCATTTTCACGATTCACTAAACTGTGTTTAAAAATAATTTAATGGAGGTAGAATGCAGTAATGCTGCAGTAATTTTGTCTGCAAATCATTAAACACTAATTTTTTTCTATCTACTGTTTATTAAATATATACACATCTTAAATATTTACAGTCAATGTTACAACATATCAGGAGAAAATTCTCTCACAAAACAAGAACGTGACATTTGAGAATATTTCAAATCATATCAACTTCACATGAGGAAACATAATTCAACATTGAACAGGTATCTAATGAGAAAGAGGGATTTATGTAAAAAATACCAGGCGAGAAACACTTAATTTCACTGCTAGGCAAGGGGAATTTTTGTCTTAAGACTGGTATTTTTGCATATACCCTTTCCAGCCCATTAGATATCCATTTTAATACACAGAATATTTTAATTATAGATGTAATTAACAAAGGGCCACAAATTTTTCTTTGAACCAAATGCATGATAAAATTAAATCCTTTAACTTTTTTGTGCCTTATTCATCTATGGACACCATGATATACCTTAAAAATTGCTGAAAGCACTAAACATCATTTAAACAATGAAACAATCTATTTAAGACCACTGCATAAGTGCTCTGAATTTTAAGGTTGACAATCTAGAGAAAATAAAAGTTTTATACATGTACAATGGATAAATTTTATTAATCCAAATCTCTCTTGGCAGCCACCAGCATATGACATGTTTAATTTAGGAATACCAAAATTAATCATCAATTATTTGTCATGTACCATTACTTTCATGGATAATCCACATCAGTTCCGAATGAAATTTTGGCGCTTGAGGCACTAAAGGGTAAAAAGTGTATATACAGAGTAAAACGTTTATATACCTTTTTGTATATACCCTGCACTACCAGCTTCTGCCATGTTTATTTTATGAATACCAAAATCAATCAATATTAATTTGTCATGTACCGTTACTTTCATCTATAATCCACACGAGTTCCGAATGAAAATTTGGCTCTTTGAGGCTCGAAAGTGTATATACAGAGTAAAACCTTTATATACCTTGTTGTATATACCCTGTGTCGACAAAAAATTGTCAATTTTCATATATAAGAAATGAACCAATCAGAATCCACGATTTTTATATAAAGTGTAATTAAGTGAAATAACTGATAAATAATCCAGAACAAAGTACACATAAATCCTAAAATGCAGAACAGATTAGGACAGTCACCAGTTAATCTATTGACTAATAAGAAACCCCAATTAACATCTCAAGGCTGCCTTCATTTAGAACAACACTATAATTGCCACAATACTCTCTCAACAAATTGGCCTTTCTAAACCTTACCTCCAAATATTACCTGCGTCTCCTAACTTTCTACTCAATTACTCCTTTCCTCCTATCACTAGTAAACAAGCCATAAGTCAATTGAAACATGCATAATACAGACCTGATCAAAGATTTTTAAAAATCCCCAGCAAATAATGACCTTAGTAATTAAAATAATAAATACACATCAACACATAAGAATAAGGATCAAAACAAACTATGTAAAAATGTAAAATTTTAAAGCATACTGGACAAAATATACATTTCTAAACACACAGATTTATAGTATTAATTAATCCTTTTAAACTGACATTGTGTTCGTTTAAATCCTCCAGAAAAGTATTCAGCTAACATAGAAAAATCATTTTCAGGCACAACGATCCAATTTTGTCAGCAACAGTCCAGGAAAACTATAAATTTCCAGTGTCAACAGTAACTATTAAGCATTTAATGGTAGCCACACAGTCAAACTCGATGCGGAAATATTGTTATCTGGAGATAAACTTCTATGTCCATGCATATTTCCGCCAGTGACGATCACAGTAAAGATCATTGAATACGACTTAATCCAATAATTCCAAAGTTAACACACAAAATGCTTCATTTTGGAATCGTACAGCACTTAATTCTGACACCATTTTATCTATTAGAACTTGTACAATTTATATTGCTCTAAAATTTAGTACGTTAGTGATCAGAAAGCAGTATAATGACGTCATGTTAAACTAATAAGTTAGCCCTTCTTGAAATATACATTGCATGACAGAAAAAAAATTACTGAACATTTTAGCAACATTACAATAGTTTTCATTACATTTATTAACATTAGAATTGTGTATAAGGAACACTAGGTGCCTATGTATATCGTATGCAAAACATTAGGACTGAGGCGTAATATTATGGATACCAAACATGTGTCTAGATTCCCGTAGCCTTTTTTAAATTGAGTCAATTTAGCTATTTTCAAGCAAGTCTGAAAATTTCTTATTGCGAGAAAATCGTTAAGTTTAGACCTAACCTTTGCATTTTAATGTCACAGGCTTGTGACTTGTTTTAATATTCAACTTTTTCGCCTTAGATAGTCAAGATAAAGTACATTTTTAAGGTGGAGTTTGTTCGTAAGCATAAATATAAGAACCGGAAATAAAAATTAAAAATACTTCAAAAATGTAATATAAAAAAGCGAATAGTCTGCCACTTCTAAAAACTATTATTTTTACCGTACCTCCAACATTTCCGCATTTCTTTCTAGAAAGAGATACTGTTATAAAATGGACAGATAATGTATAGCCATTCTTATCTACATTATTGTAAGTACGGTTTTTTCACAGAGAAGTCCACTTTGATATGGTTGGACAACTGACGAATAGTGTAAACCCACCTAAACAAACTACTACAGACTTCTATTTACTCTCAGTTTATAAGTTTGTTGTACGTCAAATAATGAAGATGTAAAGACAATCATACATGCTTTTGTATTACTTCATACAAGCAAAACATGGAAGTGTTTTAACAAGACATATGACTTCACTTTATTTTGTAAATGTGGACTGAATGACCGCTATTCACCATCAGTTCGTTTGTCTCGTTGTTGTCCCGTGGCCATCTTATACCGTCGTCCTCTGTCAGGATGATTCCTGTTCTCTTCCCGTCACTGGATAATCTATGTATGTTGTGTGAGTTAAACCCAGCTATATAAACATCTCCTCTGTTATCTACAGTAATACCGGTACTGACTACTAGGTCAGGACTACTGTAAACAACACGTTCTTCTCCGTCAGGTGTCACCACGTACACGTCATTACTGACATGATCTGTACAATAGATATCACCAGCTTTGTTCAAACAGATATCATCAGGATCAAACGAAGTGTGGATTGTCTTTATAACTTTACCATGTATATCAATCATCGTTAGAGTGTTGTTCTCATTCCTGACCCAGATCTTCCCGTCCACACTAGTTATACTACTACAGTAACCACTTACTTTGATCCTCCTCCCTGGCTTGTATGTTCTCAGATCAATCATTTGGATCCCTGTGTCACCCACTGCTACTAGAGCTGTATCTTTGTCGTACATGGTAACATTCAAAGGACTATCCTCTAACGTTATTGTCGTTGATCCTGATCCATCACGGTTACAAACATAGGCAACATTTGTATTATAACTCAAAAGAAGTAATTTATTACCAGGACAAAAGCAACCTCCTCTGATTTTTATACATTTTCCCAGTACTGATGTACTAAATGATGTAAGTGACATTTGTTTCTCTTCAGTCCTAACATAGATCTGGCCCTGCTGATCTATGTCCAGGGAAGCTGCCGACGTCAAAGAATTCTCTTCCAGCAGCAAAGATCCAAACAAATGCAGTACATCTGGTAACTTGTCAACAGCATAGGAAGATCGGAAAGTCAATTTTTGTATTCTGTCGTTTTTGTTTATATTCCTAATTTCCGTCTCTCCGTCATGAGTTTTAACATCTAGGTATTTAATCGCTTGGAAGAGGTGGATATTGGAAGAATGAGTTTTCAGCAATTTCAGATCATTTCGCCATGTTGTAAGCAGATCATATCTAGATTTAAGATTATCCTTTTTTGTTTTTAATTTTCCTGTGCATTGTTTATATTTAGTATCCAGTTCGCCTATTACTGAAGCCTCCATCTTATCCAGTTGAGCCAAGATGTCTCTTTTCGTCTCCGTTATTTTCTTTAGAATTTCACTCTTGTCTCTCTTCAAATCCACTAATTTCTGAGTAAATTCGCCGATGACTTTTTCCATTATCTGACATAGGTTATCCATCCTCATCTCCAAGTCGGTAATGGCAGTACTCTCCTTCGCGTCTTTTGCAGCTTTTTCAATTGAAATCACAGGTTTACAATTTTGATGAAATTCAGATGTACAATTATCACAGATAGGTTGGTCGTGTTGACAGCAAAATAAAACTATTCTCTGGTTGGTATGAGTTTCACAATTTTTGGATAAATATAGCAGAGACGAACTAAGGCTTGAAACTTTTTCTACTGGGACTATTTGATGAGGTGGAGATAACTTCTTATGGAAGTTGGCACATGTCTTGCAGACAAGTTCTCCACAGTCGCTACACCACGATTCTCCTTTCTTGTTCTCTTCTCCCCTCAAACAACCTGCACACAGTTTACTGTCGGTCATTCTGTAAGACAAAATGTCAATACTGCTGCCAAGTCTGTAGAAAACATTTACTATTCTCATTATTTTTTAAAGTTATCTAAGCTTATGCCTTACTCCAAAATCGGCATATTATAACGCCGCTATGTGCATTTTACATAATAATATTTAAAAGTTAATTACATGAAATCAAATAAAAATCAAATCTTTAGCTCTATTCAGACCATACTTTACTTATTTAATAATTTTAAAATCTATTGTTTGTTTGTTTGTTTGTTTGAATATTGTTAACGCCACTTTCAGCAATTTCCAGCTATATCATGGCGTCTAGTTTTTATTGTAGGAGGAAGCCGGAGTACCGCGGATAAAACCCCCTACTTTCGGTAGGAAAACAGGCAATTCTTGTCGATTAAGATTGTAGTCGAGCGCACCCTGCCCGTAGTGAGGCTAGATCCCGCAATCTTAGTGTTGACAGACCACTGATCAATAGTAGACGAACTACCTTAACAACTCGACCACCGAGGCCCTTATTTTTAAGTCCAAGTATACAAGCTAAATATAACGAAAGCGGTCACGCAGGCGAAATGGTTATGTACAAACATTAATGTTTATTCCAAAGTCAATTTTTAAAATGTAGTCGCCTTTGTTTGTGTGAATGATGTTTAACGCCACTTTCAGCAATATTCAGCAATATGGATTTTTATTTGGGGAGAAAGCCTGAGTATCCGAAGAAAAACTCCGACCTTTGGTAATAAACTACGATTATTGGATTCTAATATGACGTCCTTCAAACGCTTTGGAAACGCACCTCTATTTAAATATTCATTCTAATATGACGTCCTGCTTTAGCTATGTAAACAAAGCCGTGTCAAAATTCCAATAAGTTTACTTCGCACATGCGTAAACTGCGTGTTAAGTGTAAATGTAAAAACTGACTTACAAATGCCGTTTGTTATGTGTTATCCATAATTAGTCAGAATTCTGAAATTTATATGATTTAACTACTCCCGACATATTATTTTTTTTAACAATTCTACATTCGAATTAATATGACGTCACAATTAGAATTCCGACGTCATATTACGCTGAACTGAAAATTTCAAACGGGAACGATGCAATTTCGTTAAGATTTCTCAATATTTTTGTTTAAAAGGTACGTACATTCAATAAAATGACGAGAATATATGTTTATGTCAATTTTATTTGCTTTAACATACTGTTTTGGGATATATCGTATTAGTTTCAAAAAAACAATATTACCACTGAAAGCGTCCTCTTAGAACCGCATCGAAATTTTAAAACATTTGTTAGACATATTGGAATCGAAATAGATTATTGCGAGCGGGCTTTATGTGAATTAGAACATGGTCAGACCTTATATTTGTCTTCATTTTATACCTCGCTATCGCTCGGTATAAAATATTGACATATATAAGGTCTGACCATGTTCTAATTCCCATAAAGCCCGCTCGCAATAATCTATTTCTTAAACAAAATACGGCTGTTCCAGCCATTTCAAAAACCCCCGTGTGCTGATGTTTTTGCTTTAAAATTTATTTTATTTTGTACCTTTGTAAGAAAATCTAATAGGTAACATGTTTTCACGATAACAAGTCCATTTTCTATTCTATGCCTTTATTGTTTACATGTTACAAGTCTTCCTTGACTTTAGCTACGTTGTGTTGTCAAGGGACGTTGCGTTGTTGACAATGACGTTCAATGCAAACCGCGAGACTTTTCCCGCCCCCACCACAAACGAATTTACCGTTACGTATCAAAATGAAAACGCAACCGAATTTCAAAATGTTGATTAATTCTGGAAAATAACTGTCGATTTAAATTTGCACCATTGTGGATCTAAAACAGGAGCATAAGATCGACCAAATGCGGTAAGCGGTTTTCATTTCTCACGCAAACACAGCAACACATGAACAGTCCCAAACACGCCACACGGCGACTGATGTAATGAAGCATTTAATTTTGTCGTTCTTTGTTTTGATTGTTAAATTTTATTTTAAATGTTAATTAATATGTTTGTTTGTTTTTAATTTATATTTCTTCGTTTTTTCTACTAAGTTTTACACGAGAAATATAATAATTTCGAAACAAGGGAGGTTCTCGGAAATTAGAAAAGCCAAAATAAACCTTTACCTAGGTAGTCGCGAAATGTAAAATGTCTGTATTTTCATATCAGAATCGAAATAATTCATGGCTGCCCCAATTTTATGGATTATTTAAATATGGGTAAGCATTATATTCATGTTATTTTACCATTCGCTAACGCTCATGGCAAAATATTCATGAATATAATGGGTGAATTCAAAAAAAATGAAGCCTGAGTGTGACAAGCATGGTCAGATTTCATAATCAATCCATCACTTTGAAGTCAATCTTTCCACATCATGAATACTCCAAATCTTAAAACTCCAAGAGCTCAAGGCAAAGGAAAAAGAAATAAAAAAGTTATTTGATTTTTAATAATGAATTAATGCTTCATTTTTAACAGATATAACTCAACTTATATAAACTGATATCTTCAATTAACAGCTTAAAAAAAACAAAACATATATTTTATCTTGAAGTAGAAGCCTTCAGTTTTCTTTTGATACCAAATTTGACCTATTACAAGAGTAAAATAAAAAGAAATTATATTTTTTTTGTCATTTTCTCACCTATTTTTCAAATGTTCACTTGCAAAAGTTTGTTTTAGAACTGAAAAGAATATTTCAAATTGTAAGTAAGTTCTATCTTGGAAAATTAGAACTATTTACAAATCTACAGAAAAAAAAATTGTAGCGATTGAGCAATTCGTTATTCCTTAGTCTCGTTTTTAATTTAACCCTTCTTTTTAAAGATTTTGTCACACTCCTTACATAAATATGTATGCATTTACAAAATGACTAAAGTTGATTTTTATTTGAACAATCTTTGGTATCAGTATTTTTTTCTCTATTACATTAAATAACTGATGGCTTTTACAGTCAAAATTTATGTCTTAATATATTTTTTTGTATAAAATCCTCACATTTAATATAAAATGTTAACAAAAAATTGCAATTAACACTAATAATGAACACTAAAACATATATACATGGCATAAAACTATGATTTAACATCAGACAATTGATCTTTCATTTTATTTCAATTGAAAATATTTTTCACCAACCCAAAATAGATCCTTGAAATACCTAGAAAAGACATACATTATTAAAGAAAAAATTGTCACACTCCTTACACGTTGATGCAAGATTAAATTTGTCAATATAATACTTACAGTCCTTAATGACGTTTACAGTTATATTTTTTTTCCATTCAAATCAATATTAGGAAATATTTTGTAGCCAATAATACCTTTTATTTAACTATTGGTCTGTTGCTTAATAACCATTTGGTAAAAAAAAATCTGAATGACAACATTTAAAGTTAAAATTAATTCTTTTTAATTACTAACCATTACATAAAATAAATTGGAACAATTAAGATTTTATCTTACAAGTGCAAATACAAAACAAACTATAAGTAATTGTCATGATTTTTTTTCTGAACATACGGTAAATAATATAGTATTGATTTGTCACACTCCTTACATATTTATGAACTATCATATTTTCAATAAAAATTCTTACAATCTTGTGTAATTTTTTTTCTTTCTGAATAAATTTCATTCAAAACAATATTTGGAAATAATTCCTTGGCCCAAATATATCATCAGAAACAAAATCTAAACTCTTTTTGTTTAAAAATACAGAATGACAATGGTTACAGTCAAGATTTCTGCTAACAAATTGTTATGCATAACATAAAACATATCAAATTCTAATTAACACCTATATTACTATAAGTATAAATACAAAACATATTGCCTATAATTGTCATGAAATTTTTAGCATCAGGTGATAATATAATGTTGAATTTGTCACACTCCTTACATTCCATATTCTGTAAGGAGTGTGACACTTTAAAACTATTGAAATAATCCAGTTTTTATATTGAACATCTTATATTTTATCAAAAGTAGTTTTTACTTAAGTGACAGTTTATATTTATTTTCAAAGATATAAAGGATTTCATGTCCTTATCCTGTTATTTTCTTTCAAAAGTTGTATTAAAAACTAAATGATTTTAAAAAGTAGCAATTATTCACTGCAAATATATTTTATTTAAAAATATCAAGTTATTGTAAGCAATATTTAAGCAAAACTTTTTGAAACTTTTCATTAGAAAACTTAGTCTTAGACTTTAAAGCACATTTAGATATGTTAAAATTAAAACAATTATAACCCTAAAAAAGTGTCACACTCCTTACACCCCTCTTTGCATGTTTTTGCAAAGAGATTACACTTTAAAACAACTTTCAATATTTTAATTTTAGTAATTCTGCTCTAGGAAACTCTGAACAAGAAAAAAAGAAATATCTGTCAGCATATTTGAAAATGGCATACACAAATAAGCTAATTGTCACACTCCTTACATTTCTAATTGTCCCCTTAAATTGAAAAAAAATCAATGCAAATTGCATTAAAACATTATAAATAAGATAATTGAAAATAAGGTGAAGCATTTCTATAGCTGCTTCATACATTATTTTGGTATATAAGCTAATTTTAAAGCCCAAAAGAAGTGTGTTACTTTGGAATGGGTGATTTTTAAGACCATTTTTTGAAGATGCCTACCTTCATCAAAATTGCTCTAGCAAAGCCTTGTCTCAATGTATCCTGTTTCAAGATACATAAAATTAAAGCTAAGAAATTATGTTATGGAAATTGAATGCCACTTTTACTTTAATTTCATTATATAAAAGAAGGTTCAATAATGAAAAGACCGGGAAAAAAAATTGTCACGCAAAAAGTGTCACACTCCTTACATTTTTGGCATGTTTTATTGACATTTTTTCGTTAATATTTGCGATAATCCATTGAAATTTGGCAAACTTTTTGCAACCATAGCAATAAACATTTAAGTATATATTTTACAGTTTTATAATCATATAGAGAAAAAATATGGCTGATTTTTCAAAAGGCTTCATTTTTTTTGAATTCACCCTAATGCCTACCCATATTTAAATAATCCATAAAATTGGGGCAGCCATGAATTATTTCTTAAGTAGAAAACACCATGCCCGCAGTATGACTCGAAACAACTACCCCGGTGTTGACAGACCACGCGACCAATAGTAGATGACCACCTACCAATCCCATATCAGCCAAGTTTTGATCTTTATGGACTGGTTAGTCAATAAAGGTATAATTGTGTAAAGTTTGGTATATTGGCTGAGTTTTTGTTCCTCCAATAAGCATGCACCTCAGTCCAAAATGTCTCGGAACAGAACAATAACTCACCCGATAAGAAAAAAAGTTTACGCTATAATACCACCAGCTACGGCTTAAAAATGTGTAAGTACACAGCCGCTAAGATCTAGAACAACCTTCCTCAAGAATTTAGGGATCCTGAATCAATTCAAAATTCACATTAATACTTGGACTCTAACTTCCTGTATTATGTGCAGATCTTAGGGAATTAGTGCTTAAGATTGAATATGATTTAATTTTTTAAGACTTCCTTCTTTTAGAGTTTATTGCACTTTACCTTACTAGTGCTTTGATCCGTTCCTATGCTTATGTATCCTTATTTAGAGTTTATTGCACTTTACCTTACTAGTGCTTTGATCCGGTCCTATGCTTATGTATCCTTATTTAGAGTTTATTGCACTTTACCTTACTAGTGCTTTGATCCGGTCCTATGCTTATGCATCCTTATTTAGAGTTTATTGCACTTTACCTTACTAGTGCTTTGATCCGGTCCTATGCTTATGCATCCTTATTTAGAGTTTATTGCACTTTACCTTACTAGTGCTTTGATCCGGTCCTATGCTTATGCATCCTTATTTAGAGTTTATTGCACTTTACCTTACTAGTGCTTTGGTCCGGTCCTATGCTTATGCATCCTTATTTATTGTTTATTGCAATTTACCTTACTAGTGCTTTGATCCGTTCCTATGCTTATGTATCCTTATTTAGAGTTTATTGCACTTTACCTTACTAGTGCTTTGGTCCGGTCCTATGCTTATGACTTCCTTCTTTTAGAGTAATTATTGCACTTTACCTTACTAGTGCTTTGATCCGGTCCTATGCTTATGTATCCTTATTTAGAGTTTATTGCACTTTACCTTACTAGTGCTTTGATCCGTTCCTATGCTTATGTATCCTTATTTAGAGTTTATTGCACTTTACCTTACTAGTGCTTTGATCCGGTCCTATGCTTATGCATCCTTATTTAGAGTTTATTGCACTTTACCTTACTAGTGCTTTGATCCGTTCCTATGCTTATGTATCCTTATTTAGAGTTTATTGCACTTTACCTTACTAGTGCTTTGATCCGGTCCTATGCTTATGTATCCTTATTTAGAGTTTATTGCACTTTACCTTACTAGTGCTTTGATCCGTTCCTATGCTTATGTATCCTTATTTAGAGTTTATTGCACTTTACCTTACTAGTGCTTTGATCCGTTCCTATGCTTATGTATCCTTATTTAGAGTTTATTGCACTTTACCTTACTAGTGCTTTGATCCGTTCCTATGCTTATGACTTCCTTCTTTTAGAGTTTATTGCACTTTACCTTACTAGTGCTTTGATCCGGTCCTATGCTTATGTATCCTTATTTAGAGTTTATTGCACTTTACCTTACTAGTGCTTTGATCCGTTCCTATGCTTATGTATCCTTATTTATTGTTTATTGCACTTTACCTTACTAGTGCTTTGGTCCGGTCCTATGCTTATGCATCCTTATTTAGAGTTTATTGCACTTTACCTTACTAGTGCTTTGATCCGGTCCTATGCTTATGCATCCTTATTTAGAGTTTATTGCACTTTACCTTACTAGTGCTTTGATCCGGTCCTATGCTTATGCATCCTTATTTAGAGTTTATTGCACTTTACCTTACTAGTGCTTTGATCCGGTCCTATGCTTATGCATCCTTATTTAGAGTTTATTGCACTTTACCTTACTAGTGCTTTGATCCGGTCCTATGCTTATGCATCCTTATTTATTGTTTATTGCACTTTACCTTACTAGTGCTTTGATCCGGTCCTATGCTTATGCATCCTTATTTATTGTTTATTGCACTTTACCTTACTAGTGCTTTGATCCGGTCCTATGCTTATGCATCCTTATTTATTGTTTATTGCAATTTACCTTACTAGTGCTTTGATCCGGTCCTATGCTTATGCATCCTTATTTAGAGTTTATTGCACTTTACCTTACTAGTGCTTTGATCCGGTCCTATGCTTATGCATCCTTATTTAGAGTTTATTGCACTTTACCTTACTAGTGCTTTGATCCGGTCCTCTGCTTATGCATCCTTATTTAGAGTTTATTGCACTTTACCTTACTAGTGCTTTGATCCGGTCCTATGCTTATGCATCCTTATTTATTGTTTATTGCACTTTACCTTACTAGTGCTTTGATCCGGTCCTATGCTTATGCATCCTTATTTATTGTTTATTGCACTTTACCTTACTAGTGCTTTGATCCGGTCCTATGCTTATGCATCCTTATTTATTGTTTATTGCAATTTACCTTACTAGTGCTTTGATCCGGTCCTCTGCTTATGCATCCTTATTTAGAGTTTATTGCACTTTACCTTACTAGTGCTTTGATCCGGTCCTATGCTTATGTATCCTTATTTAGAGTTTATTGCACTTTACCTTACTAGTGCTTTGATCCGGTCCTATGCTTATGCATCCTTATTTAGAGTTTATTGCACTTTACCTTACTAGGGCTTTGATCCGGTCCTATGCTTATGCATCCTTATTTAGAGTTTATTGCACTTTACCTTACTAGTGCTTTGGTCCGGTCCTATGCTTATGCATCCTTATTTAGAGTTTATTGCACTTTACCTTACTAGTGCTTTGATCCGGTCCTATGCTTATGCATCCTTATTTATTGTTTCTTTAATGCAAAATCATGAATAAAATTTTATTTGTAAAACGGATTGCTCTTATGCTTGCTGTGCTTTTAGCTCCAACAATTAGCTTTAGCTTTATGTATAAGTGTGTGTGTGCTTGTCTAAGATTACATAATTTCTGTTCTAACATGTGTCTCGATAATATGCTTTGTACGTCTTAACATGTGAATCGATAACAGGCTTTGTACGTCTTAACATGTGTCTCGATAACAAGCTTTGTACGTCTTAACATGTGTCTCGATAACAGGCTTTGTACGTCTTAACATGTGTCTCGATAACATGCTTTGTACGTCTTAACATGTGTCTCGATAACATGCTTTGTACGTCTTAACATTGTGCCTCGATAGCAGGCTTTGTACGTCTTAACATGTGTCTCGATACCATGCTTTGAACGTCTTAACATGTGTCTCGATAACATGCTTTGTACGTCTTAACATGTGTCTCGATAACAGGCTACGTACGTCTAAACATGTGTCTGTTTTAACAGGTTTTGTACGTCCTAACATGTGTCTCGATAATATGCTTGGTACGTCTTAACATGTGAATCAATAACAGGCTTTGTACGTCTTAACATGTGTCTCGATAACAGGATTTGTACGTCTTAACATTGTGCCTCGATAGCATGCTTTGTACGTCTTAACATGTGTCTCGATAACAGGCTTTGTACGTCTTAACATGTGTCTCGATAACAGGCTTTGTACGTCTTAACATGTGTCTCGATAACATGCTTTGTACGTCTTAACATGTGTCTCGATAACAGGCTATGTACGTCTAAACATGTGTCTCAATAACAGTCCTTGTACGTCTTAATATGTGTCTCGATGACAGGCTTTGTACGTCTTAACATGTGTCTCGATAACAGGCCTTGTACGTCTTAACATGTGTCACGATCACAGGCTTTGTACGTCTTAACATGTGTCTCGAAAACATTCTTTGTACGTCTTAACATGTGTCGCGATAACATGATTTATACGTCTAAACATGTGTCTTGATAACAGGCTTTGTACGTCTTATCATGTGTCTCGATTACATTCTTTGTACCTCTTACATGTAACATGTGTCTCGATGTGTTGTATATTTATTGTATTGTGTAGTCGGCAAAAAGCCTCTTATGTTTATCGTAATGTATGCTTCCCGACTTTAAATAAATATTTACTTACTTCAAAATTAAGTAAAGTATCCTAGAGAGGGTCTTCGTACCCCGACCCCGCGTGAGGTTCAGCACCCCCATTAAGCCCTCGCTCCCGTACACTATTCCTGGGTCCGCGCCTGATATTTATAAAACTAAGGAATGAATAACTACATATAAAGCTTACCCAAAAATAAATCTAATTTCCTAGGAATTAAAATAAAATATCTTAAGTTCATCAATATCAAAACATCAAAATCAAAAGGGAGCTTTTTCCGTCCATCCTAAAATTGAAAGGTACCTATCACTTTCAGTTGCTTTTCAGTGATAAATTTGGGTCCAGTTTATATTTACGAAAGTGTCAGACCAATACTATCCCATGACAAGAACATCCGTCAATTTATCATGACAAGTAAACTCATTGCATAGCAACGTGGCAATTCTATGATCTTCTATGTCAATAACGCACCTCTTCTATGTCAATAACGCACCTCTTCTATGTCAATAACGCACCTCTTCTATGTCAATAGGCACCTCTTCTATGTCAATAACGCACCTCTTCTATGTCAATAACGCACCTCTTCTATTTCAATAACGCACCTCTTCTATGTCAATAGGCACCTCTTCTATGTCAATAACGCACCTCTTCTATGTCAATAACGCACTTCTTCTAATGTCAATAACGCACCTCTTCTATGTCAATAACGCACCTCTTCTATGTCAATAACGCACCTCTTCTATGTCAATAGGCACCTCTTCTATGTCAATAACGCACCTCTTCTCCCCTCCTCCCCCCCCCCGGTTGGTCTTAATGGCAACTGGTAGTTGAACCCTACAACATCACTCACTTTTAACCGTGTTAACATATGCAGGTTGAATTGAGAGACGGACGCAATAAAATATGGATGTAAGACAAATCAACTGTAGAAAATACTTTTCTGCTAAAGGTGTCACAAAGTCATGCTAAATATCATATATGTTTACCTTTTTAAAATGCAACCAGGAAAAACAATAATATCCTTTCAATAATTCTACTTTCGTTATCACAGGTGTTTTCCGCCTATCTAGGGGAAGTAATTCGTAGTGTTTACTAAATTAAAAGTTTACTTAGCGACGGTTATCTTTTGTCATGTACGCGAATTATAATGAGTAGTTGGGTTGTATTGCGTGAAGCGTGGGTGATAAATTATAGGAAATTATGTCCTCTGTTAGATTTGTTATAAAAAAAGCTATCGGTTCTATTTGAAAAAAAACATCTTAATTTCGCCCATGTTCAAACATGGAATATATCGTTTTCAAACTTATTCACAACTCCTTGTTACATGACGGGTTAAATTAAATGTGATTAAATTCGGTACTAATTACCAGTTGATTTTTTTTATAGTTGATCTCCATTTCAATATTATTCATAGAACTTGGTCAGTGAGGTGGGAAGTGTGGGGGGGGGGGGGTGCATTTCAAATTATCATGTTTAAAAAACACTATATGTCATATCTCCATAAAATACAGAAAAGTAGCTATCCTTCCTCAGTTTTATATAAAAGTAGATGTCCTATCTAGTGAATAATTTTATGATTATAATTCAGTATTTGTTTGTTAAACAAATTGTGCGATTACAGCATGTTGGTTTTAAATTAAAACGTCGCAATTTTTTTTATTTGATGATATTGTTATGAACAAAGAACTTGTTGTCCTATCTGTGCCGAAAATAACAAAACTTGAAGTTCCATCTATATGCCAGCGTAAAGCAGTATGTGGCATTTTGCACCGGTCCTGGCAACCCTATAAATATTGACCTGTCCCTTAGGCAATTCCGTACACGTAATTCCGTAGATATCTTTTCGCGAATGGAACACAAAGGAACGAACGAAAATTCATACAAATGTGTATCCAGAGTGAAGGATCCTAAGCGCACAAGAGTGCCTATTTCCTCCGTAATTCTTTAACTTTCACATCATGATATTCTGCACGCTCCATTGTTTAAGACTCTGTGTCTGCCAAATCCACGTTGTCTCTGACATCCAATCAGAATGTCAATACCGTTGTTATGTTCTTGTTTCATACGATGACGGAATGATAACAAATACCTATATGAAATGACCTGATTGCTGTAAATATTTTATAACTGTTCTCTCTTCAATTTAATTATGTTTAGTTATTTGCATTATATACATTAATTAATTGTTCATATATCTCATGTATTTGAGGAAATAAAGTTATGAATGAATGAATGAATGAATGAATGAATGAATGAATGAATGAATGGGAATCCATCAGCGATAGAACCGTACGTTTTGAAACAAAAACAGTGTTTTTTTCCCAAATTTTAATCAAAGCTTTAATTTCTTGAAATTGAAGAAAACGTTACTTACAATAACGTCAGACATAGCGGTGTAAAACTACCTAATTTAAATCCATAATTTCAAATTACCTAATTTAAATCCAACATTTTAGAATAAAACAAATACAATTTCCATATAATATATGATGATCTAATATTTTGTATGTGGCAATTTTTATTTTTATCCTTGGTATATATTATAAATGCAATATTTAATATCCATTTTAATATTTGCAACATATTTTAGACATTTTAACCTTTTTCCAGAGGAAAAAATCCAGCCCATACAATGTAGACAGAAACATGTTAACATATACTACTGTTTTGTTTTAATGCTTGATTATGTACATGTTCATTCATCCAAATGATCGCAAAATCTCACGCCAGGGTGACCTTACCATGCGACCCAACGGTTACCGGTTGACCCAGCGAAATATCACATGTCATGTGACGGTGTCTAAGCGAATCAAAATGAAGATTTCTATATGAGTATATTAGTAAATGTGTTCTAGTAACAGGTAAACAGATTGTATATACCCTAAATTATACTACGCTGTGTTCTGATTTGGTCAATAATAGTTAGACAATTTTTTTTCTATAAGCTCCTGCATAGATAAATTTTTAAAAAGTGGTAAAATTTTTCTAAGATCTTGCAAGATACAATTTTGGCAATTTGTTTTAACAATTTAGTATTTTTACATTCACCGCATTAGAAAATGTATGTAAAAGCGTCTCAAAATGTTCTAATTAGTCAAAAAAGGAATTGCTCACGGATATATAAAGCATATATGCTTTATATATTCATGACCAATTCCATTTTTATATATATTTTAATGTTCAATGAAAGTACTTTATTCATTTCCTAGTCCAGGTAAATGCTGAGAAATGTTAGAAAGATATGCAAATCACAGAAATGCTAGTATTTTCGACTATAGTCAAAACATTTACTACTGTTGTACCTGAAAAAAAATCTTTGTGGACAAAAAATCTGGAGTTGAGTTATGCAGTCTTACCGTTGGCGATCGCTGTACACATTAACACATTTTATCGAGTTAATCTTGAACATTTTCTCTGCCTTGTTGTCGACAACTGTTGGACATTGATTCATAAGATTTTAGAGAACAGTATTGAAAGTCAATGGAACATCATGAAAATTGTGAAAACTATGAAGTTAGTAATTCAGAAGCGTTTGCCTGTAACAATGAAGCTTTGAAAAAATTTAAATACATGTATGCCTTTTGAGTTCGCACAGCAACAAAGACACCAAGCGAAGTGCAGCACGCTCAGTTGGCCTTCTAAATAATATATCCAAAATAACTAAGCCAAAATTGGAAGAAAAAGGGCCACTCGTCGTTGCCTAAGTTTTATTTAGTTAACTTATTTTATATATATGTTATAAATATTTACACAGAAGGTAAATGTGGGGTTCACATTTTTTTGTCACCATATACAGTTTACATTACAATGTGCAATAACAATGTATTAGAGGATGAAATCCACTTTTTTCCATTGTCCGAAATACTCAGATATAAGAAAAAATTCTTGGAGTCATTTGCAGTTTGTTGTACTGTTTTTCTAAAAGTCTTTAATACCGAGGAAAGTGGACTTAAAGATTGCATATGATTCTTTTATATGATGATTTATCTGTGTATATTTTGTATGTTTATGTATGCCTTCAACTCCTCACGGGGTACTGGGGACCCTCTCAGTATGGTCCCAGTATACCAAATAGAAAATGTTTATTAAATACTGAACATTTTCTAAAGTGTAAAAATATGATTTTGTCCATTTTGTACTATTTTTTCGGCTACGGCAATAACTGATTGGATGGAGAAGTTTTGTTTTAAACTATTGTTAATTTAATTCTACGTACAACTCGTACAAATAGTTTCATTTTCAACCTGCCCTTCCCCCAACTTATGAAAAGAAAAAAAGATTAAAATGAGAAATCAATACAGAAAAAAATCTTTGATTCTCTCCTTTTATCTTTATATAAATAAATAAATTGTATGAAAATAGTGATTGACTGAAAAATATTTTCTATCAAAGGAAGGAAAAAAACATGGAGACACGCTCTCTTTGACGTCATATAGTATTCCGTTGAACATTTGTGTTGATCTTTTATTCAAAAATGTAAAATTACAAATAAATATATATACATTTGAGCTAATTCTCATGTTTAAATTTATTTAAAATATTTACTTCGAAAAATATTTTTTCCATCAACAAAATTCCCGTTGAGTACATTTAATAATACGCGGATTAAACATTGTGCAAAACGGAAATATTGTTATTCCCTCGAAGGAGAAAATATATTTTTTTAATCGATCCTTAATTAAATTGTTGATACGTCTGAATATGAAATATTGAACGGAATGCTAACTTATACACGTACAGGGATCTGTATTATAAATGAGGGGATCGCCGACGTAAATCATGGGATTCAATGTCAAGTTTACTAGGCGTCGCCTAATTTCCATAATGCATAAATATTGCATTTTAGAGTTTGTTAAATACTTGATCGTGTTGTAATCTTTGACCCACTTAACAGATAAAATAAACTGTCGTTTTCAAGGCTTTTGTCTTTATTTAAATCTTTCATAATATTTGCAGAAATTTCATCCTCAAATCTTGTTACGATATTATCATTAATTATTAGCGCGGGATTTTTATCACTTTGCTACGTCTATTTGAAATTTGACGAAGGCTATGCTAGAGTTGCATGAAGTGGAAACCGGGTTTTAGTGGTTAAGTGGCTGTGTGAAGAACTCTTTCTGTCAACCTTTAAGCTAAAAATGAGGGAGGAAGCCTTGTAACAACCCGTTTTGCTATCTGTGTAAATTGCAGGTTTAGTCGAACGCACCGTGTTTGAATATACGTTAAACCTATAAAATTCTAAATAAAAAAATGACATTTTTTAAAAGTAAATTTGTGTCTGTAAACCACAAATTCCCCTCTCTTACCAGCAAAATGACGGGTGTGTTGCAGCAGGCAGAAATTTTAGTGAAAATCAAAATCCTTTGGTCGTATTCTCTTTAATTATGTGTATAAACATGGATAAATGCCGTAGATTCAAAGTTAGAAGATAGTTGGACGAAACACGCAGCTCTATATGGCATGCACCTTCAAAGTCAAACTACATTGTATCTCCAATTTGATGAAAATTAAATGAAAATCAAAATCTGTTGGCCCCGCACACGTTCATTATGTATACAAACATTTCTGCAAAATTTAATTGTTGTAGACCTAAAACTGTAGAAGTTAGCTGGACAAACCAATCCGGAGGGACGGACCAGAGTAAATTATTATGCCTCTCGATTTTCATCGGTATAAAAATGACTGAAATATTTCTAGGTTTTCGGCATTTTAGTATTTCATTATGAAAACTATAAATAAATCAGAAACAAATGTGTTTGAACATTAACTGGCAGACCTTATTTAGATAAAGACAAGTTATATGAAATTAACTTTGCCCATTCGACAAAATTGTACCACGAAATGTGATGCAGCGAAGACGATTATCAATTTACTTGTAAAGATGTATTATGTTATAGGACTGTCGGCGCAGTCGTCGTTGTTGTCAACTGTATGTAAACAGCATCGTTTCAAGGTTATACCATTGGATTTACACGAGCGATTTTTTTCACATTTTAACTATCTAGTCCATAGGACAAAATAAATGTGGGGATTAAGATACATGTAACAGATGTCCCGGACCTGATCGAAAGGAGCTGAACATTTTTTGTTTAAAATACAAGTTATACATAACAACTTACAACATCCGTGTATTCTTTCAATTTAAGAGAACAGATTGAGCACAGAACCTCCAAGTGTCAACACATACAACAGATGTAGATATGCTATATCGCATCAAACGCGTAGATGTATTTACATATACCCGTGTATGTTTGTTTGGTTATGTAAGTAAATGGTACTAAAATAGTTGCGTTTTAAATAATTGATTGATTGATTGATTGATGTCATCTGCTTGGGACAATATATAGATAACGATGAAAAGAGGGATAGTTTTTAATCAATTTTTATTTATAAATTGTGATCACATCGAATATGGATGCATTTTATTTAAGTGTATCTGGATCATGTTTCAGCCATTATAAAAACTTATGGGTCACTACAGTACTTGAGATTGAAAACGCAACACTTTTAGCAATCCGTCAGCGTTTCAAAATACGGAAGCAATCAGTTATAAATCAGTCAGATCAGTCAAATTGTTCCCAATCCGTCCATCCGTCAATTGATGGTTTGGATCGATTTGACTGATCTGACGGATTGATTTGGACTGACCGCTCCAATCGTCCATTCAACTTCCGGCAATTAAGGCAAAAACTAATCTTAAATTATAAATGATATAAATGGAAATCTATAGCTATAGTGCATCTGTGACGGAATAGAAACATCACATAGTGTCATTTCATTAAAAATAATAAAGAAAAATTTAATGAAATAACACACACAATGACTTTAAACAATATCTGGCCGTGCTTGCCAGGGCGTACCTCTCGTAATTATCTTCGAAAATTTTTTTAAGCAGTAAAAGAGAGAAAGACGAAAACGTGAAGGTGGTATCATAACATTTGTTTTCACTTGGCTCTTTTGCGTAAGCATTATTTGTATGTATGTTTGAAGTTTGCTTAAAACCATTTTCAAAAATTATTTTAGTCTATATTATATGGCGTCGAGTGTTTATAGGTAAGAGCTGGAGTACCGCTGACCTTCGACAGGAAAACTGGTATTCTGCAAATTTATGGATGAGTCGAGCACACCCTATCGCTGTAATGGTCGAGCAGACAACGTCTATGATCAATAGTAGATTGCTGCTACTTAAAACCACAGGATTACTGCTACTTAAACCACAGGATTACTGCTACTTAAAACCACATGATTACTGCTACTTAAACCACCGAGGTCGACTTTTTTATTATAAACGTTTAAAAGGCTCATTTGTCGCTGTTTGATCAAAGTGTTCTTTCAGTGCTACAATTCATGAGAATTCCATGGTATAATACTAAATACGATTTACGACAAAAAGAAAACATCTATTTGTATATTGTATCCACTATTTAATTGTGTCACATGAATGTACACAGAATTTAATCTTCAATAAGTAATAAACTACTAAACATGATTGTATATAGATACCTCTGAGTTAATGATGCGAACATGTAAGCGTAATATGAAAATTCTGCTTTTCGCATTTTAGCCGTCTGGTTTATTGACGATGTCTGTTACAGGTATTTGATTTGTAATGATATATAAGTATAAATGTTTTTCTTAAACTTAGGAAATTAGTTACAAGAGTTCACAGATCTGCTCAGCTCGTCCTCATGTGGAGGATATGGGATCGTTGAGTGGTTTTCAGGTCGTAATGCCGAAAAGCCTGACCGCGGACCATAATGGATGACCTGTCACGCTCCTTGCACGATAAGGATTTTTTTTTGTAGATTTAAAAAAAAAGTAGCCTCAAAAAGGTAAATTTTCCGCCCCTACCCATACCCCATGATTTATAGTGGAATTTTACATTTTTGCCCTTTGGTCTATCTTTCTCTAATTGATTGTTTTTTAACTTGTTTTCGTCTTGATTAAAGCTGAAATACTGCTCGCTGGAAAAAAAAGTAAACATCAAACCAATCAATTAATGAAATAAGTTGTTATTCAAATTGAAGGGCGCTCTTTTCTTTTAGGGCAAGCTTTGAAACGGTTCTATTTTATCGATATGACTATAATGCACAAAGTGTAAACCAATCTTTATAAACCTAAAGAAGTAATGGAGAGGTTGAGATCAGAAACTTGTACTTGGAGTAATAAATGACGCCAAAGGGTGCGTGTCTCCATGACGATAATTTTTGTTCATCCTTTGATATAAAATATTTATCAGCTAATAAAAAGTCAGTATTCTCGAACAATTCATTTATTAGCGCCAAATCTGAAAAATGGTAACCAGTTTTATTTTTCAGCTTTTTCAGAATATACTCATAACATATTTTATTGTCAAAAATAATCAAAGGATTGAACACAAGTTATAACAACCAATGAAGTTCTCTCCGTTCAATAATATTACAAAATAATTCACAAGATGACAGCAAGGATATTACTACACAATTTTAAGTACATACAGAAAAAATACATGACACATAACAAAATATACAAAGCAATACATTTACTATATAACAATGCAAGTAAGACAACCATAATAATAAGGGGGAGGTGTCGAGCTATGCAGAAAATCTCTTGGAATTGTGAATGTAACTGTGTACGTCTAAAATTATAGTGTTCACTTCGTTACTAGAACCAAAAAGAACAATTTCAATACAGAGATTAGTAATTCGCATCAACGGCTGTAAAAATTGATTTCTAATTGCTTGATTGATTGATTGGATGTCTGCTTACGTCCAGAGAGCAGTATTTCAGCTATATTCAGGACGGGAACAAGTTAACAAACAATAAATCAACGGAAAAGGGGGGTGGGATGGGTAACAAGGAATACAATTTTGACTGCCACTGGAAAAGTATGAAATTTTGGGTTGGGGCGGAGAATTTAACCTTTTGTAGCGGCTACAAAGAGACTCTTTTTCGAAATCTACAAAAGGGGTCTTTATCGTGCAAGGAGCGTGGTACTCTCCAAACACGTTACCCACTACGGTCCGCGGTCAGGCTTTCCGTATTATGACCAGACAAACCCCCAACGAGAGGGTCTCCCCTATCCGCCACCCGGGGACGCGCTGGGCAAAATTGATTTCTAATGTTATCGTAAAGTGGACATTCTAGAAAATAATGTATGGAGTCTTCTTAGGAACAACCACAAGCACAGCTGGGTCGTTGATCAGGTTTACTCTATTTAAATCGGCCTTTGGGGAACTGCAACGGTGACGTCATCTAGTATGAATAATATTTATATTTCTGCTTCCTATTAGAAAATATGATGGAACAATATAGTTTTTTTCAGGAACATTTTAAAGCTCGTAAAAGTTGGTAATTCTCTTTGATCAGAAAAAAGAGAGTTCCACAATCTAACTGTTGGAGGAAAGAAAGATTTTCAAAAGGTCTCAAGTCGACACAATGGTGTTCTGTAAACTAGTCGATTTCTTAAATTATAACGTCCAACATCAAAGTAGTCATTTAAAATATCTCTTAAATATTCGGGATCATTACCATTGCGGATTTTTATACATAAGATTTAGTTTTCTTATATAACGTCTATTCATTAAAGAAGACCAACCTGTTTCGAACATTAATGATTCATTATTGGAAAAGCGAGGAAGTCCTGTTACAATTCTAGCAGTTTTATCCCTGTCAGTGACAGAGCAACCATCCCATAATTCGCAAGCATATTCCAGTAGAGGAAAAATATGCCTCGAATAAATAATGTTTAGGTTGTTTCTGCATAGAAAATACTTTAGTTTTCGCAGAACAAATATTCTAGATCTCTAATAATATTCCTCTCTATTTCCGAAACGCTTGCAGATGAATGCATTAAAGAACTATCTTCTGCAAAGTCTAACTAAAGAGCTTATTTGATCTGCAATATCATTTAGAAACAATAAAAACAGTAAGGAGCCTAATACTGACCCCTGTGGTACACTCGATTTCAAATTACCAATTGAAGATCTCGAATTTTTTAACAATACTTGCTGTGACGGCGATTCCTTAGATAATCTTGGAGCCATAACACAAGATTTCCTTGAATTAAATTGTCCTTTAATTTTGAAATTAAACCTTTATGCCAAAGACGATCAAATGCCTTCAATGCGTCATAAAAGACAATACATGTTATTTCCCCATTTTCTAAAGATAAACAAATTTTATGATAGAGTTCGATCAACTGATGATAAGTTGAATGTCCAGGTACAAAATCAGACTGAAAAGTGCACAGTTATTTTGGTCAGAAATGTGGTTGGATATATGTTTAAATATAACTTTTTCAAAACACCTTTCCAACGCAGCTCAATAGCGCGATTGGATGGTAATTCGAAACATCAGATTTATTACCTTTTTTAATGGGGGGGGGGGGGCAATGCATTTGCTAATTTCCAACTATTTAGAAATTAACATGTATTAAGTGAATGGTTTAAAAAAATACTAAGAACTTTTCAAACCCAAACTCGTACCAATCCCGATACCGAAACATGACCATCAAGGTGCTGCATCTAAACTCTTTCAAACACCTTTTAAACGCAGCTCAATAGCGCGATTGGATGGTAATTAGAAACATCAGATTTATCACCTTTTTTAATGGGGGGATGCATTTGCTAATTTCCAATATATCAGTGATTTCTTGTAATGAAATTTCGTCAATGTCTACGGTAGATAAAGTTCTAACAGGTAATTTTGGTACATCTCTGTTCCCATCGTCAACCGACGATATAGAAAAAAAGTAACTATTTAAAAGATTTGCCTTTTCAACATCATCAACTAATATATCATTAGAAAACATATTAACTAGCGGTGGGATGGTAGTTGAACGACCAGTTCCCATAATATTTTTGACAAGTAACCAAAAGCCTTTCGGGTCTGAAGTTGATTTTTCGTCTAGTAACCCATTAGCATTTATAAAAAACTGTTCTTTTGCGTAATTTATTATGTTGTTAACTCTGTTTCTTTGAGATTTATATTATTGTATATTGTTTAAATTTGGATATTTTCTCATTGTACTATGCATTCTGTTTCGTGTCCGAATTTGTTTTCGTATCTCAGAACCAAGGTTTATCCGATGACCGTATACTTACTTCTTTTGTTGGAATTGAATCTTTTGCTAAATTTATAAATTTTTCAGTAAAATATTCAGTCATTTTATCATCATTTTTAAACTTGTTTAACGAATTTTGGCAGTCGAAATCTCGTATACAATTGTACAATTTTTCAAAGTCATCATTTTTATAGATCCAGAGGATTAGAAAAATACATTTCGTCGGGTTTTACAAAGACCTAACCAAAAAAAGTTTGAATAAAAATGAAGCATATTGTAACGTGCAACTGAATGTTACGAGTTCGTGCCGAAATATTTTGGGATGCACTAACACCACGTATCATCACAATACAGGAATAGAAATATCACAATAACTTATCTTTATTAAGACACAGTGCACAATGTCACACATAAAACTATATCCTTTTCACTGGGAACATCTAATAGAAATCTACTCTTTACACTTTCAAGAATAAACAATCACTTTGCCACGTAGCACTAACACTTATTCCCACACAATGTTCTTTAAACCACTGTTATTCACAATTCCAAGTGTTTACCTAGGCTACTTACCTCTTTAATGGATAACTTCTCACTCGACAGCCACAGAAAACTGAATTCGGGAGTTTTTTACGTCCTACACCGACAACTTAATGCCCTTGGTCGGACGGAACACAGCTGACTTTTATACTACCTATTTGGAAGAGTCTAAGTAGTTAATATTTGAGGGTTGTCAGGAAGTTGACAAGAATTGTCACTAGATATTCTATTCTATTGCAAATAGGGGTGTTCTCCAATTTATTAACAGATAAGCCATTTCATTCCCTGTAACTTTATGACACAATTTGTAAACATTAGATTTTTTTCACATTACCGAGGCCTCAACTTCATGCGTCCCGCACGACTACACTTGTTGATTTTATTAGTACCAATGGTTACTTTTCAAACCCAAACTCGTACCAATCCCGATACCGAAACATGACCATCAAGGTGCTGCATCTAAACCCCACTTTAGGTATACACAGATATTACCCAAGTGAACATTATAAAAACAATAAATTGAGACTATTCACCAATCTACTAATTCAGACATTACCGTCTTCCATATGACCTTAATTAGTCAAGAACTATTTTATAAAATATCACCAGCATCTGTTCCTTATCAACATAAAAATATCTAACAGAGGCTTCAAAAGCACCTTACTTCCTGACAAGCAATTTGTAAACCATAACTTAAATTTTATCACTTATCTGTTCACATTGTGAACAGGAATCACTTATTTGACAACTGAACACAGAATCCACAGAATTTTTGCAACTGATAACTATATTTTCAATGAAGTTTTGTCCAACAGTACTTTATCCAAATATAAATTTAGAATGTCACTGGAAACTTTGATCAAAATCCGGTATGAAAAATTTAGCCTTACAACCGGCCACATACGAACCATTCAAAAAAGCTCATACTCCAAACCCATTTATCAGTAGGCGTGGTTGTGATTGCTTGTGGCATTTCATACATTAAATCCACCGGTGTAGAGACC
Organism: Limnoperna fortunei; assembly: GCA_944474755.1. Classification (NCBI taxonomy): domain Eukaryota; kingdom Metazoa; phylum Mollusca; class Bivalvia; order Mytilida; family Modiolidae; genus Limnoperna; species Limnoperna fortunei. The sequence continues at coordinate 97,209,553 of OX104114.1, read as the reverse complement.
TTTCTGCCCAGCAATAGGTAGTTTGGCGTGTATCCGGTGGTCTTGTGTTCAACACTTCAGGAATATTAAAAGATGTAGAGTTAAGTCTGCTGAATATTTTGAAAACTAAACTTTCAGTGATATAGGATTATGTAGAATTGTTTGTGCCTTGTTTTTCAGTAATCTAAATTTAAAAGATTTACTGTTGTGATTTTTCATCCACTGCCATCCAACTTGTCAAGGTAATATTTTCTAGGAAGTGTCATAGAAAGATAATGAGTATAAGTGTTAACGTAAGATTTATGAAAGGCATCAAGGTATGTTTCTCAGACAGCACAGGTCAGTTTTTTTTAGAAAACATTATGTTACGTTTATTTATGAAGTGTCCAGGAATGTTTTCAAAAAAGGTAGTTGACTCATTTTTGTTATTGATAAGATTTTGATTCAATTTAATAGTTTGCCAAAAAGTTACAAGATTAAAACAAGGATGATAAAACATCACAGTTAAACAGGCAGCATGAAAAAAGGAACAAGTAAGGTGTGTAGCCAAAAAATAATCTGACAGGCACTTATTGTCATTTACCATATTGAAAATTGAGGTTTCTTAAATCTTCTGACAGTTGTCTACCTTAAGATGTTAAATATTACATATAAATATAGTATAATTTTGGAAGAAACCAGTTATGTGTTAAGTGAACTGGAATCAAAGTGTGTATGCAACAAACTAATACATACATTTCTATGTAAATACAAGTATTTTACAGAATAAGCAAGAAGCAAGTAAATAAGGAACAACATTATCTCCCTTTCACATATTTAGTATTTCTTTTCCACTGGAAATACAAACTGTTTCTGCACAAGAATAGTTTCAAACATTTGTACTACTGATGCACATTGTTCTGTGTCCACTTGTCTATAAAGGCATTGTTAATTTAGATAATAATAAATATAAATTGTAGACCATTCAATACAAAAAATATTGAGGGGAGATAATTCAATAAATATTAACACATTGCTTTAGGAATGCCCGTTTACGTTGATGAGAAACAGCTTGAAAAACAGTCAGTTTTATTAGCTCACCTGACCCAAAGGGTCATGTGAACTATTGTTATCACTTTGCGTCCGTCGGCGGCGTCGTCTTCGTCATCGTCTGTAAACTTATTACATTTTAATCTTCTTCACTGAAACCACTTGGCCAGTTAAAACCAAACTTGGCCATAATGTTCATTGGATGGACCCTTAACAAAGTTTGTGTTTTTTATTTGGATTGGAAAACCAATATGGCCGCCACCGCAGGACCCTATGGGAAAAAAGTTAAAAATGGCTTCTTCTCTGAAACCTGTTAACCAATCAACAAAACTTACTGGCAATATTGTTTGGATGGTCCTTTATAAAGTTTATGTTTTCTATGCCAACTGGAAATTCAAAATGGCCCCCACTGCAGGACTTAGTTTAACATAGGACCCTATGGGAAAAAGTTTTAAAAGGCTTCTTCTCTGAAACTAATAAGCCAATGGAAACAAAAACGTACTAGCAATTTTGTTTGGATGGTCCTCTATAAATTTTGTGTTTTTTTTATGACAATTGAAAATTTAAAATGGCTGCCAACACAGGACTTAGTTTAACATAGGACCCTATGGGAAAAGTTTAAAAGGCTTCTTCTCTGAAACTAATAAGCCAATGGAAACAAAAACGTACTAGCAATTTTGTTTGAATGGTCCTCTATAAAGTTTGTGTTTTTTTATGACAATTGAAAATTTAAAATGGCTGCCAACACAGGACTTAGTTTAACATTGGACCCATGGGAAAAAAGTTTAAAAGGGCTTCATCTCTAAAACCGGTTAACCAAACAAATCAAAACTTACTACCAATATTGTTTGGATGGTCCTTTATAAAGTTTATGTTTTTTATGCCAATTGGAAAATTAAAATCGCCGCTACCGCAGGACTTAGTTTAACTTAGGACCTTATGGGGAAAAGTTACAAAAAGGTGTCTTCTCTGAAACTGGTGAACCAATGTAAACAAAACTTACTAGCAATATTGTTAGGATGGTCCTTTATAAAGTTTATGTTTTTTATTCCAATTGGAAATTCAAAATGGCCACCAAAGCAGGAAGTAGTTGAACATAGAGCCTAAGGAAAACAAGTTAAAAAGGCTTCTTCTCTGAAACCGGTTAAACAATCAAAGCAACACTTTCAAGCAATATTGTTTGGATAGTCCTCTATAAAGTTCATGTTTTTATCCCAATCTGAAATTCAAAATGTCCGCCACCGCAAGACTTGGTTTAACATTGGACCGTATGGGAAAAAAAGTTAAAAAAGGGTTCTTCTCTGAAACCGATTAACCAATGGAAACAAAACTTATTACCAATATTATTTTAGATGGTCCTTTATAAAGTTTTTATATTTTATGCCAATTGGAAAATCAAAAGGCCACCACCGCGAGACTTAGGTTAACCTAGGACCATATGGGAAAATTTTTTCAAAGGCTTCTTCTCTAAAACTGGTTAACTAATGGAAACCAAAATTTACTAGCAATATTGTTTAGATGTCCTCTGTGAAGTTTATGTTTTTTATGCCAATAGGAAAATCAAAATGGCCACCACAGCATTACATAGATTACTTAGTTTAATATAGGACCCTATGGGCAAATTAAAAAAAATTCTTCTTCTCTATAAAACCGGTTAACCAATGGAAACAAAACTCTTTAAAGATTATTGAAAATTACAGGACTTCGTTTAACATCAGGGAAATGCAACCTTTATTGCCTATACAATCAGGTGAGCGATACAGACTCTTAAGAGCCTCTGGTTGTATATGTAAAATGTACATGTATATTCATTGTCCAGTAATATAAGTAGCCTTGTAGATAGATGTATTGCATATTTTAAGAATTGCATCCTTTTACATACTGCTACATAGCATGTGTTAGTGTGATAAATCTTAATTTACATGTAACTTTCAAAATTTCTTTACAACAGGAGCACCAGGATTATAACCCTGATAGATGTCATGCGTTTGTTTGTGATATAACTGACGAGTCCACACCTGTACCATTCTCTGAGAATTCATTGGATATTATTATATTAATATTTGTTTTGTCAGCTATTTCTCCTGATAAGTAAGTGGTTTGACAGCTATTTCTCCTGACAATGTAAGTGTTTTGTCAGCTATTTTTCCTGACATTAAGTGTTTTGTCAGCTATTTCTCCTGACATTAAGTGTTTTGTCAGCTATTTCTCCTGACAGATAAGTGTTTTATCAGCTATTGCTCCTGACAATTTAGTGTTTTGTCAGCTTTTTCTCCTGACACGTAAGTGTTTTGTCAGCTTTTTCTCCTGACAAGTAAGTGTTTTGTCAGCTATTTCTCCTGACATGTAAGTGTTTTGTCAGCTATTTCTCCTGACAAGTAAGTGTTTTGTCAATAGTAGGATGTTGGTTTTTGAGATTATAAAAAACACATGAATAATCAATTTCAAATTGCCTAAAACCATTTGTTGCAATGTCACATTTGGTACTTCTTGTGTTACTCCCTATAATTATCAGTCCATTAAAAATTGTTATCTAGGTGAAAGGGACAAATCATAATAGTGTAGACATATCATGATGTTCTATAACTAGAAGTTTTTATTATCACGTTAGTATTATTTCTTGTAGGATGCAGTATGTAGTCAACAGATTAGCGAGTTACCTCAAACCAGGTGGCACTATTTTATTTAGATATTATGGAAGATATGATATGGCACAATTAAGATTTAAGGAAGGTAAATGAAGTTACTGTAGTCATGTGTAAGGGTTCTGTAATGACAGACACTTTGGACCAAACTGTCGGGCTTGGATTCGGTTAAATTTGACATTAAATAAATAATATTTGACCTTGTCAGTAAGACAGAAATTATTTTGATATTTTCTAATATCTGCAACTAAACGTTCCAACTATCTCACCTTGACATCTCTGTTTACATTCAAACATCAGAACTTGACACTTGTACATGTACACAGTTTCTTGTTTCATCTATTTGCATAGAAAATACATTTTATACTATTAGAGGTGGAATTATTTGTAAGAAAATAAGACATGTGTAGTCAAATTGTTCACTCAATGAAAAGTAAATGATTGACTGTAAATGATTGACAGTAAATTCTCGGATTTATTAGTAAATGATTGACTGTAAATTCTGGAATGTATTAGGAAATGATTGACTGTAAATTCCTGGATGTATTAGAAAATGATTCACTGTAAATTCTCGGATGTATTAGTAAATGATTGACTGTATATTCAGTAAGACAGAAAATATTTTGATATTTTCTAATATCTGCAACTAAAGGTTCCAACTATCTCACCTTGACATCTCTGTTTACATTCAAACATCAGAACTTGACACTTGTACATGTACACAGTTTCTTGTTTCATCTATTTGCATAGAAAATACATTTTATACTATTAGAGGTGGAATTATTTGTAAGAAAATAAGACATGTGTAGTCAAATTGTTCACTCAATGAAAAGTAAATGATTGACTGTAAATGATTGACAGTAAATTCTCGGATTTATTAGTAAATGATTGACTGTAAATTCTGGAATGTATTAGGAAATGATTGACTGTAAATTCCTGGATGTATTAGTAAATGATTCACTGTAAATTCTCGGATGTATTAGTAAATGATTGACTGTATATTCTCGGATGTATTAGTAAATTTTGTACAAACCAATTGTAGTTAAAGTATAAAAAACTGTGGTGTGATGGGGTCTAATTTTACAAGGGTTTGTTCTACACATATTTACTTATGTGATTAGTTAACCTAACTTAATTCCTCATAATGTCTTCACTTGAAGTTAACAAATCTTAATTAACTGACTACTGAAATGGTCTTTTGATCTGATGAGAAGGCTAAAAGACGAAGAAAAACCAATTATTTGTTTTTTTTTCATCCTATATATATTGTGAGAGAGCTTTAGGTATCTGTGACAATAAAGCCACCATTAAATATCTGCTTACGGTTGAAACATTTGACTTACATGTACTGATAAAGTTATTATATTTGGGTTAATATTTGATACTTATTGCTATTTTGCAGTATTTTTCTTCGATCTTTATGTGGGGCTTTATCCCATCTCGCTCTACTAGCGTCAAGATGTAATTAAATAAACATAGTTACATCACAATATTACAAAATGGCGATAATTATAGATTATTTGCGTTTTTTGAAACGAGATGCGTTTTCTCGTCCATATCTCATCGAAGGGCGACAGCCCTGAGATGAGATGACGAGAAAATGCATCGAGTTTCAAAATACGTAAATAATCTGTTTATCGCTGTTTTGTAACATTGTGACGTCACAGTGTTTACTTAACTACGTCTTGACAGCGAGCTGAGATGGGCCTATCTCACGTTAGTAGAGTGAGATGGAATAATATCGCACACAACGATCATAGGAAAATACTGCAAAATAGAGATAACACGATTACTTTCATTTTTTAATATTGAGGCATTTTCTCATGATCTCATCTGGGGGCTGTCACCTTTCAATGATTCAATGACAAATGGACAAGAAAATGCATCTCGTTTCAAAAAACGTAAATAATGTATAATTATCATGATACAATTCTATAAATCGAGAAAGCATCATAACAAGTTACATTTCTGTAGGCAGCAGTTATTGTTGCTATTTCAGTGCTAATTTCATAGTTTATCATCTTCGCCAATCAGTACAAGGTATTATATTATGGTACCATATAAAGACACTTTCAAATTGCTGGCATGGATGTGTGTGTAATTTAAAATTTCTTGTCCAAATAAATACATAAAAATCTTAAATGTTTAGACCTAGTGCATTCCTGGAGTACCATAAAGTTTAGTTTAAACCTATTTTATTAGTAATAAACAACAAAAATGACAAGACATAAGTAAATAGGTAAGTCTTCTCCAATATACAATTTTTCACAATAATAGTAATTACTAACCAGTGACTTACATTACATAGAAAAATGGTGAGTTTATAATGGTTACACAGCAAATCAATACAGGGAACATTACCTGTATTAATTTTAATACAGCATTCTTTATCTGTCCTATGTATATTAATATAATTTCCAGTTTCTTAACTTAACCATAAATTACAGTCTTGTGTATTATTTTCAAAAACAAACACTGTTCATCATGTCAAATAAGTCATATTAATAGGTTGACATTGGTAAAAAAGTATCATAAAATAGGTATTTTTATATAAAGCCTGTATTAAGGCTTTGTAAAGTCATACTGAATGTCTATCAGTTGTTCTGGACACAATTTGACTGCCTCAGAAATAATACATGCTTTATATGAAAACAACCATTTTATGTCAATATAGGCATGTACATGTTACCTAATGTAATACTGATACATATATTTATATGAATGTAGGCACAGCCTAAATGCGAGCATTGCACATTGTTCATGTCGTTACTTTAGAGCCCCTAACAGTGCCTCTACATTCCATTGATAACGTGACGTCTTACTCTTATGTTTTGGTGACGTCACAAAAGTCAATTTCAAATACAACGTTTCAGATTTTAAAAAATGTGTCTGGCATTTTTGTAGTAATTTAAAAGATAAACACTTTAATTATATCGATGTCAAAATTATTTTTGTCTACTTTTATATTATATATTTTTGTTCGTCTACAATATTTTCTTCGGATAGCTTAGCTATCATCTGAAATGGATGATGAGAAAATGCATCATATAGATCACATGACTTTTTTTACACACACGCATGTAACCGTATAGCTCGCATCTGCGATGCTCGCTATAAAACATTTCACTGTTTATGTGTACCCACATATTTACTCAAACACTTTAAGCATATTAAGTTTGTTTGAATGATTTGTTTACACAATTGCTATACATTATGGTAGGAAGTGGACCTATTTCTAAATCCTTGCAGATATTTGGTATGTGAGTCAACCATGATGAGTTACAGATTTAGTAGAAATGTGGTTCTGGTCTAATGATTTTTGACAAAATTATTACCCTTGAAATTAGAAAATTATAAAAAACAAGTTTTCATGACTTTTTACCAAACACTTCCAGATATTAAGCTTCTATTTGGTATGTGTATTAGCCATTATGAGTTACTTTATAACATTTTTTATGGGTAGAGTACTTAGTATTGCCAGAACAATATTATCCACACTTGTCTCATATCTTTATTTTCCAGGAAGATGTTTGACAGAGAATTTCTATGCACGAGGAGACGGAACAAGGGTATGTCTTATAAACTTATATAATACTTCTTCTGAAATGTATGTATCCAGTGTAAAATTGTCTTTTAATATATGCCATTGCAAATACTAGTACCAAAATGAAAGTTTTCTGTTATTTAGAAAACATTTCTTGCAGTGGGGTACACCATTTTGTTTTATCATGGCTTGTTCCAGAAAAAAAAAATTAGTTTTATTTCAAGGGATAGTCTTGGTTTGTCAGTGGGGAAACAACTTTTGCATTGAGTCAAAGATATATTTTTTTTTTGAAAAGATGATGACTTTTACCTAAGCACTTCCGACATCTTAAATACCTTTAACACGCTGCAGTTGCTTAATTCAATAAAAATCGCATTCGAATATGCTGCCATATTAAATATCATTAACAGATGGAATATCTAAGAACAATATATTATACGTAATGACAGTGATGCTGTAAACTTTAACAAACGTTTTAAATTTTCTTAATCAGTGTGATTGTGACTACTATCATTAACCTGACAATCACAAATAAAAGACATGAAATCATCAATCCATCCTGATATACAAAAATTAGTATTCTTGAAACTAAGAGTTACAAACAGTGACAGTTTTTTTTACTAAAAAGACATTATTGATCTGTTTTCTATGACTCCAAAATGTATTCCCCATTGATTTTTTCTTGTTTACATTTTTGGTGACCTCTAATCTTCCACCAAGCAACAATAAAAAATGTAAATAAGATTCTTTACCTAGTACATTTACGGTATCTTCTTTAAAGGTGTGTTATATTTGAACATATATAGCTTGCAAGCATTCTGGAGGAAAAACTGTTATAATGACATTTAGTCCAGTGACTTATCACATTTGTGACATATATGAATTATTTTTTTATATTTGTGTGGCTAAAGGTCCAGAATATAGAAGAAATAGATCACCATGTTTTAAACATAAATACATTGTAAATGTTTTTAATAGCACTAGGTACACATTTTATATAATGTTATTTATTTTTTAGATGATTTAAAAAAGATGTTTGAGAAAGCAGGATTGGTAGAAAAACAGGACTTGATTGACAGGCGATTACAAGTGAAAAGGGGCAGACAACTTAAAATGTATCGAGTATGGATTCAGTGTAAATATAGAAAGCCAAGTTGACAAAGGGAATACAATACACATTTCTAGTTTTAATTCTTAAATATTAAGAATGTTTTATCTGTCCATACATTTCAGAATAAACATTGAGACACAAATCTTCTGTGCTGTTATTGCTTGCAAACATTGACACACAAATCTTCTGTACTGTTATTGCTTGTAAACATTGAGACACAAATCGTCTGTGCTGTTATTGCTTGTAAACATTGAGACACAAATCTTATGTACTGTTATTGCTTGTAAACATTGAGATACAAATCTTCTGTGCTATTATTGCTTGTAAACATTGAGACACAAATCTTTTGTGCTGTTATTGCTTGTAAACATTGAGACACAAATCTTCTGTGCTGTTATTGCTTGTAAACATTGAGACACAAATCTTCTGTGCAGTCATTACTTGTAAACATTGAGACACAAATCTTCTGTGCTGTTATTGCTTGTAAACAAAGTCAACTAGCTCAATTCTCGAGGACTTCTTCATCATAATTGTGTATAATGCTTGACTACAATTTTTGAGACAGTTCATGCAATAAATGCTTGGACAATCTTTAATTCATAATAACGCCTATATTTTTGTACGTACACATAATATCACTGTAGGCAAGTCCTATTGGGGCTTTCATTTCTGTATAAAATGTTTTCTTGATTGGTTCAGTTTTTAGGTCAGCAGTTTATCAGCCAAACACATTGCTATCGTCGCCATGAACAATTTGAAGATGTGAAAAAACCTCACAACTGTTAATAAATGCATGCCATCTGCATAATTTACTGATCGCTTAATCTTGCGCAACACTCATTAAGATAAATAGCTTCAAACAATAAATTATTTTACACAATTAAAATTTTCTTTATAAAATGTGCTTCTTGTTTTGATCAAAAACTCAATATAAAGTCTTTGTTTTCATTGAATTAATATCATTGCATCAATGATGGCTCAGGTACTTTAAAATATACTAAAGATATTTTACATCGATATTTTTGTGTTAAAAATCATGTGGATGTCTGTTTTTATCATATTATTTTATTTGGATTTTATTTTCTTTATTTTAAATATGTCAGACAGTACATGTTATTCATTTATATATCTGATGTAATAATGATTGCTGATAGATTTGTTACTTCTGACAGCAGGATGCAGTTTCATTGAAACAATCTCCAGATGTTAATAAAATGTCATCAAAGATACCAATGCTATAAATTTACTGATTGGGTTAGGTGGAAAAAGTGGTAGATTAAAGTACATGTTTTGTGCCATGGGGGTTTGTAAACTGTAATATATTACTTTCTCTGCAAATGTATTGATACTCATATTGGCGAAACATGCAATAAAGGATTTGAATTTGCCTGCTAAATATTTACGCATTCTAATTTATTTATTTAACAACATAGATGAGTTATTGCCCAAGCCAGTCGATCCTGGAAGACTTTCAGGCCTTCGATGCAAAAACTATAGGCGATATATATAAACTTTATTTGATCTGTATATTTACTGAAAGGTGGATGGTATTACTTGTCCTTGACCTCATTTTCATGATTCACTAAACTGGTTTAAAAAGAATGCAATGGAGGTAGGATGCAGCCATGTTGCAGTAATTTTGTCTGTAATCATTAAACACTAATTTATTGTTATCTACTGTTTATTAAATATATATACATCTTAAATATTTACAGTCAATGTTACAACATGTCAGGAGAAAATTCTCTCACAAAAGTAGAATGTAACTTTTGAGAATATTTCAAATCAAATCAACGGCACAGGAAATATAATTCAACATTGAACATATATCTAATGAGAAAGAGGGATTTATGTAAAAAATACCAGTCGAGAAACCGTAAATTCACAATCCGCCAGGCAAGGGGGAATTTCGTCTTAAAACTGGTATTTTTGCATATACCCCTTCCAGCCCATTGGATATCCGTTTTAATACACAGAATATTTTAATAATAGATGTAATTAACAAAGGACCACAAATTATTCTTTGAACCAAATGCATAATAAAATTAAGTCCTTGAACTTGCCTGTGCCTTATTCATCTATTGTTTTCACCGGTTTCCTACCCAATAAAAACTGAACGCCATGATATACCTTGAAAATTGCTGAAGGCGCTAAACATAGTTTAAACAAACAAGCATTCTACTGAAGACCACTTCAGATGTTCTCTGAATTTTAAGGTTGGCAAGCTAGAGAAAATAGAAGTCTTATACTTGTAAAATGTATAAATTTTATTAATCCAAATCTCTCCTGGCAGCCGCCAGCTTCTGCCATGTTTATTTTATGAATACCAAAATCAATCAATATTGATTTGTCATGTACCGTTACTTTCATCTATAATCACCAAGAGTTCCGAATGAAATTTTGGCTCTTTGAAGCTCGAAAGTGTATATACAGAGTAAAACGTTTATATACCTTCTTGTATATACCCTGTGTCGACAAAAAATTGTCAATATTCATACACCCCCTGAAACGTAAAACGTTCCCATTTATGCGTTCGTATTTCGTTTTCCGTTCGTTCGTATATCGTTTTCCGTTCGTATATCGTTTTCCGTTCGTCCATCCGTACGTCCGTTCGTTCGTTCGTTCGTTCGTCCGCATGCGCAAAACAAATAAATAAAAACCCGTTTGTTCGTTCGTCCGCATGCGCAGTACAGGTAAAAATAGTGGTTCATTCGTTCGTCAGCATTCGCAAAAGAAAATATTTTACACTTTGTTAGTCTAATAGAAAATACTACATTCTGTTATCAAATTAAAATAACCTGAACATTAAAATGTCAAATAAATTGTATCCCTACATTGTCTTCATTTGATACAAAAACTGAATAGCTGTTTACACAGCAAACTTAATAAAACTGAATAATCTTGCATAAAATCTTAATTTGATGGCACAATATTTGTTTGGAAATACAGACATTTCATTTCCTAGGTTTTAAATTGCATATATATAATGTCTCATGATTGATTTAGCATCTCTTAGTTAGGTCAAAGAAGTTAATTATAGTATGCTATGGTTTAATATATTGCATCTTGTAAGGTCTCAGGAGTGATTTTATATGTGTAATATAGTTAATTGTATAGCTAGGGTCTCAGGAGTGATTTTGTATGTTAAATATTGTTTTTAATTGTATTGCTAGGGTCTCAGGAGTGATGTTGTATGTGAAATATGGTTTTTAATTGTATCGCAAAGGTCTAAGGAGTGATTTTATATGTGTAATATGATTTTGCATTGTATCGCAAAGTTCTCAGGAGTGATTTTGTATGTGTAATATGGTTTTTTATTGTATCGCAAAGGTCTCAGGAGTGATTTTATATGTGTAATATGGTTTTTAATTGTATCGCAAAGGTCTCAGGAGTGATTTTATATGTGTAATATAGTTTTTAATTGTATAGCTAGGGTCTCAGGAGTGATTTTATATGTGAAATATTGTTTTTAATTGTATTGCTAGGGTCTCAGGAGGGATTTTGTATGTGAAATATTGTTTTTAATTGTATTGCTAGGGTCTCAGGAGTGATTTTGTATGTGAAATATTGGTTTTAATTGTATCACAAAGGTCTCAGAAGTGATTTTGCATGTAAAATATGGTTTTTAATTGTATTGCTAGGGCCTCTGGAGTGATTTCATATGTGTAATATGGTTTTGAATTGTATCGCAAAGGTCTCAGGAGTGATTTTATATGTGTAATATAGTTTGTAATTGTATTGCAAAAGTCTCAGGAGTGATTTTTGCATGTGAAATATGGTTTTTAATTGTATTGCAAAAGTCTCAGGAGTGATTTTGCATGTGAAATATGGTTTTTAATTGCATTGCTAGGGTCTCAGGAGTGATTTTATATATGTAATATGGTTTTTAATTGTATCGCAAAGGTCTCAGGAGTGATTTTATATGTGTAATATGGTTTTTAATTGTATCACAAAGGTCTCAGGAGTGATTTTATATGTGAAATATGGTTTTTAATTGTATTGGAAAGGTCTCAGGGGTGATTTTATATGAGAAATATTGTTTTTAATTGTATTGCTAGGGTCTCAGGAGTGATTTTGTATGTGAAATATGGTTTTTAATTGTATTGCTAGGGTCTCAGGACTGATTTTATATGTGTAATACGGTTTTTAATTGTATTGCTAAGGTCTCCGGAGTGATTTTATATGTGAAATATGGTTTTTAATTGTATTGCTAAGGTCTCAGTAGTGAAATTGTATTATTTATATGGTTTTTAACTGCATAGCTAAGGTCTCAGGATTGATTTTATTTTTGTATTATGGTTTTTTATTGCATTTCTTATGTATCAGGAGTCGTTTTATATGTTTAATTTATAATTGTATTTCGAAGGTCTCAGTAGTTTTTTTAATGTTAAATATGGTTTTTAATATTCTTGCAAAGGTCTCGGGAGTGATATTACAATTGTGATTTTAAATGTGTTATTTGAACACCACCTTGATGAACATTTTTCAATTGAGAATTTTTGTTATAAATTACCCCTTAATTTATGAAACTATAAGGTTTAACAATTATATAACACATAATAAATATACAGTTGGATTAGTACATTTCATTATAAAGAACTTCCTCTGGAATGTGTAATAATTACTGTTAGTAATTAAAATAAAATCGACGATTAAGCTCGTTTCTTTTTACACTGTGATAAAAATATTTATAGGTCCATTATTTAAACATTTCCATGTTTAGCCCAAATCACAAACATGAATATTTAATAAAAATACTCAACCCCACAAATTTTCTCGTAGGCTTTTTCGTGGGCTTGTTATGTTAATTGTCACGTGTTTTTATGTGTGTATTACCTGTTTGAACTGTCACAAATCATTTAAATGATGATTTAATGAAAATAAAGTATAAATATTTTATTATTTATTCCTTTTCAATTTTTTATTTGTTTACTATAAACCGGCTTGATTCTCAAGATTTAATTTAAAATGATCGAACGTTTCTTGATTTTTACAAAACACGATATAGGCGTCTCCATTCGTTTTCCCACATACGAACGATTGAAGCGTATAGCATGTCTCTGATTGGTTAATTTTTAAATGGTTCGTCTGGACGATAAGAGCGTTCGTTCGTTCTTCGTCCGTTCGTATGTCGTTTTTGGTTCGTCCGTTTAACGTTCGTACGGGAACGTTTTACGTTTCAGGGGGTGTATATAAGAAATGAACCAATCAGTATCCACGATTTTTATATAAAGAGTAATTAAGTGAAATATCTAATAAATAATCTATATCAAAGTACACATAAATCCCAAAACGAAGAACATAGACTAGGACAGTCACCAGCTAATCTATAGACTAATAAGAAACCCCAATTAACATCTCGAGGCTGCCTTTATTTAGAATAACACTATCATTGCCACAATACTCTCTCAACAAATTGACCTTTCCAAACCTTACCTCCAAATTTTACCTGCGTCTCCTAACTTTCTCCTCAATTACTCCTTTCCTCCTATCACTAGTAAACAAGCCATAGGTCAATTTAAACACGCATAATACAGATCTGATCAAAGATTTTAAAAAATCCCCAGCAAATAATGACCTCAGTAATTAAAATAATAAATATTTATCGCTATTTTGCAGTATTTTCCTTTGATCTTTGTGTGCGATATTATTCCATCTCGCTCTACTAGCTTGAGATGGGCCCATCTCAGCTCGCTGTCAAGACGTCGTTAAGTAACACTGACGTCACAATGTTACAAAACAGCGATAAACAGATTATTTACGTTTTATGAAACTCGATGCATTTTTTCCTCTTCTCAACTCATAGCTGTCGCCCTTCGATGAGATATGAACGAGAAAACGCATCTCGTTTCAAAAAACGTAAATAATCTATAAACATCAACACATAAGAATAAGGATCAAAACAAACTATGCAAAAATGCGAATTGTAACATGAATCCTTTGTTCTTTTTTACGAATAAACAAGAGACGACGAGTAGGTATGCTCTAAATTAAAACACTTGTATAATATTGCATGAAAGGTCACGTGTGCCTGTTAAACTCAAGGGAAAATAGCCATGCAATAACCAACTACAATTAGATCCGATAATGCACAGTAAAACTCCGCCTTAATTATGTCAAATTTTATTGATTTTCACTGCAAACATCCTCCCAAGTCAGGGGTTCTGAGTCCGCGTTGATGACTGCAAAAGGATAGCACGAGCTTCCAATATTAGCTTTTCATTTGATTAGTCGAATATCGGTCGCACCATAATTACTTGACTTTGGGAGTTTTTAACGTCCTACACCGACAACTTAATGCCCTTGGTCGGACGGTCACCATAATTAACACCGCCCTCTTTATTTATAACCAATTATTAATGGGCGGGATCTAGGGGCTTATTCATGTTACAAATCATTTATAGCACCGCCTTCCTCGTTAGACAAATACACCTTCTCGCGCTAAAGCGCTCGAAGGTGTATCTGTCTACCTCAGAAGACTGTGCTATAAATATAACATATTAAAGCAAACTGAACAAAATATACATTTCTAAACACACAGATTTATACACTTAAAAATGTTACTTAAATGTCACATTGAAATTTAGAAACAAAGTCGTATTAATTAATCCTTTTAAACTGACATTGTGTTCGTTTAAATCCTTCCGAAAAATTTCAGCTAACTCAGAAAAATCATTTTCAGGCACAACGTTCCAATTTTGTCAGCAACTGTCCAGGAAAACTATAAATTTCCAGTGTCAACAGTAACTATTCAGCATTAAATAGTAGCCACACAGGCAAACTCGATGGGAAAATATTGTTATCTGGAGATAAACTTCGATGTCCATGCATATTTCCGCCGGGGACGATCACAGTAAAGATCATTGAATACGACTTAATCCATTAATTCCAAAGTTAACACACAAAATGCTTCATTTTGGAATCGTACACCACTTAATTCTGACACCAAAATCTATTAGAACTTGTACAATTTATATTGCTCTAAAATTTAGTACGTTAGTGATGAGAAAGCATTATAATGACGTCATGTTAGACTAATAAGTTAGCCCTTCTTGAAATATACATTGCATGACAGAAAAAAAAATTACTGAACATTTTAGCAACATTAAGCAATTATAATTACTATATCTAATTAACCTCTTGGTGACGTTACAAAATAAATTATGTATGTAGAGTTCTCTTTGTAATTGGTATAGATGTTGCTGCCAAATGATATTAAACAAGTTATTTTTGGTTTCTAGAAAACAATGAAAGCAGTCTTCGTTTGTACATGTACAATAAATTAAGATTAGAATTGTGTATAAGGAACTCTATGTGCCTATGTATATCGTATGCAAAACAATAAGACAAAAAGTAATATTCGGTGCTTTTTCAACATGAGCGTTACATTCTCTCTTTGGAGACAGATACCAAATAGATGTGTCCAGATTCCTGTCGATTTTGGAGGCAGATATGGTTGTGGTATACCAAACAGATGTGTCTAGATTCCCGTAGTCTTTTTGAAATTGAGTCAATTTAAGCTATTTTCAAGTAAGTCTGAAAATTTCTTTTTGCGAGGAAAATCGTTAAGTTTAGACTTAACCTTAGCATTTTATGGTCACAGGCTTGACCTGTTTTAATATTCAACTTTTTCGCCTTAGATAGGCAAGATAAAGTACATTTTTAAGGTGGAGTTTGTTCGTAATCATAAATATAAGAACCGGAAATAAAAATTTAAAATACTACAAAAATGTAATATATAAAACGCGAACAGTCTGCCACTTCTAAAAACTATTATTTTTACCGTACCTCTAACATTTCCGCATTTCTTTCGAGAAAGAGCTAATTTTATAAAATGGACAGATAATGTATAGCCAAAGATTCTTATCTACATTATTGTAAGTACGGTTTTTTCACAGAGAAGTCCACTTTAATTTGGTTGGACAATTGACGAATGATGTAAACCAACCCAAACAAACTACCACAAACTTCTATTTACTTTCAGTTTATAAGTTTGTTGTACGTCAAATAATGAAGATGTAAAGACAATCATTGCTTGTGTATTACTTCATGCAAGCAAAACATGGAAGTGTTTTAACAAAACATACAACTTCATTTTATTTTGTAAATGTTGACTGAATCACCGCTATCATTATTCACCAACAGTTCGTTTGTCTCGTTGTTGTAAGAGAGTCCCCATGGACATCTGATACCGTCGTCCTCTGTCAGGATGATTCCTGTTCTCTTCCCGTCACTGGATAATCTGTGTATGTTGTGTGAGTTAGACCCGGCTATATAAACATCTCCTCTGTTATCTACAGTAATACTGGTACAGCCCTCTAGGTCAGGACTACTGTAAACAACACGTTCTTCTCCGCCAGATGTCACCACGTACACGTCATTACTGACACATGATATACAATAGATATCACCAGCTTTGTTCATACAGATATCATAAGGATTAAACGAAGTGTGGATTGTCTTTATAACTTTACCATGTATATCAATCATCGTAAGAGTGTTGTCCTGATTCCTGACCCAGATCTTCCCGTCCACACTGGTTATACCACGACAGTCACCACTTACTTTGATCCTCCTCCCTGACTTGTATGTTCTCAGATCAATCATTTGGATTCCTTTGGTACCCACTGCTACTAGAGCTGTATCTTTGTCATACATGGTAACACCCCAATGTTCACCCTCTAACGGTATTGTCGTTGATCCTGATCCATCACGGTTACAAACATAGGCAACATTTGTATCATCATCCAAAAGAAGTAATTTATTACCAGGACAAAAGTGACCACTTTCAATTTTTATATCTTCTCCCAGTACTGATTTACTAAATGATGTAATAAGTGACATTTGTTTCTCTTCAGTCCTAACATAAATCTGACCCTGCTGATCTATGTCCAGGTATGCTGCCGACGTCAAAGAATTCTCTTCCAGCAGCAAAGATCCAAACAAAAGCAGTACATCTGGTAACTTGTCAACGGCATAGGAAGATTGAAAAGTCAATTTTTGTATGCTGTCGTTTTCGTTTATATTCCTAATTTCCGTCTCTCCGTCATGAGTTTTAACATCTAGGTATTTAATCGCTTGGAAGAGGTGTGTATTGGAAGAATAAGTTTTCAGCAATTTCAGATCATTTCGCCATGTTGTAAGCAGATCATATCTAGATTTAAGATTATCCTTTTTTGTTTTTAATTTTCCGGTGCATTGTTTATATTTAGTGTCCAGTTCGCCTATTACTGAAGCCTCCATCTTATCCAGTTGTGCCAAGATTTCTCTTTTCGTCTCCGTTATTTTCTTCCGAATTTCACTCTTGTCTCTCTTCAAATCCACTAATTTCTGAGTAAATTCGCCGGTGACTTTTTCCATTACCTGACATAGGTTATCCATCCTCATCTCCAAGTCGGTAATGGCGGTACTCTCCTTCGCGTCTTTTGCAGCTTTTTCAATTGAAATCACAGGTTTACAATTTTGATGAAATTCAGATGTACAATTATCACAGATAGGTTGGTCGTGTTGACAGCAAAATAAAACTATTCTCTGGTTGGTATGAGTGTCACAATTTTTGGATAAATATAGCAGAGACGAACTAAGGTTTGAAACTTTTTCTACTGGGACTATTTGATGAGTTGGAGATAACTTCTTATGGAAGTTGGCACATGTCCTGCAGACAAGTTCTCCACAGTCGCTACACCACGATTCTCCTTTGTTGTTCTCTTCTTCCCTCAAACAACCTGCACACAGTTTACTGTCGGTCATTCTGTAAGACAAAATGTCAATACTACTGCCAAGTCTGTAGAAAACATTTACTATTCTCGTTATTTTTGAAAGTTATCTAAACTTATGCCTTACTCCAAAATCGGCATATTATAACGCCGCTATGTGCATTTTACATAATAATATTTAAACGTTAATTACATGAAATCAAATAAGAATCAAATCTTTAGCTCTATTAAGACCATACTTTACTTATTTGATAATTTTAAAATCTATTGTTTGTTTGTTTGTTTGTTTGAATATTGTTAACGCAACTTTTAGCAATTTCCAGCTATATCATGGCGTCTAGTTTTTATTGTAGGAGGAAGCCGGAGTACCGCGGAGAAAACCCCCTACTTTCGGTAGGAAAACAGGCAATCCTTGTCGATTAAGATTGTAGTCGAGCGCACCCTGCCCGTAGTGAGGCTAGATCCCGCAATCTTAGTGTTGACAGACCACTTGATCAATAGTAGACGAACTACCTTAACAACTCGCCCTTATTTTTAAGTCC
Source organism: Limnoperna fortunei (assembly GCA_944474755.1). Classification (NCBI taxonomy): domain Eukaryota; kingdom Metazoa; phylum Mollusca; class Bivalvia; order Mytilida; family Modiolidae; genus Limnoperna; species Limnoperna fortunei. Next base: position 97,190,987 of record OX104114.1, on the reverse strand, counting down.
AAGTATACAAGCTAAATATAACGAAAGCGGTCATGCAGGCGAAATGGTTATGTACATACATTACTGTTGATTCCAAAGTCAATTTTTAAAATGTAGTCGCCTTTGTTTGTGTGAATGATGTTTAACCCTTTCAGTGTCACAGCGACATATTTGTCGTTTAGTGGTTGAATGCCAAGCGACGTTTTTGTCGTTTGAGCGTTGAATTTCAAGGCGACAAAAATGTCGTTTAATTAATTATATGCGTCAAACTGTATTTACACTAAAACATCATTCGTTTACTTTGTTATGGTTTCAGTCTTGAAGCCTTAAATGGTCTTTATGTAATTTCGAACGTCTGTCACTATTTTGTTTAAATATCATGACGTCATATTAAATATCATGACGTCATCAAAGTTTGTTTGACGTCAGAAAGAGAGAATAAGTTAAACTGCATCTTTTAAAATAGTTTTTTTTTAATTTTTCCGTTAAAATGGATGAAGAACCTGGGAACCTTCCCAGACAATTTAATCCGTGGTTTTCCGTAATTGATACTGAAACATTTATTCTACAACCCGTAGAAAGCTTTGTGGAAGAATCGGGTCCAGTAGGATTTGAGACCGATTTTTAGTAACAGAAGATGATGATTTAGTGGATCGACTGGTGGATGAAACAAACAGGTATATATTACCTACTTTGCACTGCTGGTTGAGGTATTGGCTTAATTTCAGAGAACATAAATGAAGTATATATCAAGATCTATATCTCATATTTTCCTTCATGCAAGCCTAATTGTTTAACTTTAAACATAAAACTCGATTTGTTTGTGTTAGGTGTACTTTCTATTTAACACCCCTTTATGAATGTGTACCGAATTTTACTTTTCTGACAAATATGTCCGTCTTCGTGAAGTCATTGTTATACTTATTGATAATGTTCGAGTGTAAATCTTTCGTTAAATTCTAGAAAAAAAAGCTTTGACGTATTTTTTTTAAATTTGGACGAATTAAATATATCTTGCTTTGTATTTGAAACTATAGATGCCGACTTTAATTCTTAAATATATTTTTTTGACGACAACAGCGTACTAAATTTAAGACCTTAAAAACACAATTAACGTCAGTGTTTTTTTTTAGTAATCTTAATTGTAATGTCAATGATAACTTTATTAGGGCCACATTGTCTCCAACAATAATATACGTTCGAATTAACAGGTATGCAATCCAGTGTATGGAAAATGAAGTCCCTACAGGTATTTTTAACAGATCATCTAATTGGAGACCCGTAACACTTACAGAGATGAGAGCATTTCTAGGAATTGTTCTAGAAAAGGGAATCGTAAGAAAACCAACTATTGAATCTTACTGGGAAACGACAGGGCTTTCAGAAACACCAAACATCAGAGATATCATCCCAAGGAACAGATTCCAGTCTATCTTAAGATATCTCCACTGCAGTGACAACACAGCTGCAGTACCGAGAGGAAGGCCTGGATATGATCCATTGCAGTGACAACACAGCTGCAGTACCGAGGGGAAGGCCTGGATATGATCCATTGCAGTGACAACACAGCTGCAGTACCGAGGGGAAGGCCTGGATATGATCCGCTGCAGTGACAACACAGCTACAGTACCGAGGGGAAGGCCTGGATATGATCCACTGCAGTGACAACACAGCTGCAGTACCGAGGGGAAGGCCTGGATATGATCCACTGCATAAAATATCACCAATAGTAGATTTTTTCAACGATGTTTTTGAAAAAAAAAATATAGGTGAGGTGTTGAAGTCAGGTTACTGATATTTAGTCTAGAAAAATGTAACATTTCCGTGAGGTGATTCCATGCAACTAGCAAAGTTCATAGTTATAATTAGTAACATAGGCGTAGAACCCAGAAAAATAGTGATACGGTCGGAACCGTATCGGCCGTACCGCTTGCTACGCCTATTTAATATAGATAGGGGGTTTTCCATGTGCTATTATTTGCCACTTACCAAATTGCACTGAAGATAGTAACGGTTGCTGTTTTATATTGAAAGTTATTTTTTAAGTAGATTTATGTTGAACGTTTCACAAATTAAAGAGTATATGTAATGTAATTCTATTATTTTTTTATTTCAATTTACAAAAAAAACTGGTGCGGTTTTCCGTACCAGCAATTTAAAGTGGTACGGTCGGAACCGTACCGGCCGTACAGCTTGCAACGCTTATGAGTAATGTAAACAATTTGTCGGCTGTCATTTTTATGATGCAAACAACAGCTACGAATATAAATTCTCAATGAAAAAATACATGTCGATATCATGTTTATAATTCAGTTAAAAAAATCCAACAAGTTTTCATCAGAATACATTTAATACATTCCAGTCGCACTTATCACCCTTTCAAAGGGGCTGACTTAAACTTGTCTCGCTTACATCAGCATTACTGACGCGTGTTTAATTGCAGTTGATAATTCTATTGTTAAAAGGCCTGTATCTCCTACAATGATTTAAATAAATGTTTTGCAGTGAATGTAAGCTCAAGTGCCTTGACTGATTTGTGCTCGAAAGATGTCACGCCATCTTGTTTCTGAAAGCATTTCAGTTAGCGTCATTGTTCGAAAAATGTTTTTCAAAGCGTCTACCGGTCATTTTAATCAATCGATTACCTGATATTACACGAGTTAAATGTGTATAACAAAATGACTCCCATAATGTTTCCGTACTAGAGTTCTTTATTTTCTTTTCACATTAGTACTGTGACAAAAATTAACAGCAGAGGTATGGCTATGACAAAACCAAGTGTAGTGCACAAATACAACGAGACCATGGGAAGCGTAGATCTCGGTGATCAGTTTCTATTAAAGTTTGAACCTCAGTTTAAGGGTATGAAACTGTAGCGAAAAATTCTGTTCAACTTAATAACTACAGCATCAGGTAAACATTTATACTGAATTCAAATGTACATTTTAACAATTCTTTGGTGACCGTAATAATGTAAATACAATTAAATGCAGTTATTAATGTTATAACAGATTTTTCCTGATTTAACCCCAGATAACTTATAAATAAATAATAGTGCATTCACATTTCGATTCATGCAGCAAGCACATTAGGCTAGAACGAATCATCGTACCCTCGCCTTTTTTTTTAATCCGACAAATCACAAAACTAACTTCGGATTAAAACGGCAGTAAAATTCTGCCTAACATTAGGCGAACTCGATTTAATTTCACAACGGGTATACGCGACCGAAATTTGTAGTTTTTTGAGGTCATTTTGTAATAATTATTGGTAGTTTTCAAGAAAAAATCATCCCTTTTTTAATTTTACTTGCATGCAGTATCATAAAATTCATATAAACAAACGTGGACTTTTTGAAAAAAAATATGCAATCTTTTTGTGTAAATAGAATTACATGTTTGACCTCACTGTTCGAATCCAGCAGTTCTTGTTTCAGTCAATGCATATATCTGCTACAAGAACTGCTTTCTTGTCCAGAAAAAAAATGAACCACGTAAAGTTTCAACAGAGCATTGTCAACGGTTTAATTGGAAACTACAGAGATGGCAACTCACGGGAAGGCAGAAAATCAACGACTAGGTTGCATCTGAGACATCCCATGCATCAACATTTTTTAGATATAATTCCAGATGGTAGAAGAAGAAAGTGTTTCGTTTGTCTGACAGAAATGGGGGCTTCAGAAAAACAAGAATTAGCACTTGGTGTCCAATTTGTGGTGTAGGACTTTGTATTGGAAGATGTTACAGACAGTTTCACGTCAATAATGAAGAGTAGTGAAAATAAATTATAATGTAACTGTAAATGTTTTTATTTTGTTTTATTACCTGATACCTTATATAAATGTAATTTGGTATTTTTTACTATTTTCTGAAATTCTAAAAACGTCCACATTCGCGAACTGTTGACCGGTCAACAGTTTAAACTGTTTCCCCTCGCGTGCTCTGACGTCATATAGGATTTCCCTTGAAGCGAGCGGCGACACAGCTCATTGGCTGTCGAGAGTTACCGGACTCTAACGAATGCATAAAGCGTCTATTCGATCTTGATCATAAACCAGGCGTAAACATGTCAACAACAAAAATACACGATTTTCTTACGTTTCTGATCAAGACCTTCAAAATAACTTGTTTAGAAAGAATCCAACGACTATTTCTCCATAATTAAAATGTGTTGAAGTATTTAAACAAATTACAGTCAGGAATTTTAAAATAGCAAAATGACTGTTTCTTTAATTTTTTTGACGAAATAACAGAGAAAAACAATACGAAAACATACAGACATATAAAATATTGGCAGTGTGACATAGTTAAAAGATTGTTAAATTGAGAAAGTTTAATTATTAACATATTTGCAAAGCTATTTTCTTGTTCCTTTTTTTCTGCACGTACTGTTAAAACAGTAATTGATCAGGTAATAAAACAGTTATTTCATATGTGATTTGGGAACAGCCAAACAGTTGTCCCTCTGTGGGCCTCGGGCAACAGTTCAAAACACTATCCCCTTCACCTCGGGCCAACAGTTTGACTGTTCCCAAATCACATATGAAATAACTGTATATTAACTATAGGACATATACGTTAGTGTGAGTAATTGGAAAACCGGAAATAAAATTTCAAAGAATATAAAGTTTTGAAAACGTTCAATAGATTCAAAAAATAAGCCGATTTTTAACAATCTTTTTTTTATACAAATTCGATACACCAAGCACTATGTTTCTGATATATCCTACATGTCTAATATCGGTTAGATTAAATATTTATTATCAAATAGATAACAATGGCAGCCGCTGTAAAAAATGTAGTAATATGCTAACACAACATCGGTTTATAGTAATAACATCACACAACATTACAAGTTATCACGACGTCGTCTTCGTAAATTTGGCGTAGAAACGTCATACATTATATTTTATACGGTGACGTTACAAACGTTACAAACGTTAAAAATTTGAATTTGGCACTGAAAGGTTTAACGCCACTTTCAGCAATATTCAGCAATATGGTTATTTATTTGGGGAGAAAGCCTGAGTATCCGAAGAAAAACTCCGACCTTTGGTAATAAACTACGATTCGAGTCAATTAAGATTGGATTCTAATATGACGTCCTTCAAACGCTTTGGAAACGCACCTCTATTTAAATATTCAACAAAATACGGCTGTTCCAGCCATTTCAAAAACCACCGTGTGTTGATGTTTTTGCTTTAAAATTTATTTTATTTTGTACCTTTGTAAGAAAATCTAATAGGTAACATGTTTTCACGATAACAAGTCCATTTTCTATTCTATGCCTTTATTGTTTACATGTTACAAGTCTTCCTTGACTTTAGCTACGTTGTGTTGTCAAGGGACGTTGCGTTGTTTACAATGACGTTCAATGCAAACCCCGAGACTTTTCCCGCCCCCACCACAAACGAATTTACCGTTACGTATCAAAATGAAAACGCAACCGAATTTCAAAATGTTGATTAATTGTGGAAAATAACTGTCGATTTAAATTTGCACCATTGTGGATCTAAAACAGGAGCATAAGATCGACCAAATGCGGTAAGCGGTTTTCATTTCTCACGCAAACACAGCAACACATTAACCTGGTCTCCTGGTGCAATATTTTTCATTGACGCAAGCTTCACTTCAAATATAACACCAGGTCAGGACCTCCGATATAAGCATTTTCATTGGTTGATAATATGACGCCATTTAATATCACATGCACATGTCAATTTTTGTTTAAGCCGGGAATACATTTTCTTTATCAAATTTAAATATAAATTACATCATAACTTTACGTTTAAATTTTGAAATCTCAATGTAAACTCAGCTAAGAAATGTAAACAATGAACGTCATAAAGAGAATGACGTCACAATACGTTCGGTCTACTTGAACTTATCTGTATTACAAAATGGTTAGTCTAGAGAATGCCCGAACGTCAAATTTCAACACTCTCACCGTTGAAATCCAATCGGATCACCTCGGTTATTTCCGCCTATGGTCGGAAAGTAATCTCGGAGGTAAGTGTATGGATATGGACCAAAAATCGGTCCAAATGTGATGCTGTTAGCCTGTTTACACAACAACATTATTAATAGTGCGATGAAATAGATTATCCTTTTATTATTCAACTATACAGATCTTTATCGAAGCAGAACTAAAAATCTAATACAAGATTGTATATTTTAAACTTAAATTCGCTAACACTACCAAAAAATTCCTTCTTTGACAACGTTTAAATGGATAAGTTATTGTTTACAATCTGACGTCATCAGTAACAATCAACTAAACGTCAATGACAAGCCAATCAAATAAACGAACTGAAACGTCACAAACGAACTTGTGACGTCACAAATTCTTTGAAATCACTGAAAATAGTTCAAAATGGAGATCACTTACCTCCGAGGTCACTTTCTCAACCCTTGACGGAAATGACCGAGAGATGTTCCGATTGCGTTGAAATCCTGACCTGACGTTATATCCGAAGGCCGCTTAGGCTAAAGAGGATATCATCGTCAGGGTACCAGAATAAGCAACACATGAACAGTCCCAAACACACCACACGGTAGCTACAATAATGTAGCCCCTTTTTTTTGTATAGACGGAGCTACAAAGCGGTCCCATTACTCGTAATGGAGCAGCCCGGGAGTGATTCACACCCGGGGGTTTTATGCATTTTATAAGCAATTTAACTGTTTCCCTGGTTTGCTACATACTTTTTTATGTATTTATAGTTTAACTGATATTTCCACAACACCGTATTCGTTAGTTTTATCACTTTATTCATAATCATGGCATTGTTGACAAAAATATGAATTCCGGAAGTGCATAATTTCGATAATATCGGAATCGATTTGGTAAAAAATGAAATTCCGGATGATTTCAGCTGCATTCATTTGCATTATGATTATGTCCCCTTATTACAAATTTTACCGATACGATTCCGAAATTCTACACTCCACAATTTTAATTATGTCAACAATGACACGATTACGAAAAAGTGTTAAAATTATTTAATTAGACATTGTAGACATATCAGATGAACGGCGGAGGAAAGAAAACATATTTATTTAATAAAGACAAAGGTTAAATAGCGGAAAATATGTGTAAATCCCAAAAGTGTTTTTGCTCCATTACGAGTAATGGGACCTCTTTGTAGGAGATCTACATTATTGTAGCTAGCCACACGGCGACTGATGTAACGAAGCATTTAATTTTGTCGTTCTTTGTTTTGATTGTTAAATTTTATTTTAAATGTTAATAAATATGTTTGTTTGTTTTTAATTTATATTTCTTCGTTTTTTTCTACTAAGTTTTACACGAGAAATATAATAATTTCGAAACAAGGGAGGTTCTCGGAAATTGGAACAGCCAAAATAAACCTTTACATAGGTAGTCGCGAAATGTAAAATTTCTGTATTTTCATATCAGAATCGAAATAATTCATGGCTGCCCCAATTTTATGGATTATTTAAATATGGGTAAGCATTATACTCATGTTATTTTACCATATTCATGAATATAATGCCTACCCATATTTAAATAATCCATAAAATTGGGGCAGCCATGAATTATTTCTTAAGTAGAAAACACCATGCCCGCAGTATGACTCGAAACCACTACCCCGGTGTTGACAGACCACGCGACCAATAGTAGATGACCACCTACCAATCCCATATCAGCCAAGTTTTGATCTTTATGGACTGGTTAGTCAATAAAGGTATAATTGTGTAAAGTTTGATATATTGGCTGAGTTTTTGTTCCTCCGATAAGCATTCACCTCAGTCCAAAATGTCTCGGAACAGAACAATAACTCACCCGATAAGAAAAAAAGTTTACGCTATAATACCACCAGGTACGGCTTAAAAATGTGTAAGTACATGTACACAGCCTCTAAGATCTAGAACAACTTTCCTCAAGAATTTAGGGATCCTGAATCAATTCAAAATTCACATTAATACTTGGACTCTAACTTCCTGTATTATGTGCAGATCTTAGGGAATTAGTGCTTAAGATTGAATATGATTTAATTTTTTAAGACTTCCTTCTTTTAGAGTTTATTGCACTTTACCTTACTAGTGCTTTGATCCGATCCTATGCTTATGCATCCTTATTTAGAGTTTATTGCACTTTACCTTACTAGGGCTTTGATCCGGTCCTATGCTTATGCATCCTTATTTAGAGTTTATTGCACTTTACCTTACTAGTGCTTTGATCCGGTCCTATGCTTATGCATCCTTATTTAGAGTTTATTGCACTTTACCTTACTAGTGCTTTGATCCGGTCCTATGCTTATGCATCCTTATTTAGAGTTTATTGCACTTTACCTTACTAGTGCTTTGATCTGTTCCTATGCTTATGTATCCTTATTTAGAGTTTATTGCACTTTACCTTACTAGTGCTTTGATCCGGTCCTATGCTTATGTATCCTTATTTAGAGTTTATTGCACTTTACCTTACTAGTGCTTTGATCCGGTCCTATGCTTATGCATCCTTATTTATTGTTTATTGCACTTTACCTTACTAGTGCTTTGATCCGGTCCTATGCTTATGCATCCTTATTTAGAGTTTATTGCACTTTACCTTACTAGTGCTTTGATCCGGTCCTATGCTTATGCATCCTTATTTATTGTTTATTGCACTTTACCTTACTAGTGCTTTGATCCGGTCCTATGCTTATGCATCCTTATTTATTGTTTCTTTAATGCAAAATCATGAATAAAATTTTATTTGTAAAACGGATTGCTCTTATGCTTGCTGTGCTTTTAGCTCCAACAATTAGCTTTAGCTTTATGTATACGTGTGTATGTGCTTGTCTAAGATTACATAATTTCTGTTTTAACAGGCTTTGTACGTCCTCACATGTGTCTCGATAATATGCTTGTACGTCTTAACATGTGAATCGATAACAGGCTTTGTAAGTCTTAACATTGTGCCTCGATAGCAGGCTTTGTACGTCTTAACATGTGTCTCGATAACAGGCTTTGTACGTCTTAACATGTGTCTCGATAACAGGCTTTGTACGTCTTAACATGTGTCTCGATAACATGCTTTGTACGTCTTAACATGTGTCTCGATAACAGGCTATGTACGTCTAAACATGTGTCTCGATAACAGGCCTTGTACGTCTTAACATGTGTCTCGATAACAGGCTTTGTACGTCTTAATATGTGTCTCGATAACAGGCTTTGTACGTCTTAATATGTGTCTCGATAACAGGCTTTGTACGTATTATCATGTGTCTCGATAACATTCTTTGTACGTCTCAACATGTGTCTCGATGTGTTGTATATTTATTGTATTGTGTAGTCAGCAAAGAGCCCCTTATGTTTATCGTTATGTATGCTACCCGACTTTAAATAAATATTATTTACTTACTTCAAAATTAGGTAAAGTATCCTAGAGAGGGTCTTCGTACCCCGATCCGGCTTGAGGTTCAGCACCCCCATTAAGCCCTTGCTCCCCTACACTATTCATGGGTCCGCGCCTGGTATAAAACTAAGGAATGAGTTCAACATATTAAGTCTTACCTCAAAATAAATCTAATTTCATAGTTGGTTTTCAGTGATAAATTTGGGTCCAGTTTATATTTACGAAAGTGACCAATACTATCCCATGAGAAGAACATCCGCCAATTTATCATGACAAGTAAACTCATTGCATAGCAACGTGGCAATTATATGATCTTCTATGTCAATAACGCACCTCTTCTATGTCAATAACGCACCTCTTCTCCCTCTTCCCCGGTTGGTCCTAATGGCAAATGTTAGTAGGCCCCTCCAACATCACTCACTTTCAACCGTGTTAACATATTGGTTGAGAGAGGGACGCAATAAAATATGGGTGTACGACAAATCGACTGTAGAACAATACTTTTCTGTGACTGTTAACATTCAAGCTAAAGGTGTCATAAAGTCATGCTAAATTTCATATATGTTTACCTTTTTAAAATGCAACATATCCTTTCTACTTTCGTAATCACAGGTGTTTTCCGCATATCTAGGGGAAGTAATTCGTAGTGTTTACTGATTAAAAGTTTACTTAGCGACGGTATGTTAATGTCTTGTCATGCTTGTATGCGAATTATAATGAGTAGTTTGGGTTGTATTGCGTGAAGCGTGAGTGATAAATTATAGGAAATTATGTCCTCTGTTAGATTTGTTTTGAAAAAAGCTATCGGTTTTATTTGAAAAAAACATCTTAATCGCCCATGTTCAAACATATATCGTTTTCAAACTTATTCACAACTCCTTGTTACATGACGGGTTAAATTAAATGTGATTAAATTCGGTACTAATTACCAGTTGATGTTTTTTTTTATAGTTGATCGCCATTTCAGTATTATTCATAGAACTTGGTCAGTGAGGGGGGGGGGGGGGGGTGCATTTCAAATTATCATGTTTAAAAAACACCGTATATGTCATATCTCCATAAAATACAGAAAAGTAGCTGTCCTACCTCCGTTTTATATAAAAGTAGATGTCTTATCTAGAGAATAATTTTATGGTTATAATTCAATAATTCTATTCATGCTGTAATTTATTTATATTAAGAGCTTTGATTGGATAAAAACACTTAAATGGCGTCTTCTCGGATAATGTATTATAGGATTAAACGTTTATTTTTAGTAATTCATCGATGTATGAACGAGGTCGACTCACTCACAAACAAATAAACGGCCGAAGGCATACACGACACATGGCCGCCATATTTGTTTACTTTTAGCAAAAAAAAAGTAGTTCCCGAAAAGTTGTTCATGAAAGTATGAACGGATCTGGGAAGTACTGGTTTATGGCCTTTTGACCAATCAAAAATGACTATAAACGTAAACGAATGTAAGATAAGAATTATATATCGATATTTCCTCTGAGCGGACTACTTTCAGTATCCAAGGTAAACAAGATGGCGTCCTCCTAGCGTATCGTCAGGAAGAGGGGACAATTTTTTCTCTGCCACAATGATTTTCAATGAAATCGATTGAGATTTCAAATAAATATATAATATAAATACAATTTAGTGTTTCATTTTTTTTTTCATATCAATATCTAAAGAACCGCGATTCCTTTGGTACTATGTTTTGCATATCCCTACGTTTTCCGGTCTAGGTACGTTTTGAGGTCTAGATAGGTTTCTGTAACTGTTTTTGCTGTTTTAAAAACGGCAACTATTATTTCACAGAATTATAAGGATTAAACACTGGGTTTTAGGAAATTATCAATGTGTAAACTCCGGCGACTCCCTCACAAACTTGACATAAAGTCCTTCGGACTTTATTTAGTTTGTGAGTGAGTCGCCGGAGTTTACACATTGATAATTTCCTGAAACCCAGTGTTTAATCCTATAGTATTTGTTTGTTAAACAAATTGTGCGATTACAGCATGTTGGTTTTAAATTAAAACGTCACAATTTTTTTCTTCATTTGATGATATTGTTATGAACAAAGAACTTGTTGTCCTATCTGCGCTGAAAATAACAAAACTTGAAGTTCCATCTATATGCCAGCGTAAAGCAGTATGTGTCCTTTGACATTTTGCCTTGGTCCTGGCAACCCTATAAATATTGACCTGTCCCTTAGGCAGGACTACACGTAATTCCGTAGATATCTTTTCGCGAATGGAACGAAAATTCATACAAATGTGTATCCAGAGTGGAGGATCGGAAGCGCACAAGAGTGCCTATTTCCTCCGTAATTCTTCAACTTTCACATCATGATATTCTACACGCTCCGTTGTTTAAGACTCTTTGTCTGCCAAATCCACGTTGTCTCTGACATCCAATCAGAATGCCAATACCGTTGTTATGTTCTTGTTTCATACGATGACGGAATGAGAACAAATACCTATATGAAATGACCTGATTGCTGTAAATATTTTATAACTGTTCTCTCTTCAATGTAATTATGTTTAGTTATTTGCATTATATACATTAATTAATTGTTCATATATCTCATGTATTTGAGGCAATACAGTTATGAATGAATGAATGAATGAATGAATGAATGAATGAATGAATGAATGAATGAATGAATGAATGAATGAATGGGAATCCATCAGCGATAGAACCGTACGTTTTGAAACAAAAACAGTGTTTTTTCTCAAATTTTAATCAAAGCTTTAATTTCTTGAAATTGAAGAAAACGTTACTTACAATAACGTCAGACATAGCGGTGTAAAACTACCTAATTAAAATCCATAATTTCAAATTACCTAATTTAAATCCAACATTTAGAATAAAACAAATACAATTTCCATATAATATATGATGATCTAATATTTTGTATGCGACAGTTTTTATTTTTATCCTTGGTATATATTATAAATGCAATATTTAATATCCATTTTAATATTTGCAACATATTTTAGACATTTTAACCTTTTTCCAGAGGAAAAAATCCAGCCCATACAATGTAGACAGGAACATGTTAACATATACTACTGTTTTGTTTGAATGCTTGATTATGTGCATGTTCATTCATCCAAATGATCGCAAAATCTCACGCGAGGGTGACCTTACCATGCGACCCAACGGTTACCGATTGACCCAGCGAAATATCACATGTCATGTGACGGCGTCTAAGCGAATCAAAATGAAGATTTCTATGTGAGTATATTAGTAAATGTGTTCTAGTAACAGGTAAACAGATTGTATATACCCTTACTTGTTCTACGCTGTGTTCTGATTTGGTCAATAATAGTTAGACAATTTTTTTTCTATAAGCTCCTGCATAGATAAATTTTTAAAAAGTGGTAGAATTTTTCTAAGATCTTGCAAGATACAATTTTGGCAATTTGTTTTAACAATTTAGTATTTTTACATTCACTGCATTAGAAAATGTATGTAAAAGCGTCTCAAAATGTTCTAATTAGTGAAAAAAGGAATTGCTTACGATATATAAAGCATATATGCTTTATATATTCATGACCAATTCCATTTTTATATATATTTTAATGTTCAATGTATAAGTACTAATTCATTTCCTAGTCCAGGTAAATGCTGAGAAATGTTAGAAAGATGTGCAAATCACAGAAATGCTAGTATTTTCGACTATAGTCAAAACATTTACTACTGTTCTACCTGAAAAAAAATCTTTGTGGAGTTGAGAAACCGAATTAGTTTTATGCAGTCTTACCGTTGGCGATCGCTGTACAAATTAACACATTTTATCGAGTTAATCTTGAACATTTTCTCTGCCTTGTTGTCGACAACTGTGGGACATTGATTCAGAAGATTTTAGAGAACAATATTGAAAGTCAATGGAACATCATGAAAATTGTGAAAATTATGAAGTAAAGTTAGTAATTCAGAAGCGTTTGCCTGTAACAATGAAGCTTTGAAAAAATACAGGTACGCCTTTCGAGTTCGCACAACGACAAAGACACCAAGCGAAGTGCAGCACGTTCAGTTGGCCTTCTGAATAATATATCCAAAATAACTAAGACAAAATTGGAAGAATAAGGGCCACTCGTCGTTGCCTAATTTTTATTTAGTTAACTTATAATATATGTATGTTGTAAATATTTTCACAGAAGGTAAATGTGGGGTTCAAATTTTTTGTCACCATATACAGTTTACATTACAATGTGCAATAACAATGTATTAGAGGATGAAATCCACTTTTTTCCATTGTCCGAAATACTCAGATATAAGAAAAAATTCTTGGAGTCATTTGCAGTTTGTTGTTCTGTTTTTCTAAAAGTCTTTAATACCGAGGAAAGTGGACTTGAAGATTGCATGATTCTTTTATATGATGATTTATCTGTGTATATTTTGTATGTTTATGTATGCCTTCAACTCCTCAAGGGGTACTGGGGACCCTCTCAGTATGGTCCCAGTATACCAAATAGAAAATGTTTATTAAATACTGAACATTTTATTAAGTGTAAAAATATGATTTTGTCCATTTTGTACTATTTTTTCGGCTACGGCAATAACTGATTGGATGGAGAAGTTTTGTTTTAAACTATTGTTAATTTAATTCCACGTACAACTCATTTGAGTCTCATTTTCAACCTGCCCTTCCCCCAACTTATAACAAAAAAAGATTAAAATGAGAAATCAATACAGAAAAAAGATCCTTTGATTCTCTCCTTTTATCTTTATATAAATAAATAAATTGTATGAAAATAGTGATTGACTGAAAAATATTTTCTATCAGAGGATGGAAAAAACATGGAGACACGCTTTCTTTGACGTCATATAGTATTCCGTTGAACATTTGTGTTGATCTTTTTTTCAAAAATGTAAAATTACAAATAAATATATATATTTGAGCTAATTCTCATGTTTAAATTTATTTAAAATATTTACTTCAAAAAATATTTTTTCCATCAACAAAATTCCCGTTCAGCACATTTAATAATACGCGGATTATACATTGTGCAAAACGGAAATATTGTTATTCCCTTGAAGGAGAAAATATATTTTTTTAATTGATCCTTAAGTAAATTCTTGATACGTCTGAATATCAAATATTGAACGGAATGCTAACTTCATACACGTACAGGGATCTGTATTATATATGGGCGTATTTGTTAGGGCAAAACCAGTTTCAGTTTATTAAACTTTCTATTTGTTAATGAGAACCGGTTTGAAACTAGTTTGGAACCTAAACTGGTTTGCCGTTTGTTCGTAGCAAAATGAAACTGGTTTCGCAAACCATCCAAACCACATACATGGGTGGTTTGCGGTTTAGGTTGTTAGGTTTGAGTATTAAAAAATATTGCATTGTGGAGATGTTGTAAAGATAAACGAAGACATATTTTGAAAAATCAAAGAAACAAGATAAAATCTTTACTTGAACATAGCATTGCTGGTTTTTTTCTGGGGAATCTAATAAAAGGCAAACATAAAACTTGTCAAAATCTTTGACATTTGACGATTTCTAAAACAAAGTACAACAAAATTTGTAGAGTCATCTGAATAGAAGCATTTGCAACAAATGTTAGAATTTGTTTTACCCAATTTATAATTGCGTAATCTTTGCTTCCTATTAACTAAAGAATGTTTCTTTATTAATTTCTTAAAACTAAACCGAAAACCAATGATATGTTACTCATCATTAAACCAAAACCATTTTTGAAATCTTCAATGAAACCGGTTTAAAACTTAAAACCTAAACCTACACTAGTTTTGCTGTAACAAATTCACGTTAAGAGGGGATCGCCGACGTAAATCATGGGATTCAATGTCAAGTTTACTAGGCGTCGCCTTATTTCCATAATGCATAAATATTGCATTTTAGAGTTTGTTAAATACTTGATCGTGTTGTAATCTTAAACTGTCGTTTTCAAGGATTTTGTCTTTATTTAAATCTTTCATAATATTTGCAGAAATTCCATCCTCAAATCTTGTTACGATATTATCATTAATTATTAGCGCGGGTTTTTGGCACTTTGCTACGTCTATTTGAAATTTGACTAAGGCTATGCTAGAGTTGCACGAAGTATAAACCGGGTTTTAGTGGTTAAGTGGCTGTGTGCAGAACTCTTTCTTTCAACCTTTAAGCTAAAAATGAGGGAGGAAGCCTTGTAACAACCTGTTTTGCTATCTGTGTAAATTACAGTTTTAATCAAACACACCGTGTTTGAATATACGTTAAACCTATAAAATTCTAAATAAAAAAATGACATTTTTTAACAGTAACTTTGTGTCTGTAAACCACAAATGCCCCTGTCATACCAGCGAAATGACGGGTGTGTTGCAGCAGGCAGAAATTTTAGTGAAAATCAAAATCCTTTTAATTATGTGTTTAAACATCCTACTTTATATAAAAGCTGTTGCTACAAAGATGAAAGAGAAGATAGCCGGACAAAACATGTAAAATATTTGAGTTATCTGGTCTGCAATCTAATTCCAAATGTTTTATAAATATTTCATAAAAATCAAATTCTTTGGCCCTGCACACCCCCAGTATGTGTTATGTGTTCAAATACCCTACCAAATATTAAAACTATGGCTTGAAAGGTGAAGTAGTAGATAGCGGACAAAACATGCACCTTTGTCTGAGTTATAGCGTCTGTAAACCCCTATCAAGTTTCAAGAATTTTTCACGAAAATTAAAATCCCTTAGGCATGCATACCTCTATTAGATGTTTATAAATATTAATATAAATACATAATATAAATGCCGTGGATTCAAAGTTGTACGAGAAGATAGTTGGATGAAAATTAAATGAAAATCAAAATCTGTTGGCCCTGCACACGTTCATTATGTATTCAAACATTTCTGAAAAATTTAATTGTTGTAGACCTAAAACTGTAGAAGTTAGCTGGACAAACCAATCCGGACGGACGGACCAGAGTAAATTATTATGCCTCTCGATTTTCATCGCGGGGTATAAAAATGACTGAAATATTTCTAGGTTTTCGGCATTTAGTATTCCATTACGAAAACTATAAATAAATCAGAAACAAATGTGTTCGAACATTAACTGGCAGACCTTATATTTAGATAAGTTCTTTGAAATAAACTTTGCCCATTCAACAAAATTGTACCACGAAATGTGATGCAACGAAGAAGATTACCAATTTACTTGTAAAGATGTACATGTATTATGTTATAGGTCTGTCGGCGCAGTCGTTGTTGTTTTCAACTGTATGTAAACAGCATCGTTTCCAGGTTATACCATTGGATTTACACGAGCGATTTTTTCATCTTTTAACTATCTAGTCCATAGGACAAAATAAAAGGTGGGATTGATAACAGATGTCCCGGACCTGATCGAAAGGAGCTGAACATTTTTTGTTTAAAATACGAGTTATACAAAACAACTTACAACATCCCTGTATTCTTTCAATTTAAGAGAACAGATTGGAGCACAGAACCTCCCAGTGTCAACACATACAACAGATGTAGATATGCTATATCGCATCAAACGCGTACATGTATTTACATATACCCGTGTATGTTTGTTTGGTTATGTAAGTAAATGGTACTAAAATAGTTGCGTTTTTAATGATTGATTGATTGATTGATTGATGTTCAACGAACAATATGTCAGCTGTATTCAGGACGAGAACACATTAGCAAACTATAACATCAATTTAGAAAACGGGATTGAACAAATGGAGAAAACTGACTGCAAATGGTAAAGTTAAATGTGTTTGGTGGGGGCACAAAATCAAGCATACACATGTACGTGTATTTTTACACAAGGAGCCAAAATTAAAATCAAATGTGAAAACGAACCACAATGTACTGCAATGGATTGGTCAATCGTTTCTATGGAGCATATATGATTTTTAAATTTAAGGATTAACTACAAAAATATTTCTCCATCGAGGGATAACAACATTTACGTGTTGCACATTGTGTAGCGGATTATATTAAATGTGCACAACGGTAATTTGGTTATCCCTCGATGGAGAAAATATTTTTGTAGTTAATACGTATAAATTAATTCAGACAACAGAATAAACTCAAAAATTATATTTTTGTAACTGCACATGTTTAAAAAAGAGATCAGCGCAAAAACTGTTAGTTTCCCGTGGAGTGATACATGACGCCAACGGGTGCGTGTCTCCATGACGATGATTTTATTTTCATCCTCTGATAGAAAATATTTATCAGCTAATACAAAGTCAGTATTCTCGAACAATTCATTTATTAGCGCCAAATCTGAAAAAAATGTTAACCAGTTTTATTTTTCAGCTTTTTCAGAATTTACTCATATGTTACAACGGAAATGTGTATTAATGAAATTATAACCTGCTTTGTCAGCAATTATATATTTGACGATGGATAAGCACTTAATGTTTACATAGCGGACCTCTCCAGCATAGTTAGATTCTAATATGTTTCTCTTATTGACATTTTCCCACGAACATGTGGTTGTAATTCTTGTAAAATGTGCATGCTCTTTTAGAATGTAGTCAGTCATGTTTTAGTATTTGAAGAATAAAGATGTAGTTTGTGAAATAGAGTTAATTCTTAGGGCCTTAGCCCCGGACAGTTTCTAATTATTATGTTGCGTTACAAAACCCATCACAACATCTGGTGGAGAAAATCCGGGATTTATGTAAATGTATTATACTCGTTCTAAAGCCAAACTTACTATGTCAGACATTGAGCAAGAATCTGAACATTCTGAAGCCGAAGACGTCCCCCAAGTCATCGATATACAAGCTACAGCTCCGATTCCTACCGAAAATATGACGGAATTAACAACTATTCTGAAGGACTTAATTACTAATCTAAAGGAAGAACCGAAACGTCAAGTAAATATAACCAGAGTTACAATCCAAACATTTAGGCCAGATAAATTTACACCCAGTTTAACCGAATCGCCGTCTACATGGCTCTGAAAATTTATAAGTTGTACTACAATTAATCGCCAGAACGATCTAGACACGATCAAACATACATGTCGGTTATTACTCCCTGATACTGAGTTAAGATGGTTTGACAGTCTCAACATTAAGACAGTGGACTATATTTATAATTCTTTTGAGGAATATTTTTCATCTAAACAGCCTACGTGGCTACTAGAACAAACATTATGGAACAGAACTATGTTAAGTTCAGAGACGTTGGAGAACTACATTTCTGATATCCAGTCGCTCACGTCAAGACTTAACAAAAGCGACAAGGAAACATTATCAGCTTTTGTGAGAGGTCTACAACCATACATCAGAATGACAGTCGTTCAGAGGGATCCCAAAACCTTCCTGTAATCTGCGCAATGTGCCCGTGTGTGCCAGGAAGCCATAAGTTTTTCGGGTAACAAACAGTTTTCATCGAACGCACCAACGGATTTAAAATTAATAGTGGAGCGCCAACAACAATCGGTAGACACCTTAACCCATATTGTAAGTTCAATGGCAAAAACCAGAAATAATAAGGACGAACTTAAGTTAAGTTAACGACATTAAGTATTTTGTCAGCTATTTCTCCTGACATTAAGTGTTTTGACAGCTATTTCTCCTGACAAGTAAGTGTTTTGTCAGCTATTTCTCCTGACAATTTAGTGTTTTGTCAGCTTTTTCTCCTGACAATTTAGTGTTTTGACAGCTATTTCTCCTGACACATAAGTGTTTTGACAGCTATTTACCCTGACACATAAGTGTTTTGTCAGCTATTTCTCCTGACAATTTAGTATTTTGTCAGCTTTTTCTCCTGACAATTTAGTGTTTTGTCAGCTTTTTCTCCTGACAATTTAGTTTTTTGACAGCTATTTCTCCTGACACTTAAGTGTTTTGACGGCTATTTCTCTTGACAATTTAGTGTTTTGTCAGCTTTTTCTCCTGACAAGTAAGTGTTTTGACAGCTATTTCTCCTGACACATAAGTGTTTTGACAGCTATTTCTCCTGACAGATTAGTGTTTTGTCAGCTTTTTCTCCTGAAAAGTAAGTGTTTTGTCAGTTTTTCTCCTGACATTAAGTATTTTGTCAGCTATTTCTCCTGACATTAAGTGTTTTGAAAGCTATTTCTCCTGACATTAAGTGTTTTTAAAGCTATTTCTCCTGACAAGCAAGTGTTTTGTCAGCTATTTCTCCTGACATTAAGTATTTTGTCAGCTATTTCTCTTGACATTAAGTATTTTGTCAGCTATTTCTCCTGACAAGTAAGTGTTTTGTCAGCTATTTCTCCCGACACGTAAGTGTTTTGTCAGCTTTTTCTCCTGACAAGTAAGTGTTTTGTCAGCTATTTCTCCCGACACGTAAGTGTTTTGTCAGCTTTTTCTCCTGACAAGTAAGTGTTTTGTCAGCTATTTCTCCAGACACGTAAGTGTTTTGTCAGCTATTTCTCCAGAAACGTAAGTGTTTTGTCAATAGTAGGATGTTGGCTTTTGGGATTGTAAAAACCCATGAATAATCAATTTCAAATTGCATAAAACCATTTGTTGTAATGTCACATTTGATACTTCTTGTGGTGTTACTCCCTATAATTATAACTCCATTAAAAATTGTTATTGAGGTGAAAGGGACAAATCATAATAGTGTAGACATATCATCATGTTCTATAACTAGAAGTTTTTATTAACACATTGGTATTATTTCTTGTAGGATGCAGTATGTAGTCAACAGATTAGCCAGCTACCTCAAACCAGGTGGCACTATTTTATTTAGAGATTATGGAAGATATGATTTGGCACAATTAAGATTTAAGGAAGGTAAATGAAGTTATGGTAGTCATGTGTAAGGGTTCTGAACTTAGTTTGATTTGTCTGAAATGACAGACACTTTGGACCAAACTGTCGGGCTTGGATTTGGTCAAATTGAACATTAAATAAATAATATTTGACCTTGTCAGTAAGACAGAAATCATTTTGATATTTTCTTATATCTGTAACTAAAGGTTCCAACTATCTCACCTTGACATCTCTGTTTACATCAGCACTTGATATCTCTGTTTACATCAGCACTTGATATCTCTGTTTACATCAGCACTTGATATCTCTGTTTACATTAAAACATCAGCACTTGACATCTCTGTTTACATCAGCACTTGATATCTCTGTTTACATCAGCACTTGATATCTCTGTTTACATCAACACTTGATATCTCTGTTTACATCAGCACTTGATATCTCTGTTTACATCAGCACTTGATATCTCTGTTTACATTAAAACATCAGCACTTGACATCTCTGTTTACATTAAAACATCAGCACTTGACATCTCTGTTTACATCAGCACTTGATATCTCTGTTTACATCAGCACTTGATATCTCTGTTTACATCAGAACTTGATATCTCTGTTTACATCAGCACTTGATATCTCTGTTTACATCAGTACTTGATATCTCTGTTTACATCAGCACTTGACATCTCTGTTTACATCAGCACTTGATATCTCTGTTTACATTAAAACATCAGCACTTGATATCTCTGTTTACATCAGCACTTGATATCTCTGTTTACATCAGCACTTGATATCTCTGTTTACATCAGCACTTGACATCTCTGTTTACATCAGCACTTGATATCTCTGTTTACATCAGCACTTGATATCTCTGTTTACATCAGCACTTGACATCTCTGTTTACATCATTACTTGATATCTCTGTTTACATTAAAACATCAGCACTTGATATCTCTGTTTACATTAAAACATCAGCACTTGACATCTCTGTTTACATTAAAACATCAGCATTTGATATCTCTGTTTACATTAAAACATCAGCACTTGATATCTCTGTTTACATTAAAACATCAGCACTTGATATCTCTGTTTACATTAAAACATCAGCACTTGACATCTCTGTTTACATCAGCACTTGATATCTCTGTTTACATCAGCACTTGATATCTCTGTTTACATCAGCACTTGATATCTCTGTTTACATCAGCACTTGACATCTCTGTTTACATCAGCACTTGATATCTCTGTTTACATCAGCACTTGATATCTCTGTTTACATCAGCACTTGATATCTCTGTTTACACCAGCACTTGATATCTCTGTTTACAACAGCACTTGACACTTGTGCACAGTTTCTCGTTTCATCCATTTGCATAGTAAATACATTTTATTTTATTAGAGGTGGAATTATTTGTAAGAAAATAAGACATTGAAAACATGTGTAGTCAAATTGTTCACTCAATGCAAAGTAAATGATTGACTGTAAATTCCTGGATGTATTAGTAAATGATTGACTGTAAATTCCTGGATGTATTAGTAAATGATTGACTGTAAATTCCTGGACGTATTAGTAAATGATTGACTGTAAATTCCTGGATGTATTAGTAAATGATTGACTGTAAATTCTCGGATGTATTAGTAAATGATTGACTGTAAATTCTCGAATGTATTAGTAAATGATTGACTGTAAATTCTCGGATGTATTAGTAAATGATTGACTGTAAATTCTCGAATGTATTAGTAAACGATTGACTGTAAATTCCTGGATGTATTAGTAAATGATTGACTGTAAATTCCTGGATGTATTAGTAAATGATTGACTGTAAATTCCTGGACGTATTAGTAAATGATTGACTGTAAATTCCTGGATGTATTAGTAAATGATTGACTGTAAATTCTCGGATGTATTAGTAAATGATTGACTGTAAATTCTCGAATGTATTAGTAAACGATTGACTGTAAATTCCTGGATGTATTAGTAAATGATTGACTGTAAATTCTCGGATGTATTAGTAAATGATTGACTGTAAATTCTCGGATGTATTAGTAAATGATTGACTGTAAATTCTCGAATGTATTAGTAAATGATTGACTGTAAATTCTCGGATGTATTAGTAAATGATTGACTGTAAATTCCTGGAGGTATTAGTAAATGATTGACTGTAAATTCCTGGATGTATTAGTAAATGATTGACTGTAAATTCTCGGATGTATTAGTAAATGATTGACTGTAAATTCTCGAATGTATTAGTAAACGATTGACTGTAAATTCCTGGATGTATTAGTAAATGATTGACTGTAAATTCCTGGATGTATTAGTAAATGATTGACTGTAAATTCTCGGATGTATTAGTAAATGATTGACTGTAAATTCTCGGATGTATTAGTAAATGATTGACTGTAAATTCTCGAATGTATTAGTAAATGATTGACTGTAAATTCTCGGATGTATTAGTAAATGATTGACTGTAAATTCTCGGATGTATTAGTAAATGATTGACTGTAAATTCTCGGATGTATTAGTAAATGATTGACTGTAAATTCTCGGATGTATTAGTAAATGATTGACTGTAAATTCTCGGATGTATTAGTAAATGATTGACTGTAAATTCTCGGATGTATTAGTAAATTGTGTACAAACCAATTGTAGGTAAAGTATAAAAAAATGTGATGTGATGTGGTCTAATTTTAGAAGGGTTTGTTTTACACATATTTATTTATGTGATTAGTTAACCTTACTTTATTCCTCATAATGGCTTGACTTGAAGTTAACAAATCCTAATTAACTGACTACTGAAATGGTCTTTTGATCTAATGAGAAGGCTAAAAGACAAAGAAAAACCAATTATTTGTTTTTTTGCATCCTATATATATTGTAAGAGAGCATAAGGCATCTGTGACAATAAATCCACCATCAAATATCTGTTTACGGTTGAAATATTTGACTTACATGTACTGATTAAATTATTATGTTTGGGTTAATATTTGATACTTATTGCTATTTTGCAGTATTTTCCTTTGATCTTTATGTGGGGCATTATCCCATCTTGCTCTACTAGCGTCAAGACGTAATTAAATAAACACAGTTACGTCACAATATTACAAAACAGCGATAACACGATTACTTTCATTTTTGAAACTTGATGTATTTTCTCGTCATCTCATCTTGGGGCTGTTGCCTTTCAATGATATACGGACAAGAAAATGCATCTCAAAAAACGTAAATAATGTATAATGATCATGATGCAATTCTATAAATGGAGAAAGCATTATAACAAGTTACATTTCTGTTGGCAGCAGTTATTGTTGCTAGTTCAATAGTATTTAATTTCATAGTTTATCATCTTCTCCAATCAGTACAAGGTATTTATTGTGGCATCATATAACAACACTTTCAAATTGCTGGCATGGATGTGGGTGTGTGTAGTTTAAAATTTTTTGTCCAAATAAAAAACAAATAAATAAAAATCTTTAACGGTTAGGCCAAGTGCCTTCCTGGAGTACCATATAGTTTAGTTTAAACATATTTTTAATACAGCAATCTTGTACTGTCTTACATATAGGAATATAATTTCCAGTTTCTGAACTTGACGGTAAAATTTTGTTTTGTGTGTTATTTTCAACAACAAACACTGTTCATTATGTGAAATAAGTCATATTAACAGGTTGGCATTGGTAAAAAAAAGTATCATACAAATTACAATGAGTATTTTCAAATAAAGCTTGTATTACGATTACATCTTCCTACAGTCATATTGACTGTCTATCCGCTGTTCTGGACACAATACCACTGCCTCAGAAATAATACATGCTTTATATGAAAATAACCATTTTATGACAATACAGTCATGTTCATGTTACCTAATGTAATACAAACTGATACATATATTATAAAACATTTCACTGTTTATGTGTACCCACATATTAACTCAAACACTTTAAGCATATTAAGTTTGTTTGAATGATTTGTACACAATTGCTATACGTAAAATGACCACATTATGGTAGGAAGTGATTTTTTTTGGTCCATAAGGTGGAGGTTAAATGAAGAAAACATACACATTTAACACTTGCAGATATTAAGCTGCTATTTGGTATGTGAATCAGCCATCATGAGTTACTAAAGCAATTTGAATGTTGTTCTGGTCCAATGATTTTTTATGAAATTATGGCCCTTGCACTTAAAAACATTTATTTACAGGTAGGGGACTTGGTATTACCTGAGTAATACTATTCACACTTGTTTCTTATCTTTATTTTACAGGAAGGTGTTTGGCAGAAAATTTTTATGCACGAGGAGACGGAACAAGAGTTTATTTCTTCACTCAGGGTATGGCTTATAAACTTATATAATACTTCTTCCGAAATGTATATATCCAGTGTAAAATTGTCATTTAATATATGCCATTGCAAATACTAGTACTAAAATGAAAGTTTTCTGTTATTTAGAAAAAATTTCTTGCAGTGGGGTAAACCATTTTGTTTTATAATGGCTTGTTCAAGAAAAGTAAAATTAGTTTTATTTCAAGGAATAATCTTGATTTTTGAGTGGGAAAACAACTTTTGCATTGAGTCGAAGGTATATTTGTTTAAAAAGGTGATGACTGCATACAGTAAGTGCCTTTTACCTAAGCCCTTCCAACATCTTAAATACCTTTAACACGCTGCAGTTGCTTCAATTCAGTTAAAATCATATTCGAACATGCTGAAATATTAAATATGATTAACACATAAAATATCTAAGAACATTATATTATTGGTAATGTCAGTGATGTTGTAAACTTTAACAAACGTCTTCAATTTTTCTTCATCAGTGTAATTGTGACTAAAGTCATTAACCTGACAAATAAAAGATATGAAATCATCAATCCATCCTGATATACAAAAATTAGTATTCTTGAAACTGAGTTACAGTGACAGTTTTTTTTTACTAAAAAGACATCATTGATCTGTTTTCTATGACTCAAAATTGTATCACCGTTTGTTTTTTTTCTTCTTCACCCCTTTGGTCTAATCTTCCACTAAACAACAGTAAAAAAGGTGAATAAGATCTACAAGCAACATATTTTTCTATCAATATGTCACTGCTTCTTTACCTAGGAGATTTACGGTATCTTCTTTAAAGGTGTGTTATATTTGAACATATATAGCTTGCAAGCTTTCTGGAGGAAAAACTGTTATAATGACATTTAGTCTAGTGACTTATCACATTTGTGACATATATGAATTAATTTTTTGATATTTGTGTGGCTAAATTTACAGAATGTAGAAGAAACAGATCACCATGTTTTACACATAAATATCTTGTAAATGTTTTTAATGGCAATAGATCCAAACATGATACAATGTTATTTATTTTCTAGATGATTTAAAAGGGATGTTTGAGAAAGCAGGATTGGTCGAAAAACAGAACTTGATTGACAGGTGATTACAAGTGAACAGGGGCAGACAACTTAAAATGTATCGAGTATGGATTCAGTGTAAATATAGCAAGCCAAGTTGACAAAAGGAATAGAATACACTTTTTAGTTTTAATACCTTAATTTTAAGAGTGTTTTTATCTGTCCATACATTTCAGAATAAACACTGAGGCTCAAATCTTCTGTGCTGTTATTGCTTGTAAACAAAGTCAACTTTCTCCATTCTGAAGTACTTCTTCATCTCAATTGTGTATAATGCTTGACTACAATTTTTGAGACAGTTCATGCAATAACTGCTTGGAAAAACTTTAATTCATAATAACGCCTATAATTTTGTACGTACACATGTAATATCACTGTAGGAAAGTCATATTGCGGCTTTCATTTGTGTATAAAATGTTTTCTTGATTGGGTCATTTTTTAGGTCACCAGTTTATCAGCCAAACACATTGCTTTTGTCACCATGAACAATTTGAAGATGTGAAAAAACCTCACAACCGTTAATGAATGCATGCCATCTGCATAATTTACTGATCGCTTAATCTTGCGCAACACTCATTAAGATAAATAGCTTCAAACAATAAATTATTTTACACAATTAAAATTTTCTTTATAAAATGTGCTACTTGTTTTGATCAAAATCTCAATATAAAGTCTTTGTTTTGATTGAATTAATATCATTGCATCAATGATGGCTCAGGTACTTTAAAATATGCTAAAGATATTTTGCATCGATATTTTTGTGTTAAAAATCATGTGGATGTCTGTTTTTATCATATTATTTTATTCTGATTTTATTTTCTTTATTTTAAATATGTCAGACAGTTCATGTTATTCATTTATATATCTGATGTAATAATGAATGCTGATAGATTTGTTACTTCTGACAGCAGGATGCAGTTTCATTGAAACAATCTCCAGATGTTAATAAAATGTCATCAAAGATACCAATGCTATAAATTTACTAATTGGGTTAGGTGGAAAAAGTGGTAGATTAAAGTACATGTTTTGTGACATGGGGGTTCGTAAACTGTAATATATTACTTTCTCTGCAAATGTATTTATACTCATATAGGCGAAACATGCAATAAAGGATTTGAATTTGCCTGCTAAATATTTACGCATTCTAATTTAAACACCACAGTGAATTTTTGATATTTTATTTATTTAACAACATAGATGAGTTATTGCCCAAGCCAGTCGATCCTGGAAGACCTTCAAGCCTTCAATGCAAAAACTATAGGCGATATATATAAACTTTATTTGATCTGTATATTTACTGAAAGGTGGATGGTATTACTTGTCCTTGACCTCATTTTCATGATTCACTAAACTGGTTTAAAAATAATGCAATGGAGGTAGGATGCAGCCATGTTGCAGTAATTTTGTCTGTAATCATTAAACACTAATTTATTGTTATCTACTGTTTATTAAATATATATACATCTTAAATATTTACAGTCAATGTTACAACATGTCAGGAGAAAATTCTCTCACAAAAGTAGAATGTAACTTTTGAGAATATTTCAAATCATATCAACGGCACACGAGGAAATATAATTCAACATTGAATATATATCTAATGAGAAAGAGAGATTTATGTAAAAAATACCAGTCGAGAAACCGTAAATTCACAATCCGCCAGGCAAGGGGGAATTTCGTCTTAAAACTGGTATTTTTGCATATACCCCTTCCAGCCCATTGGATATCCGTTTTAATACACAGAATATTTTAATTATAGATGTAATTAACAAAGGACCACAAATTATTCTTTGAACCAAATGCATAATAAAATTAAGTCCTTGAACTTGCCTGTGCCTTATTCATCTATTGTTTTCACCGGCTTCCTACCCAATAAAAACTGAACGCCATGATATACCTTGAATATTGCCGAAGGCGCTAAACATAGTTTAAACAAACAAGCATTCTACTGAAGACCACTTCAGATGTTCTCTGAATTTTAAGGTTGGCAAGCTAGAGAAAATAGAAGTCTTATACTTGTAAAATGTATAAATTTTATTAATCCGCCAGCTTCTGCCATGTTTATTTTATGAATACCAAAATCAATCAATATTGATTTGTCATGTACCGTTACTTTCATCTATAATCACCACGAGTTCCGAATGAAATTTTGGCTCTTTGAAGCTCGAAAGTGTATATACAGAGTAAAACGTTTATATACCTTCTTGTATATACCCTGTGTCGACAAAAAATTGTCAATATTCATATATAAGAAATGAACCAATCAGAATCCACCATTTTTATAGAAAGAGTAATTAAGTGAAATAACTAATAAATAATCTATATCAAAGTACACATAAATCCCAAAACGAAGAACATAGACTAGGACAGTCACTAGCTAATCTATAGACTAATAAGAAACCCCAATTAACATCTCGAGGCTGCCTTTATTTAGAATAACACTATCATTGCCACAATACTCTCTCAACAAATTGACCTTTCCAAACCTTACCTCCAAATTTTACCTGCGTCTCCTAACTTTCTCCTCAATTACTCCTTTCCTCCTATCACTAGTAAACAAGCCATAGGTCAATTTAAACACGCATAATACAGATCTGATCAAAGATTTTAAAAAATCCCCAGCAAATAATGACCGCAGTATTTTCCTTTGATCTTTGTGTGCGATATTATTCCATCTCGCTCTACTAGCTTGAGATGGGCCCATCTCAGCTCGCTGTCAAGACGTCGTTAAGTAACACTGACGTCACAATGTTACAAAACAGCGATAAACAGATTATTTACGTTTTATGAAACTCGATGCATTTTTTCCTCATCTCAACTCATAGCTGTCGCCCTTCGATGAGATATGAACGAGAAAACGCATCTCGTTTCAAAAAACGTAAATAATCTTTAAACATCAACACATAAGAATAAGGATCAAAACAAACTATGCAAAAATGCGAAATATTAAAGCAAACTGAACAAAATATACATTTCTAAACACACAGATTTATACACTTAAAAATGTTACTTAAATGTCACATTGAAATTTAGAAACAAAGTCGTATTAATTAATCCTTTTAAACTGACATTTTGTTCGTTTAAATCCTTCCGAAAAATTTCAGCTAACTCAGAAAAATCATTTTCAGGCACAACGTTCCAATTTTGTCAGCAACTGTCCAGGAAAACTATAAATTTCCAGTGTCAACAGTAACTATTCAGCATTAAATAGTAGCCACACAGGCAAACTCGATGGGAAAATATTGTTATCTGGAGATAAACTTCGATGTCCATGCATATTTCCGCCGGGGACGATCACAGTAAAGATCATTGAATACGACTTAATCCATTAATTCCAAAGTTAACACACAAAATGCTTCATTTTGGAATCGTACACCACTTAATGCTGACACCAAAATCTATTAGAACTTGTACAATTTATATTGCTCTAAAATTTAGTACGTTAGTGATGAGAAAGCATTATAATGACGTCATGTTAGACTAATAAGTTAACCCTTCTTGAAATATACATTGCATGACAGAAAAAAAAATTACTGAACATTTTAGCAACATTAAGCAATTATAATTACTATATCTAATTAACCTCTTGGTGACGTTACAAAATAAATTATGTATGTAGAGTTCTCTTTGTAATTGGTATAGATGTTGCTGCCAAATGATATTAAACAAGTTATTTTTGGTTTCTAGAAAACAATGAAAGCAGTCTTCGTTTGTACATGTACAATAAAGTAAGATTAGAATTGTGTATAAGGAACTCTATGTGCCTATGTATATCGTTTGCAAAACAATAAGACAAAAAGTAATATTCGGTGCTTTTTCAACATGAGCGTTACATTCTCTCTTTGGAGACAGATACCAAATAGATGTGTCCAGATTCCTGTCGATTTTGGAGGCAGATATGGTTGTGGTATACCAAACAGATGTGTCTAGATTCCCGTAGTCTTTTTGAAATTGAGTCAATTTAAGCTATTTTCAAGTAAGTCTGAAAATTTCTTTTTGCGAGGAAAATCGTTAAGTTTAGACCTAACCTTAGCATTTTATGGTCACAGGCTTGACTTGTTTTAATATTCAACTTTTTCGCCTTAGATAGGCAAGATAAAGTACATTTTTAAGGTGGAGTTTGTTCGTAATCATAAATATAAGAACCGGAAATAAAAATTAAAAATACTACAAAAATGTAATATATAAAACGCGAATAGTCTGCCACTTCTAAAAACTATTATTTTTACCGTACCTCTAACATTTCCGCATTTCTTTCGAGAAAGAGCTAATTTTATAAAATGGACAGATAATGTATAGCCAAAGATTCTTATCTACATTATTGTAAGTACGGTTTTTTTCACAGAGAAGTCCACTTTAATTTGGTTGGTCAATTGACGAATGATGCAAACCAACCCAAACAAACTACCACAAACTTCTATTTACTTTCAGTTTATAAGTTTGTTGTACGTCAAATAATGAAGATGTAAAGACAATCATTGCTTGTGTATTACTTCATGCAAGCAAAACATGGAAGTGTTTTAACAAAACATACAACTTCATTTTATTTTGTAAATGTTGACTGAATCACCGCTGTCATTAATCACCATCAGTTCGTTTGTCTCGTTGTTGTAAGAGAGCCCCCATGGATATCTGATACCGTCGTCCTCTGTCAGGATGATTCCTGTTCTCTTCCCGTCACTGGATAATCTATGTATGTTGTGTGAGTCACTCCCGGCTATATAAACATCTCCTCTGTTATCTACAGTAATACCGGTACTGTATACCAGGTCAGGACTACTGTAAACAACACGTTCTTCTCCGCCAGATTTCACCACGTACACATCATTACTGTTATCATCTGTACAATAGATATCACCAGCTTTGTTCATACAGATATCACAAGGATCAAACGAAGTGTGGATTGTCTTTATAACTTTACCATGCATATCAATCATAGTAAGAGTGTTGGCTTGATTCCTGACCCAGATCTTCCCGTCCACACTGGTTATCCTATAACAGCCACCACTTACTTTGATCACCCTCCCTGGCTTGTATGTTCTCAGATCAATCATTTGGATCCCTGTGTCACCCACTGCTACTAGAGCTGTATCTTTGTCGTACATAGTAACACTATAAGGATCATTCTTTAACGTTATTGTCGTTAATCCTGATCCATCACGGTTACAAACATAGGCAAAATTATTAATATAACGCAAAAGAAGTAATTTATTACCGGGACAAAAGCAACCTCCTGTGATTGTTATACCTTCTCCCAGTACTGATGTACTAAATGATGTAATAAGTGACATTGGTTTCTCGTCAGTCCTAACATAAATCTGGCCCTGTTGATCTATGTCCAGGGATGCTGCCGACGTCAACGAGTTCTCTTCCAGCAGCAAAGATCCAAACAAATGCAGTACATCTGGTAACTTGTCAACGGCATAGGAAGATTGAAAAGTCAATTTTTGTATTCCGTCGTTTTTGTTTATATTCCTAATTTCCGTCTCTCCGTCATGAGTTTTAACATCTAAGTATTTAATCGCTTGGAAGAGGTGTGTATTGGAAGAATGAGTTTTCAGCAATTTCAGATCATTTCGCCATGTTGTAAGCAGATCATATCTAGATTTAAGATTATCCTTTTTTGTTTTTAATTTTCCAGTGCATTGTTTATATTTAGTGTCCAGTTCGCCTATTAGTGAAGCCTCCATCTTATCCAGTTGAGCCAAGATGTCTTTTTTCGTCTCCATTATTTTCTTCCGAATTTCACTCTTGTCTCTCTTCAAATCCACTAATTTCTGAGTAAATTCGCCGATGACGTTTTCCATTATTTGACATAGGTTGTCCATCCTCATCTCCAAGTCGGTAATGGCAGTACTCTCCTTCGCGTCTTTTGCAGCTCTTTCAATTGAAATCACAGGTTTACAATTTTGATGAAATTCAGATGTACAATTATCACAGATAGGTTGGTCGTGTTGACAGCAAAATAAAACTATTCTCTGGTTGGTATGAGTTTCACAATTTTTGGATAAATATAGCAGAGACGAACTAAGGTTTGAAACTTTTTCTACTGGGACTATTTGATGAGGTGGAGATAACTTCTTATGGAAGTTGGCACATGTCCTGCAGACAAGTTCTCCACAGTCGCTACACCACGATTCTCCTTTCTTGTTCTCTTCTCCCCTCAAACAACCTGCACACAGTTTACTGTCGGTCATTCTGTAAGACAAAATGTCAATACTACCGCCAAGTCTGTAGAAAACATTTACTATTCTCGGTATTTTTGAAAGTTATCTAACTTATGCCTTACTCCAAAATCGGCATATCATAACGCTGCTATGTGCATTTTAAATATTAATAATATTTAAACGTTAATTGCATGAAATAAAATAAAAATCGCATTTTTAGCTCTATTAAGACCATACTTTACTTATTTGATAATTTTAAAATCTATTGTTTGTTTGTTTGTTTGAATATTGTTAACGCCACTTTCAGCAATTTCCAGCTATATCATGGCGTCTAGTTTTTATTGTAGGAAGCCGGAGTACCCCGAAGAAAACCTCCTACTTTCGGTAGGAAAACAGGCAATCCTTGTCGATTAAGATTGTAGTCGAGCGCACCCTGCCCGTAGTGAGGCTAGATCCAGCAATCTTAGTGTTGACAGACCACTTGATCAATAGTAGACGAAGAACCTTAACCACTCGACCACCAAGGCCCCCATTTTAAAGTGCAAGTATACAAGCTAAATATAACGAAAGCGGTCACGCAGGCGAAATCGTTATGTACAAACATTACTGTTGATTCCAAAGTCAATTTTTAAAATGAATTAATTGTTCAGTAGTTGCATTTGTTTGCGTGAATGATGTTTAACGCCACTTTCAGCAATATGGTTATTTATTTGGGGAGAAAGCCTGAGTATCCGAAGAAAAACCCCGACCTTTGGTAATAAACTACGATCCGTGTCAATTAAGATTGAAGTGGAAAACACCATGCCTGCAGTATGACTCGAAACCACAACCCCGGTGTTGACAGACACGTGATCAATAGTAGATGACCACCTACCTGAACCACTCGGCTTCTCGTCTTTTAAAAAGTGGATATTAATTATGATGACAATTATATGATGTACAGGTCAGTAGACATCCTCCAGACTAACAAGAAATTGTGTAAAGACACTCAAAGTACCAAAGTACGCCAATGTGACACTTGTCCATCCAATATGACGTATTGACTAGTCAATATGACACATTGGCTGGTGTACCCAAAAAAATTCGTGCTTTTTCGTTCATCCAATAAGCATTCACCTCAGTCTAATATGTCTTCAACGGAACAATAACTCACCCGATAAAAAAAAATTTACGCTATAATACCACCAGGTACGGCCTAAAAATCTGTAAGTACACAGCCGCTGAGATCTAGAACAACCTTCCTCAAGAATTTAGGGATCCTGAATCAATTCAAAATTCACATTAATACTTGGACTCTAACTTCCTGTATTATGTGCAGATCTTAGGGAATTAGTGCTTAAGATTGAATATGATTTAATTTTTTAAGACTTCCTTCTTTTAGAGTTTATTGCACTTTACCTTACTACTGCTTTGATCCGGTCCTATGCTTATGCATCCTTATTTAGAGTTTATTGCACTTTACCTTACTAGTGCTTTGATCCGGTCCTATGCTTATGCATCCTTATTTATTGTTTATTGCAATTTACCTTACTAGTGCTTTGATCCGGTCCTATGCTTATGCATCCTTATTTAGAGTTTATTGCACTTTACCTTACTAGTGCTTTGATCCGGTCCTATGCTTATGCATCCTTATTTAGAGTTTATTGCACTTTACCTTACTAGTGCTTTGATCCGGTCCTATGCTTATGTATCCTTATTTAGAGTTTATTGCACTTTACCTTACTAGTGCTTTGATCCGGTCCTATGCTTATGCATCCTTATTTAGAGTTTATTGCACTTTACCTTACTAGTGCTTTGATCCGGTCCTATGCTTATGCATCCTTATTTAGAGTTTATTGCACTTTACCTTACTAGTGCTTTGATCCGGTCCTATGCTTATGCATCCTTATTTAGAGTTTATTGCACTTTACCTTACTAGTGCTTTGATCCGGTCCTATGCTTATGCATCCTTATTTAGAGTTTATTGCACTTTACCTTACTAGTGCTTTGGTCCGGTCCTATGCTTATGCATCCTTATTTATTGTTTATTGCAATTTACCTTACTAGTGCTTTGATCCGGTCCTATGCTTATGTATCCTTATTTAGAGTTTATTGCACTTTACCTTACTAGTGCTTTGATCCGTTCCTATGCTTATGTATCCTTATTTAGAGTTTATTGCACTTTACCTTACTAGTGCTTTGATCCGGTCCTATGCTTATGCATCCTTATTTAGAGTTTATTGCACTTTACCTTACTAGTGCTTTGATCCGGTCCTATGCTTATGCATCCTTATTTAGAGTTTATTGCACTTTACCTTACTAGTGCTTTGATCCGATCCTATGCTTATGCATCCTTATTTAGAGTTTATTGCACTTTACCTTACTAGTGCTTTGATCCGGTCCTATGCTTATGCATCCTTATTTATTGTTTCTTTAATGCAAAATCATGAATAAAATTTTATTTGTAAAACGGATTGCTCTTATGCTTGCTGTGCTTTTAGCTCCAACAATTAGCTTTAGCTTTATGTATACGTGTGTATGTGCTTGTCTAAGATTACATAATTTCTGTTTTAACAGTCTTTGTACGTCCTAACATGTGTCTCAATAACAGGCTTTGCACGTCTTAACATGTGTCTCGATAACAGGCTTTGTACGTCTTAACATGTGTCTCGATAACAGGCTTTGTACGTCTTAACATAATGCCTCGATAACAGGCTTTGTATGTCTTAACATGTGTCTCGATAACAGGCTTTGTACGTCTTAATATGTGTCTCGATAACAGGCTTTGTACGTCTTAACATGTGTCTCGATAACAGGCTTTGTACGTCTTAACATGTGTCTCGATAACAGGCTTTGTACGTCTTAATATGTGTCTCGATAACAGGCTTTGTACGTATTATCATGTGTCTCGATAACATTCTTTGTACGTCTCAACATGTGTCTCGATGTGTTGTATATTTATTGTATTGTGTAGTCAGCAAAGAGCCCCTTATGTTTATCGTTATGTATGCTACCCGACTTTAAATAAATATTATTTACTTACTTCAAAATTAGGTAAAGTATCCTAGAGAGGGTCTTCGTACCCCGATCCCGCTTGAGGTTCAGCACCCCCATTAAGCCCTTGCTCCCCTACACTATTCATGGGTCCGCGCCTGGTATAAAACTAAGGAATGAGTTCAACATATTAAGTCTTACCTCAAAATAAATCTAATTTCATAGTTGGTTTTCAGTGATAAATTTGGGTCCAGTTTATATTTACGAAAGTGACCAATACTATCCCATGAGAAGAACATCCGCCAATTTATCATGACAAGTAAACTCATTGCATAGCAACGTGGCAATTATATGATCTTCTATGTCAATAACGCACCTCTTCTATGTCAATAACGCACCTCTTCTCCCTCTTCCCCGGTTGGTCCTAATGGCAAATGTTAGTAGGCCCCTCCAACATCACTCACTTTCAACCGTGTTAACATATTGGTTGAGAGAGGGACGCAATAAAATATGGGTGTACGACAAATCGACTGTAGAACAATACTTTTCTGTGACTGTTAACATTCAAGCTAAAGGTGTCATAAAGTCATGCTAAATTTCATATATGTTTACCTTTTTAAAATGCAACATATCCTTTCTACTTTCGTAATCACAGGTGTTTTCCGCATATCTAGGGGAAGTAATTCGTAGTGTTTACTGATTAAAAGTTTACTTAGCGACGGTATGTTAATGTCTTGTCATGCTTGTATGCGAATTATAATGAGTAGTTTGGGTTGTATTGCGTGAAGCGTGAGTGATAAATTATAGGACATTATGTCCTCTGTTAGATTTGTTTTGAAAAAAGCTATCGGTTTTATTTGAAAAAAACATCTTAATCGCCCATGTTCAAACATATATCGTTTTCAAACTTATTCACAACTCCTTGTTACATGACGGGTTAAATTAAATGTGATTAAATTCGGTACTAATTACCAGTTGATGTTTTTTTTAATAGTTGATCGCCATTTCAGTATTATTCATAGAACTTGGTCAGTGAGGGGGGGGGAGGTGCATTTCAAATTATCATGTTTAAAAAACACCGTATATGTCATATCTCCATAAAATACAGAAAAGTAGCTGTCCTACCTCCGTTTTATATAAAAGTAGATGTCTTATCTAGTGAATAATTTTATGGTTATAATTCAATAATTCTATTCATGCTGTAATTTATTTATATTAAGAGCTTTGATTGGATAAAAACACTTAAATGGCGTCTTCTCGGATAATTTATTATAGGATTAAACGTTTATTTTCAGTAATTCATCGATGTATGAACGAGGTCGACTCACTCACAAACAAATAAACGGCCGAAGGCCGTTTATGATAAGTTTGTGAGTGAGTCGACCTCGTTCATACATCGATGAATTACTGAAAATAAGCGTTTAATCCTTATAATTCTTCCAAAATTGTTTTTATATATTTAACATTCTTGTCCCCAAAAAATTTTTATTATAAGTGTGTGACGCGTAGGAATATATACAACGAACTGAAGAAGAAGACGTAGTCGGTTTGAAGTGAATAACTGGCATTGACAACAGATACAATTTACGATTTGCCGAGAAGATTATTAATAAAAACAAAAGAAGACTCAACAAAAAACAATATTCCGTATACTAATGTTCGTCATTGTACCCGCGGTTTATATTAACGTCATAAGTGACGTCATATCTGTTCAACGGAACGGAAACCTAGCTAGACGTTCTTTCTTAAATACAAAGAGAAAAAACAATAGTTGTCGTTTGTTCAATGGATTTATCAGTGAAAATTGCTCACGTGAAATTGCTAGAGCTGTGCAGAGACATGGAGTTGGTAACAAATTCGTGCATCTTGCTATTTCGTTGATTTGTTGTAACCGCGAAAAAAGGTAATTTTACCGTTACGGCTATTGTGTGTATTTGAAATGATTCATAATTGAAATTACAAGAAACGCAATTTCAAAGTATCGTTTATACATGCCTTCACACTCGCATTTCATCCACATTCGAATTCTGCTATTTCCGTCATTCAGCAATGTGTACAATGAATCCAAAACGAAGTGTACTGTTAAAATATTTTCTTGTATGTATTTGTCTATAAAGCAAATGTTTGCAGCTGGTTCAATTAAATAGCGCTCCGTTTAAGCAATACATCGCTCAAGATATTTGAATCGCCAAAATTCGAGTGTACTTGCTTAATTTATTGTCTGAAGCATACACGACACATGGCCGCCATATTTGTTTACTTTTAGCAAAAAAAAAGTAGTTCCCGAAAAGTTGTTCATGAAAGTATGAACGGATCTGGGAAGTACTGGTTTATGGCCTTTTGACCAATCAAAAATGACTATAAACGTAAACGAATGTAAGATAAGAATTATATATCGATATTTCCTCTGAGCGGACTACTTTCAGTATCCAAGGTAAACAAGATGGCGTCCTCCTAGCGTATCGTCAGGAAGAGAGGACAATTTTTTCTCTGCCACAATGATTTTCAATGAAATCGATTGAGATTTCAAATAAATATATAATATAAATACAATTTAGTGTTTCATTTTGTTTTTTT
Organism: Limnoperna fortunei; assembly: GCA_944474755.1. Lineage (NCBI taxonomy): Eukaryota > Metazoa > Mollusca > Bivalvia > Mytilida > Modiolidae > Limnoperna > Limnoperna fortunei. The sequence continues at coordinate 97,153,817 of OX104114.1, read as the reverse complement.
TCATATCAATATCTAAAGAACCGCGATTCCTTTGGTACTATGTTTTGCATATCCCTACGTTTTCCGGTCTAGGTACGTTTTGAGGTCTAGATAGGTTTCTGTAACTGTTTTTGCTGTTTTAAAAACCGCAACTATTATTTCACAGAATTATAAGGATTAAACACTGGGTTTTAGGAAATTATCAATGTGTAAACTCCGGCGACTCCCTCACAAACTTGACATAAAGTCCTTCGGACTTTATTTAGTTTGTGAGTGAGTCGCCGGAGTTTACACATTGATAATTTCCTGAAACCCAGTGTTTAATCCTATAGTATTTGTTTGTTAAACAAATTGTGCGATTACAGCATGTTGGTTTTAAATTAAAACGTCACAATTTTTTTCTTCATTTGATGATATTGTTATGAACAAAGAACTTGTTGTCCTATCTGCGCTAAAAATAACAAAACTTGAAGTTCCATCTATATGCCAGCGTAAAGCAGTATGTGTCCTTTGACATTTTGCCTTGGTCCTGGCAACCCTATAAATATTGACCTGTCCCTTAGGCAGGACTACACGTAATTCCGTAGATATCTTTTCGCGAATGGAACGAAAATTCATACAAATGTGTATCCAGAGTGGAGGATCGGAAGCGCACAAGAGTGCCTATTTCCTCCGTAATTCTTCAACTTTCACATCATGATATTCTACACGCTCCATTGTTTAAGACTCTTTGTCTGCCAAATCCACGTTGTCTCTGACATCCAATCAGAATGCCAATACCGTTGTTATGTTCTTGTTTCATACGATGACGGAATGAGAACAAATACCTATATGAAATGACCTGATTGCTGTAAATATTTTATAACTGTTCTCTCTTCAATGTAATTATGTTTAGTTATTTGCATTATATACATTAATTAATTGTTCATATATCTCATGTATTTGAGGCAATACAGTTATGAATGAATGAATGAATGAATGAATGAATGAATGAATGAATGGGAATCCATCAGCGATAGAACCGTACGTTTTGAAACAAAAACAGTGTTTTTTCTCAAATTTTAATCAAAGCTTTAATTTCTTGAAATTGAAGAAAACGTTACTTACAATAACGTCAGACATAGCGGTGTAAAACTACCTAATTAAAATCCATAATTTCAAATTACCTAATTTAAATCCAACATTTTAGAATAAAACAAATACAATTTCCATATAATATATGATGATCTAATATTTTGTATGCGACAGTTTTTATTTTTATCCTTGGTATATATTATAAATGCAATATTTAATATCCATTTTAATATTTGCAACATATTTTAGACATTTTAACCTTTTTCCAGAGGAAAAAATCCAGCCCATACAATGTAGACAGGAACATGTTAACATATACTACTGTTTTGTTTGAATGCTTGATTATGTGCATGTTCATTCATCCAAATGATCGCAAAATCTCACGCGAGGGTGACCTTACCATGCGACCCAACGGTTACCGATTGACCCAGCGAAATATCACATGTCATGTGACGGCGTCTAAGCGAATCAAAATAAAGATTTCTATGTGAGTATATTAGTAAATGTGTTCTAGTAACAGGTAAACAGATTGTATATACCCTTACTTGTTCTACGCTGTGTTCTGATTTGGTCAATAATAGTTAGACAATTTTTTTTCTATAAGCTCCTGCATAGATAAATTTTTAAAAAGTGGTAGAATTTTTCTAAGATCTTGCAAGATACAATTTTGGCAATTTGTTTTAACAATTTAGTATTTTTACATTCACTGCATTAGAAAATGTATGTAAAAGCGTCTAAAAATGTTCTAATTAGTGAAAAAAGGAATTGCTTACGATATATAAAGCATATATGCTTTATATATTCATGACCAATTCCATTTTTATATATATTTTAATGTTCAATGTATAAGTACTAATTCATTTCCTAGTCCAGGTAAATGCTGAGAAATGTTAGAAAGATGTGCAAATCACAGAAATGCTAGTATTTTCGACTATAGTCAAAACATTTACTACTGTTCTACCTGAAAAAAAATCTTTGTGGAGTTGAGAAACCGAATTAGTTTTATGCAGTCTTACCGTTGGCGATCGCTGTACAAATTAACACATTTTATCGAGTTAATCTTGAACATTTTCTCTGCCTTGTTGTCGACAACTGTGGGACATTGATTCAGAAGATTTTAGAGAACAATATTGAAAGTCAATGGAACATCATGAAAATTGTGAAAATTATGAAGTAAAGTTAGTAATTCAGAAGCGTTTGCCTGTAACAATGAAGCTTTGAAAAAATACAGGTATGCCTTTCGAGTTCGCACAACGACAAAGACACCAAGCGAAGTGCAGCACGTTCAGTTGGCCTTCTGAATAATATATCCAAAATAACTAAGACAAAATTGGAAGAATAAGGGCCACTCGTCGTTGCCTAATTTTTATTTAGTTAACTTATAATATATGTATGTTGTAAATATTTTCACAGAAGGTAAATGTGGGGTTCAAATTTTTTGTCACCATATACAGTTTACATTACAATGTGCAATAACAATGTATTAGAGGATGAAATCCACTTTTTTCCATTGTCCGAAATACTCAGATATAAGAAAAAATTCTTGGAGTCATTTGCAGTTTGTTGTTCTGTTTTTCTAAAAGTCTTTAATACCGAGGAAAGTGGACTTGAAGATTGCATGATTCTTTTATATGATGATTTATCTGTGTATATTTTGTGTGTTTATGTATGCCTTCAACTCCTCACGGGGTACTGGGGACCCTCTCAGTATGGTCCCAGTATACCAAATAGAAAATGTTTATTAAATACTGAACATTTTATTAAGTGTAAAAATATGATTTTGTCCATTTTGTACTATTTTTTCGGCTACGGCAATAACTGATTGGATGGAGAAGTTTTGTTTTAAACTATTGTTAATTTAATTCCACGTACAACTCATTTGAGTCTCATTTTCAACCTGCCCTTCCCCCAACTTATAACAAAAAAAGATTAAAATGAGAAATCAATACAGAAAAAAGATCCTTTGATTCTCTCCTTTTATCTTTATATAAATAAATAAATTGTATGAAAATAGTGATTGACTGAAAAATATTTTCTATCAGAGGATGGAAAAAACATGTAGACACGCTTTCTTTGACGTCATATAGTATTCCGTTGAACATTTGTGTTGATCTTTTTTTCAAAAATGTAAAATTACAAATAAATATATATATTTGAGCTAATTCTCATGTTTAAATTTATTTAAAATATTTACTTCAAAAAATATTTTTTCCATCAACAAAATTCCCGTTCAGCACATTTAATAATACGCGGATTATACATTGTGCAAAACGGAAATATTGTTATTCCCTTGAAGGAGAAAATATATTTTTTTAATTGATCCTTAAGTAAATTCTTGATACGTCTGAATATCAAATATTGAACGGAATGCTAACTTCATACACGTACAGGGATCTGTATTATATATGGGCGTATTTGTTAGGGCAAAACCAGTTTCAGTTTATTAAACTTTCTATTTGTTAATGAGAACCGGTTTGAAACTAGTTTGGAACCTAAACTGGTTTGCCGTTTGTTCGTAGCAAAATGAAACTGGTTTCGCAAACCATCCAAACCACATACATGGGTGGTTTGCGGTTTAGGTTGTTAGGTTTGAGTATTAAAAAATATTGCATTGTGGAGATGTTGTAAAGATAAACGAAGACATATTTTGAAAAATCAAAGAAACAAGATAAAATCTTTACTTGAACATAGCATTGCTGGTTTTTTTCTGAGGAATCTAATAAAAGGCAAACATAAAACTTGTCAAAATCTTTGACATTTGACGATTTCGAAAACAAAGTACAACAAAATTTGTAGAGTCATCTGAATAGAAGCATTTGCAACAAATGTTAGAATTTGTTTTACCCAATTTATAATTGCGTAATCTTTGCTTCCTATTAACTAAAGAATGTTTCTTTATTAATTTCTTAAAACTAAACCGAAAACCAATGATATGTTACTCATCATTAAACCAAAACCATTTTTGAAATCTTCATTGAAACCGGTTTAAAACTTAAAACCTAAACCTACACTAGTTTTGCTGTAACAAATTCACCTTAAGAGGGGATCGCCGACGTAAATCATGGGATTCAATGTCAAGTTTACTAGGCGTCGCCTTATTTCCATAATGCATAAATATTGCATTTTAGAGTTTGTTAAATACTTGATCGTGTTGTAATCTTAAACTGTCGTTTTCAAGGATTTTGTCTTTATTTAAATCTTTCATAATATTTGCAGAAATTCCATCCTCAAATCTTGTTACGATATTATCATTAATTATTAGCGCGGGTTTTTTGGCACTTTGCTACGTCTATTTGAAATTTGACTAAGGCTATGCTAGAGTTGCACGAAGTATAAACCGGGTTTTAGTGGTTAAGTGGCTGTGTGCAGAACTCTTTCTTTCAACCTTTAAGCTAAAAATGAGGGAGGAAGCCTTGTAACAACCTGTTTTGCTATCTGTGTAAATTACAGTTTTAATCGAACACACCGTGTTTGAATATACGTTAAACCTATACAATTCTAAATAAAAAAATGACATTTTTTAACAGTAACTTTGTGTCTGTAAACCACAAATGCCCCTGTCATACCAGCGAAATGACGGGTGTGTTGCAGCAGGCAGAAATTTTAGTGAAAATCAAAATCCTTTTAATTATGTGTTTAAACATCCTACTTTATATAAAAGCTGTTGCTACAAAGATGAAAGAGAAGATAGCCGGACAAAACATGTAAAATATTTGAGTTATCTGGTCTGCAATCTAATTCCAAATGTCTGTAGTTTTATAAATATTTCATAAAAATCAAATTCTTTGGCCCTGCACACCCCCAGTATGTGTTATGTGTTCAAATACCCTACCAAATATTAAAACTATGGCTTGAAAGGTGAAGTAGTAGATAGCGGACAAAACATGCACCTTTGTCTGAGTTATAGCGTCTGTAAACCCCTATCAAGTTTCAAGAATTTTTCACGAAAATTAAAATCCCTTAGGCATGCATACCTCTATTAGATGTTTATAAATATTAATATAAATACATAATATAAATGCCGTGGATTCAAAGTTGTACGAGAAGATAGTTGGATGAAAATTAAATGAAAATCAAAATCTGTTGGCCCTGCACACGTTCATTATGTATTCAAACATTTCTGAAAAATTTAATTGTTGTAGACCTAAAACTGTAGAAGTTAGCTGGACAAACCAATCCGGACGGACGGACCAGAGTAAATTATTATGCCTCTCGATTTTCATCGCGGGGTATAAAAATGACTGAAATATTTCTAGGTTTTCGGCATTTAGTATTCCATTACGAAAACTATAAATAAATCAGAAACAAATGTGTTCGAACATTAACTGGCAGACCTTATATTTAGATAAGTTCTTTGAAATAAACTTTGCCCATTCGACAAAATTGTACCACGAAATGTGATGCAACGAAGAAGATTACCAATTTACTTGTAAAGATGTACATGTATTATGTTATAGGTCTGTCGGCGCAGTCGTTGTTGTTTTCAACTGTATGTAAACAGCATCATTTCCAGGTTATACCATTGGATTTACACGAGCGATTTTTTCATCTTTTAACTATCTAGTCCATAGGACAAAATAAAAGGTGGGATTGATAACAGATGTCCCGGACCTGATCGAAAGGAGCTGAACATTTTTTGTTTAAAATACAAAACAACTTACAACATCCCTGTATTCTTTCAATTTAAGAGAACAGATTGGAGCACAGAACCTCCCAGTGTCAACACATACAACAGATGTAGATATGCTATATCGCATCAAACGCGTACATGTATTTACATATACCCGTGTATGTTTGTTTGGTTATGTAAGTAAATGGTACTAAAATAGTTGCGTTTTTAATGATTGATTGATTGATTGATTGATGTTCAACGAACAATATGTCAGCTGTATTCAGGACGAGAACACATTAGCAAACAATAACATCAATTCAGAAAACGGGATTGAACAAATGGAGAAAACTGACTGCAAATGGTAAAGTTAAATGTGTTTGGTGGGGGCACAAAATCAAGCATACACATGTACGTGTATTTTTACACAAGGAGCCAAAATTAAAATCAAATGTGAAAACGAACCACAATGTACTGCAATGGATTGGTCAATCGTTTCTATGGAGCATATATGATTTTTAAATTTAAGGATTAACTACAAAAATATTTCTCCATCGAGGGATAACAACATTTACGTGTTGCACATTGTGTAGCGGATTATATTAAATGTGCACAACGGTAATTTGGTTATCCCTCGATGGAGAAAATATTTTTGTAGTTAATACGTATAAATTAATTCAGACAACAGAATAAACTCAAAAATTATATTTTTGTAACTGCACATGTTTAAAAAAGAGATCAGCGCAAAAACTGTTAGTTTCCCGTGGAGTGATACATGACGCCAACGGGTGCGTGTCTCCATGACGATGATTTTATTTTCATCCTCTGATAGAAAATATTTATCAGCTAATACAAAGTCAGTATTCTCGAACAATTCATTTATTAGCGCCAAATCTGAAAAAATGTTAACCAGTTTTATTTTTCAGCTTTTTCAGAATTTACTCATATGTTACAACGGAAATGTGTATTAATGAAATTATAACCTGCTTTGTCAGCAATTATATATTTGACGATGGATAAGCACTTAATGTTTACATAGCGGACCTCTCCAGCATAGTTAGATTCTAATATGTTTCTCTTATTGACATTTTCCCACGAACATGTGGTTGTAATTCTTGTAAAATGTGCATGCTCTTTTAGAATGTAGTCAGTCATGTTTTAGTATTTGAAGAATAAAGATGTAGTTTGTGAAATAGAGTTAATTCTTAGGGCCTTAGCCCCGGACAGTTTCTAATTATTATGTTGCGTTACAAAACCCATCACAACATCTGGTGGAGAAAATCCGGGATTTATGTAAATGTATTATACTCGTTCTAAAGCCAAACTTACTATGTCAGACATTGAGCAAGAATCTGAACATTCTGAAGCCGAAGACGTCCCCCAAGTCATCGATATACAAGCTACAGCTCCGATTCCTACCGAAAATATGACGGAATTAACAACTATTCTGAAGGACTTAATTACTAATCTAAAGGAAGAACCGAAACGTCAAGTAAATATAACCAGAGTTACAATCCAAACATTTAGGCCAGATAAATTTACACCCAGTTTAACCGAATCGCCGTCTACATGGCTCTGAAAATTTATAAGTTGTACTACAATTAATCGCCAGAACGATCTAGACACGATCAAACATACATGTCGGTTATTACTCCCTGATACTGAGTTAAGATGGTTTGACAGTCTCAACATTAAGACAGTGGACTATATTTATAATTCTTTTGAGGAATATTTTTCATCTAAACAGCCTACGTGGCTACTAGAACAAACATTATGGAACAGAACTATGTTAAGTTCAGAGACGTTGGAGAACTACATTTCTGATATCCAGTCGCTCACGTCAAGACTTAACAAAAGCGACAAGGAAACATTATCAGCTTTTGTGAGAGGTCTACAACCATACATCAGAATGACAGTCGTTCAGAGGGATCCCAAAACCTTCCTGTAAGCTGCGCAATGTGCCCGTGTGTGCCAGGAAGCCATAAGTTTTTCGGGTAACAAACAGTTTTCATCGAACGCACCAACGGATTAAAAATTAATAGTGGAGCGCCAACAACAATCGGTAGACACCTTAACCCATATTGTAAGTTCAATGGCAAAAACCAGAAATAATAAGGACGAACTTAAGTTAAGTTAACGACATTAAGTATTTTGTCAGCTATTTCTCCTGACATTAAGTGTTTTGACAGCTATTTCTCCTGACAAGTAAGTGTTTTGTCAGCTATTTCTCCTGACAATTTAGTGTTTTGTCAGCTTTTTCTCCTGACAATTTAGTGTTTTGACAGCTATTTCTCCTGACACATAAGTGTTTTGACAGCTATTTACCCTGACACATAAGTGTTTTGTCAGCTATTTCTCCTGACAATTTAGTGTTTTGTCAGCTTTTTCTCCTGACAATTTAGTGTTTTGTCAGCTTTTTCTCCTGACAATTTAGTTTTTTGACAGCTATTTCTCCTGACACTTAAGTGTTTTGACGGCTATTTCTCTTGACAATTTAGTGTTTTGTCAGCTTTTTCTCCTGACAAGTAAGTGTTTTGACAGCTATTTCTCCTGACACATAAGTGTTTTGACAGCTATTTCTCCTGACAGATTAGTGTTTTGTCAGCTTTTTCTCCTGAAAAGTAAGTGTTTTGTCAGTTTTTCTCCTGACATTAAGTATTTTGTCAGCTATTTCTCCTGACATTAAGTGTTTTGAAAGCTATTTCTCCTGACATTAAGTGTTTTTAAAGCTATTTCTCCTGACAAGCAAGTGTTTTGTCAGCTATTTCTCCTGACATTAAGTATTTTGTCAGCTATTTCTCTTGACATTAAGTATTTTGTCAGCTATTTCTCCTGACAAGTAAGTGTTTTGTCAGCTATTTCTCCCGACACGTAAGTGTTTTGTCAGCTTTTTCTCCTGACAAGTAAGTGTTTTGTCAGCTATTTCTCCCGACACGTAAGTGTTTTGTCAGCTTTTTCTCCTGACAAGTAAGTGTTTTGTCAGCTATTTCTCCAGACACGTAAGTGTTTTGTCAGCTATTTCTCCAGAAACGTAAGTGTTTTGTCAATAGTAGGATGTTGGCTTTTGGGATTGTAAAAACCCATGAATAATCAATTTCAAATTGCATAAAACCATTTGTTGTAATGTCACATTTGATACTTCTTGTGGTGTTACTCCCTATAATTATAACTCCATTAAAAATTGTTATTGAGGTGAAAGGGACAAATCATAATAGTGTAGACATATCATCATGTTCTATAACTAGAAGTTTTTATTAACACATTGGTATTATTTCTTGTAGGATGCAGTATGTAGTCAACAGATTAGCCAGCTACCTCAAACCAGGTGGCACTATTTTATTTAGAGATTATGGAAGATATGATTTGGCACAATTAAGATTTAAGGAAGGTAAATGAAGTTATGGTAGTCATGTGTAAGGGTTCTGAACTTAGTTTGATTTGTCTGAAATGACAGACACTTTGGACCAAACTGTCGGGCTTGGATTTGGTCAAATTGAACATTAAATAAATAATATTTGACCTTGTCAGTAAGACAGAAATCATTTTGATATTTTCTTATATCTGTAACTAAAGGTTCCAACTATCTCACCTTGACATCTCTGTTTACATCAGCACTTGATATCTCTGTTTACATCAGCACTTGATATCTCTGTTTACATCAGCACTTGATATCTCTGTTTACATTAAAACATCAGCACTTGACATCTCTGTTTACATCAGCACTTGATATCTCTGTTTACATCAGCACTTGATATCTCTGTTTACATCAACACTTGATATCTCTGTTTACATCAGCACTTGATATCTCTGTTTACATCAGCACTTGATATCTCTGTTTACATTAAAACATCAGCACTTGACATCTCTGTTTACATTAAAACATCAGCACTTGACATCTCTGTTTACATCAGCACTTGATATCTCTGTTTACATCAGCACTTGATATCTCTGTTTACATCAGAACTTGATATCTCTGTTTACATCAGCACTTGATATCTCTGTTTACATCAGTACTTGATATCTCTGTTTACATCAGCACTTGACATCTCTGTTTACATCAGCACTTGATATCTCTGTTTACATTAAAACATCAGCACTTGATATCTCTGTTTACATCAGCACTTGATATCTCTGTTTACATCAGCACTTGATATCTCTGTTTACATCAGCACTTGACATCTCTGTTTACATCAGCACTTGATATCTCTGTTTACATCAGCACTTGATATCTCTGTTTACATCAGCACTTGACATCTCTGTTTACATCATTACTTGATATCTCTGTTTACATTAAAACATCAGCACTTGATATCTCTGTTTACATTAAAACATCAGCACTTGACATCTCTGTTTACATTAAAACATCAGCATTTGATATCTCTGTTTACATTAAAACATCAGCACTTGATATCTCTGTTTACATTAAAACATCAGCACTTGATATCTCTGTTTACATTAAAACATCAGCACTTGACATCTCTGTTTACATCAGCACTTGATATCTCTGTTTACATCAGCACTTGATATCTCTGTTTACATCAGCACTTGATATCTCTGTTTACATCAGCACTTGACATCTCTGTTTACATCAGCACTTGATATCTCTGTTTACATCAGCACTTGATATCTCTGTTTACATCAGCACTTGATATCTCTGTTTACACCAGCACTTGATATCTCTGTTTACAACAGCACTTGACACTTGTACACAGTTTCTCGTTTCATCCATTTGCATAGTAAATACATTTTATTTTATTAGAGGTGGAATTATTTGTAAGAAAATAAGACATTGAAAACATGTGTAGTCAAATTGTTCACTCAATGCAAAGTAAATGATTGACTGTAAATTCCTGGATGTATTAGTAAATGATTGACTGTAAATTCCTGGATGTATTAGTAAATGATTGACTGTAAATTCCTGGACGTATTAGTAAATGATTGACTGTAAATTCCTGGATGTATTAGTAAATGATTGACTGTAAATTCTCTGATGTATTAGTAAATGATTGACTGTAAATTCTCGAATGTATTAGTAAACGATTGACTGTAAATTCCTGGATGTATTAGTAAATGATTGACTGTAAATTCTCGAATGTATTAGTAAACGATTGACTGTAAATTCCTGGATGTATTAGTAAATGATTGACTGTAAATTCCTGGATGTATTAGTAAATGATTGACTGTAAATTCCTGGACGTATTAGTAAATGATTGACTGTAAATTCCTGGATGTATTAGTAAATGATTGACTGTAAATTCTCGGATGTATTAGTAAATGATTGACTGTAAATTCTCGAATGTATTAGTAAACGATTGACTGTAAATTCCTGGATGTATTAGTAAATGATTGACTGTAAATTCTCGGATGTATTAGTAAATGATTGACTGTAAATTCTCGGATGTATTAGTAAATGATTGACTGTAAATTCTCGAATGTATTAGTAAATGATTGACTGTAAATTCTCGGATGTATTAGTAAATGATTGACTGTAAATTCCTGGACGTATTAGTAAATGATGGACTGTAAATTCCTGGATGTATTAGTAAATGATTGACTGTAAATTCTCGGATGTATTAGTAAATGATTGACTGTAAATTCTCGAATGTATTAGTAAACGATTGACTGTAAATTCCTGGATGTATTAGTAAATGATTGACTGTAAATTCCTGGATGTATTAGTAAATGATTGACTGTAAATTCTCGAATGTATTAGTAAATGATTGACTGTAAATTCTCGGATGTATTAGTAAATGATTGACTGTAAATTCTCGAATGTATTAGTAAATGATTGACTGTAAATTCTCGGATGTATTAGTAAATGATTGACTGTAAATTCTCGGATGTATTAGTAAATGATTGACTGTAAATTCTCGGATGTATTAGTAAATGATTGACTGTAAATTCTCGGATGTATTAGTAAATGATTGCCTGTAAATTCTCGGATGTATTAGTAAATGATTGACTGTAAATTCTCGGATGTATTAGTAAATTGTGTACAAACCAATTGTAGGTAAAGTATAAAAAAATGTGATGTGATGTGGTCTAATTTTAGAAGGGTTTGTTTTACACATATTTATTTATGTGTTTAGTTAACCTTACTTTATTCCTCATAATGGCTTGACTTGAAGTTAACAAATCCTAATTAACTGACTACTGAAATGGTCTTTTGATCTAATGAGAAGGCTAAAAGACAAAGAAAAACCAATTATTTGTTTTTTTGCATCCTATATATATTGTAAGAGAGCATAAGGCATCTGTGACAATAAATCCACCATCAAATATCTGTTTACGGTTGAAATATTTGACTTACATGTACTGATTAAATTATTATGTTTGGGTTAATATTTGATACTTATTGCTATTTTGCAGTATTTTCCTTTGATCTTTATGTGGGGCATTATCCCATCTTGCTCTACTAGCGTCAAGACGTAATTAAATAAACACAGTTACGTCACAATATTACAAAACAGCGATAACACGATTACTTTCATTTTTGAAACTTGATGTATTTTCTCGTCATCTCATCTTGGGGCTGTTGCCTTTCAATGATATACGGACAAGAAAATGCATCTCAAAAAACGTAAATAATGTATAATGATCATGATGCAATTCTATAAATGGAGAAAGCATTATAACAAGTTACATTTCTGTTGGCAGCAGTTATTGTTGCTAGTTCAATAGTATTTAATTTCATAGTTTATCATCTTCTCCAATCAGTACAAGGTATTTATTGTGGCATCATATAACAACACTTTCAAATTGCTGGCATGGATGTGGGTGTGTGTAGTTTAAAATTTTTTGTCCAAATAAAAAACAAATAAATAAAAATCTTTAACGGTTAGGCCAAGTGCCTTCCTGGAGTACCATATAGTTTAGTTTAAACATATTTTTAATACAGCAATCTTGTACTGTCTTACATATAGGAATATAATTTCCAGTTTCTGAACTTGACGGTAAAATTTTGTTTTGTGTGTTATTTTCAACAACAAACACTGTTCATTATGTGAAATAAGTCATATTAACAGGTTGGCATTGGTAAAAAAAAGTATCATACAAATTACAATGAGTATTTTCAAATAAAGCTTGTATTACGATTACATCTTCCTACAGTCATATTGACTGTCTATCCGCTGTTCTGGACACAATACCACTGCCTCAGAAATAATACATGCTTTATATGAAAATAACCATTTTATGACAATACAGTCATGTTCATGTTACCTAATGTAATACAAACTGATACATATATTATAAAACATTTCACTGTTTATGTGTACCCACATATTAACTCAAACACTTTAAGCATATTAAGTTTGTTTGAATGATTTGTACACAATTGCTATACGTAAAATGACCACATTATGGTAGGAAGTGATTTTTTTTGGTCCATAAGGTGGAGGTTAAATGAAGAAAACATACACATTTAACACTTGCAGATATTAAGCTGCTATTTGGTATGTGAATCAGCCATCATGAGTTACTAAAGCAATTTGAATGTTGTTCTGGTCCAATGATTTTTTATGAAATTATGGCCCTTGCACTTAAAAACATTTATTTACAGGTAGGGGACTTGGTATTACCTGAGTAATACTATTCACACTTGTTTCTTATCTTTATTTTACAGGAAGGTGTTTGGCAGAAAATTTTTATGCACGAGGAGACGGAACAAGAGTTTATTTCTTCACTCAGGGTATGGCTTATAAACTTATATAATACTTCTTCCGAAATGTATATATCCAGTGTAAAATTGTCATTTAATATATGCCATTGCAAATACTAGTACTAAAATGAAAGTTTTCTGTTATTTAGAAAAAATTTCTTGCAGTGGGGTAAACCATTTTGTTTTATAATGGCTTGTTCAAGAAAAGTAAAATTAGTTTTATTTCAAGGAATAATCTTGATTTTTGAGTGGGAAAACAACTTTTGCATTGAGTCGAAGGTATATTTGTTTAAAAAGGTGATGACTGCATACAGTAAGTGCCTTTTACCTAAGCCCTTCCAACATCTTAAATACCTTTAACACGCTGCAGTTGCTTCAATTCAGTTAAAATCATATTCGAACATGCTGAAATATTAAATATGATTAACACATAAAATATCTAAGAACATTATATTATTGGTAATGTCAGTGATGTTGTAAACTTTAACAAACGTCTTCAATTTTTCTTCATCAGTGTAATTGTGACTAAAGTCATTAACCTGACAAATAAAAGATATGAAATCATCAATCCATCCTGATATACAAAAATTAGTATTCTTGAAACTGAGTTACAGTGACAGTTTTTTTTTACTAAAAAGACATCATTGATCTGTTTTCTATGACTCAAAATTGTATCACCGTTTGTTTTTTTTCTTCTTCACCCCTTTGGTCTAATCTTCCACTAAACAACAGTAAAAAAGGTGAATAAGATCTACAAGCAACATATTTTTCTATCAATATGTCACTGCTTCTTTACCTAGGAGATTTACGGTATCTTCTTTAAAGGTGTGTTATATTTGAACATATATAGCTTGCAAGCTTTCTGGAGGAAAAACTGTTATAATGACATTTAGTCTAGTGACTTATCACATTTGTGACATATATGAATTAATTTTTTGATATTTGTGTGGCTAAATTTACAGAATGTAGAAGAAACAGATCACCATGTTTTACACATAAATATCTTGTAAATGTTTTTAATGGCAATAGATCCAAACATGATACAATGTTATTTATTTTCTAGATGATTTAAAAGGGATGTTTGAGAAAGCAGGATTGGTCGAAAAACAGAACTTGATTGACAGGTGATTACAAGTGAACAGGGGCAGACAACTTAAAATGTATCGAGTATGGATTCAGTGTAAATATAGCAAGCCAAGTTGACAAAAGGAATAGAATACACTTTTTAGTTTTAATACCTTAATTTTAAGAGTGTTTTTATCTGTCCATACATTTCAGAATAAACACTGAGGCTCAAATCTTCTGTGCTGTTATTGCTTGTAAACAAAGTCAACTTTCTCCATTCTGAAGTACTTCTTCATCTCAATTGTGTATAATGCTTGACTACAATTTTTGAGACAGTTCATGCAATAACTGCTTGGAAAAACTTTAATTCATAATAACGCCTATAATTTTGTACGTACACATGTAATATCACTGTAGGAAAGTCATATTGCGGCTTTCATTTGTGTATAAAATGTTTTCTTGATTGGGTCATTTTTTAGGTCACCAGTTTATCAGCCAAACACATTGCTTTTGTCACCATGAACAATTTGAAGATGTGAAAAAACCTCACAACCGTTAATGAATGCATGCCATCTGCATAATTTACTGATCGCTTAATCTTGCGCAACACTCATTAAGATAAATAGCTTCAAACAATAAATTATTTTACACAATTAAAATTTTCTTTATAAAATGTGCTACTTGTTTTGATCAAAATCTCAATATAAAGTCTTTGTTTTGATTGAATTAATATCATTGCATCAATGATGGCTCAGGTACTTTAAAATATGCTAAAGATATTTTACATCGATATTTTTGTGTTAAAAATCATGTGGATGTCTGTTTTTATCATATTATTTTATTCTGATTTTATTTTCTTTATTTTAAATATGTCAGACAGTTCATGTTATTCATTTATATATCTGATGTAATAATGAATGCTGATAGATTTGTTACTTCTGACAGCAGGATGCAGTTTCATTGAAACAATCTCCAGATGTTAATAAAATGTCATCAAAGATACCAATGCTATAAATTTACTAATTGGGTTAGGTGGAAAAAGTGGTAGATTAAAGTACATGTTTTGTGACATGGGGGTTCGTAAACTGTAATATATTACTTTCTCTGCAAATGTATTTATACTCATATAGGCGAAACATGCAATAAAGGATTTGAATTTGCCTGCTAAATATTTACGCATTCTAATTTAAACACCACAGTGAATTTTTGATATTTTATTTATTTAACAACATAGATGAGTTATTGCCCAAGCCAGTCGATCCTGGAAGACCTTCAAGCCTTCAATGCAAAAACTATAGGCGATATATATAAACTTTATTTGATCTGTATATTTACTGAAAGGTGGATGGTATTACTTGTCCTTGACCTCATTTTCATGATTCACTAAACTGGTTTAAAAATAATGCAATGGAGGTAGGATGCAGCCATGTTGCAGTAATTTTGTCTGTAATCATTAAACACTAATTTATTGTTATCTACTGTTTATTAAATATATATACATCTTAAATATTTACAGTCAATGTTACAACATGTCAGGAGAAAATTCTCTCACAAAAGTAGAATGTAACTTTTGAGAATATTTCAAATCATATCAACGGCACACGAGGAAATATAATTCAACATTGAATATATATCTAATGAGAAAGAGAGATTTATGTAAAAAATACCAGTCGAGAAACCGTAAATTCACAATCCGCCAGGCAAGGGGGAATTTCGTCTTAAAACTGGTATTTTTGCATATACCCCTTCCAGCCCATTGGATATCCGTTTTAATACACAGAATATTTTAATTATAGATGTAATTAACAAAGGACCACAAATTATTCTTTGAACCAAATGCATAATAAAATTAAGTCCTTGAACTTGCCTGTGCCTTATTCATCTATTGTTTTCACCGGCTTCCTACCCAATAAAAACTGAACGCCATGATATACCTTGAATATTGCCGAAGGCGCTAAACATAGTTTAAACAAACAAGCATTCTACTGAAGACCACTTCAGATGTTCTCTGAATTTTAAGGTTGGCAAGCTAGAGAAAATAGAAGTCTTATACTTGTAAAATGTATAAATTTTATTAATCCGCCAGCTTCTGCCATGTTTATTTTATGAATACCAAAATCAATCAATATTGATTTGTCATGTACCGTTACTTTCATCTATAATCACCACGAGTTCCGAATGAAATTTTGGCTCTTTGAAGCTCGAAAGTGTATATACAGAGTAAAACGTTTATATACCTTCTTGTATATACCCTGTGTCGACAAAAAATTGTCAATATTCATATATAAGAAATGAACCAATCAGAATCCACCATTTTTATAGAAAGAGTAATTAAGTGAAATAACTAATAAATAATCTATATCAAAGTACACATAAATCCCAAAACGAAGAACATAGACTAGGACAGTCACTAGCTAATCTATAGACTAATAAGAAACCCCAATTAACATCTCGAGGCTGCCTTTATTTAGAATAACACTATCATTGCCACAATACTCTCTCAACAAATTGACCTTTCCAAACCTTACCTCCAAATTTTACCTGCGTCTCCTAACTTTCTCCTCAATTACTCCTTTCCTCCTATCACTAGTAAACAAGCCATAGGTCAATTTAAACACGCATAATACAGATCTGATCAAAGATTTTAAAAAATCCCCAGCAAATAATGACCGCAGTATTTTCCTTTGATCTTTGTGTGCGATATTATTCCATCTCGCTCTACTAGCTTGAGATGGGCCCATCTCAGCTCGCTGTCAAGACGTCGTTAAGTAACACTGACGTCACAATGTTACAAAACAGCGATAAACAGATTATTTACGTTTTATGAAACTCGATGCATTTTTTCCTCATCTCAACTCATAGCTGTCGCCCTTCGATGAGATATGAACGAGAAAACGCATCTCGTTTCAAAAAACGTAAATAATCTTTAAACATCAACACATAAGAATAAGGATCAAAACAAACTATGCAAAAATGCGAAATATTAAAGCAAACTGAACAAAATATACATTTCTAAACACACAGATTTATACACTTAAAAATGTTACTTAAATGTCACATTGAAATTTAGAAACAAAGTCGTATTAATTAATCCTTTTAAACTGACATTTTGTTCGTTTAAATCCTTCCGAAAAATTTCAGCTAACTCAGAAAAATCATTTTCAGGCACAACGTTCCAATTTTGTCAGCAACTGTCCAGGAAAACTATAAATTTCCAGTGTCAACAGTAACTATTCAGCATTAAATAGTAGCCACACAGGCAAACTCGATGGGAAAATATTGTTATCTGGAGATAAACTTCGATGTCCATGCATATTTCCGCCGGGGACGATCACAGTAAAGATCATTGAATACGACTTAATCCATTAATTCCAAAGTTAACACACAAAATGCTTCATTTTGGAATCGTACACCACTTAATGCTGACACCAAAATCTATTAGAACTTGTACAATTTATATTGCTCTAAAATTTAGTACGTTAGTGATGAGAAAGCATTATAATGACGTCATGTTAGACTAATAAGTTAACCCTTCTTGAAATATACATTGCATGACAGAAAAAAAAATTACTGAACATTTTAGCAACATTAAGCAATTATAATTACTATATCTAATTAACCTCTTGGTGACGTTACAAAATAAATTATGTATGTAGAGTTCTCTTTGTAATTGGTATAGATGTTGCTGCCAAATGATATTAAACAAGTTATTTTTGGTTTCTAGAAAACAATGAAAGCAGTCTTCGTTTGTACATGTACAATAAAGTAAGATTAGAATTGTGTATAAGGAACTCTATGTGCCTATGTATATCGTTTGCAAAACAATAAGACAAAAAGTAATATTCGGTGCTTTTTCAACATGAGCGTTACATTCTCTCTTTGGAGACAGATACCAAATAGATGTGTCCAGATTCCTGTCGATTTTGGAGGCAGATATGGTTGTGGTATACCAAACAGATGTGTCTAGATTCCCGTAGTCTTTTTGAAATTGAGTCAATTTAAGCTATTTTCAAGTAAGTCTGAAAATTTCTTTTTGCGAGGAAAATCGTTAAGTTTAGACCTAACCTTAGCATTTTATGGTCACAGGCTTGACTTGTTTTAATATTCAACTTTTTCGCCTTAGATAGGCAAGATAAAGTACATTTTTAAGGTGGAGTTTGTTCGTAATCATAAATATAAGAACCGGAAATAAAAATTAAAAATACTACAAAAATGTAATATATAAAACTCGAATAGTCTGCCACTTCTAAAAACTATTATTTTTACCGTACCTCTAACATTTCCGCATTTCTTTCGAGAAGAGCTAATTTTATAAAATGGACAGATAATGTATAGCCAAAGATTCTTATCTACATTATTGTAAGTACGGTTTTTTTCACAGAGAAGTCCACTTTAATTTGGTTGGTCAATTGACGAATGATGCAAACCAACCCAAACAAACTACCACAAACTTCTATTTACTTTCAGTTTATAAGTTTGTTGTACGTCAAATAATGAAGATGTAAAGACAATCATTGCTTGTGTATTACTTCATGCAAGCAAAACATGGAAGTGTTTTAACAAAACATACAACTTCATTTTATTTTGTAAATGTTGACTGAATCACCGCTGTCATTAATCACCATCAGTTCGTTTGTCTCGTTGTTGTAAGAGAGCCCCCATGGATATCTGATACCGTCGTCCTCTGTCAGGATGATTCCTGTTCTCTTCCCGTCACTGGATAATCTATGTATGTTGTGTGAGTCACTCCCGGCTATATAAACATCTCCTCTGTTATCTACAGTAATACCGGTACTGTATACCAGGTCAGGACTACTGTAAACAACACGTTCTTCTCCGCCAGATTTCACCACGTACACATCATTACTGTTATCATCTGTACAATAGATATCACCAGCTTTGTTCATACAGATATCACAAGGATCAAACGAAGTGTGGATTGTCTTTATAACTTTACCATGCATATCAATCATAGTAAGAGTGTTGGCTTGATTCCTGACCCAGATCTTCCCGTCCACACTGGTTATCCTATAACAGCCACCACTTACTTTGATCACCCTCCCTGGCTTGTATGTTCTCAGATCAATCATTTGGATCCCTGTGTCACCCACTGCTACTAGAGCTGTATCTTTGTCGTACATAGTAACACTATAAGGATCATTCTTTAACGTTATTGTCGTTAATCCTGATCCATCACGGTTACAAACATAGGCAAAATTATTAATATAACGCAAAAGAAGTAATTTATTACCGGGACAAAAGCAACCTCCTGTGATTGTTATACCTTCTCCCAGTACTGATGTACTAAATGATGTAATAAGTGACATTGGTTTCTCGTCAGTCCTAACATAAATCTGGCCCTGTTGATCTATGTCCAGGGATGCTGCCGACGTCAACGAGTTCTCTTCCAGCAGCAAAGATCCAAACAAATGCAGTACATCTGGTAACTTGTCAACGGCATAGGAAGATTGAAAAGTCAATTTTTGTATTCCGTCGTTTTTGTTTATATTCCTAATTTCCGTCTCTCCGTCATGAGTTTTAACATCTAAGTATTTAATCGCTTGGAAGAGGTGTGTATTGGAAGAATGAGTTTTCAGCAATTTCAGATCATTTCGCCATGTTGTAAGCAGATCATATCTAGATTTAAGATTATCCTTTTTTGTTTTTAATTTTCCAGTGCATTGTTTATATTTAGTGTCCAGTTCGCCTATTAGTGAAGCCTCCATCTTATCCAGTTGAGCCAAGATGTCTTTTTTCGTCTCCATTATTTTCTTCCGAATTTCACTCTTGTCTCTCTTCAAATCCACTAATTTCTGAGTAAATTCGCCGATGACGTTTTCCATTATTTGACATAGGTTGTCCATCCTCATCTCCAAGTCGGTAATGGCAGTACTCTCCTTCGCGTCTTTTGCAGCTCTTTCAATTGAAATCACAGGTTTACAATTTTGATGAAATTCAGATGTACAATTATCACAGATAGGTTGGTCGTGTTGACAGCAAAATAAAACTATTCTCTGGTTGGTATGAGTTTCACAATTTTTGGATAAATATAGCAGAGACGAACTAAGGTTTGAAACTTTTTCTACTGGGACTATTTGATGAGGTGGAGATAACTTCTTATGGAAGTTGGCACATGTCCTGCAGACAAGTTCTCCACAGTCGCTACACCACGATTCTCCTTTCTTGTTCTCTTCTCCCCTCAAACAACCTGCACACAGTTTACTGTCGGTCATTCTGTAAGACAAAATGTCAATACTACCGCCAAGTCTGTAGAAAACATTTACTATTCTCGGTATTTTTGAAAGTTATCTAACTTATGCCTTACTCCAAAATCGGCATATCATAACGCTACTATGTGCATTTTAAATATTAATAATATTTAAACGTTAATTGCATGAAATAAAATAAAAATCGCATTTTTAGCTCTATTAAGACCATACTTTACTTATTTGATAATTTTAAAATCTATTGTTTGTTTGTTTGTTTGAATATTGTTAACGCCACTTTCAGCAATTTCCAGCTATATCATGGCGTCTAGTTTTTATTGTAGGAAGCCGGAGTACCCCGAAGAAAACCTCCTACTTTCGGTAGGAAAACAGGCAATCCTTGTCGATTAAGATTGTAGTCGAGCGCACCCTGCCCGTAGTGAGGCTAGATCCAGCAATCTTAGTGTTGACAGACCACTTGATCAATAGTAGACGAAGAACCTTAACCACTCGACCACCAAGGCCCCCATTTTAAAGTGCAAGTATACAAGCTAAATATAACGAAAGCGGTCACGCAGGCGAAATCGTTATGTACAAACATTACTGTTGATTCCAAAGTCAATTTTTAAAATGAATTAATTGTTCAGTAGTTGCATTTGTTTGCGTGAATGATGTTTAACGCCACTTTCAGCAATATGGTTATTTATTTGGGGAGAAAGCCTGAGTATCCGAAGAAAAACCCCGACCTTTGGTAATAAACTACGATCCGTGTCAATTAAGATTGAAGTGGAAAACACCATGCCTGCAGTATGACTCGAAACCACAACCCCGGTGTTGACAGACACGTGATCAATAGTAGATGACCACCTACCTGAACCACTCGGCTTCTCGTCTTTTAAAAAGTGGATATTAATTATGATGACAATTATATGATGTACAGGTCAGTAGACATCCTCCAGACTAACAAGAAATTGTGTAAAGACACTCAAAGTACCAAAGTACGCCAATGTGACACTTGTCCATCCAATATGACGTATTGACTAGTCAATATGACACATTGGCTGGTGTACCCAAAAAAATTCGTGCTTTTTCGTTCATCCAATAAGCATTCACCTCAGTCTAATATGTCTTCAACGGAACAATAACTCACCCGATAAAAAAAAATTTACGCTATAATACCACCAGGTACGGCCTAAAAATCTGTAAGTACACAGCCGCTGAGATCTAGAACAACCTTCCTCAAGAATTTAGGGATCCTGAATCAATTCAAAATTCACATTAATACTTGGACTCTAACTTCCTGTATTATGTGCAGATCTTAGGGAATTAGTGCTTAAGATTGAATATGATTTAATTTTTTAAGACTTCCTTCTTTTAGAGTTTATTGCACTTTACCTTACTACTGCTTTGATCCGGTCCTATGCTTATGCATCCTTATTTAGAGTTTATTGCACTTTACCTTACTAGTGCTTTGATCCGGTCCTATGCTTATGCATCCTTATTTATTGTTTATTGCAATTTACCTTACTAGTGCTTTGATCCGGTCCTATGCTTATGCATCCTTATTTAGAGTTTATTGCACTTTACCTTACTAGTGCTTTGATCCGGTCCTATGCTTATGCATCCTTATTTAGAGTTTATTGCACTTTACCTTACTAGTGCTTTGATCCGTTCCTATGCTTATGTATCCTTATTTAGAGTTTATTGCACTTTACCTTACTAGTGCTTTGATCCGGTCCTATGCTTATGCATCCTTATTTAGAGTTTATTGCACTTTACCTTACTAGTGCTTTGATCCGGTCCTATGCTTATGCATCCTTATTTAGAGTTTATTGCACTTTACCTTACTAGTGCTTTGATCCGATCCTATGCTTATGCATCCTTATTTAGAGTTTATTGCACTTTACCTTACTAGTGCTTTGATCCGGTCCTATGCTTATGCATCCTTATTTAGAGTTTATTGCACTTTACCTTACTAGTGCTTTGATCCGGTCCTATGCTTATGCATCCTTATTTAGAGTTTATTGCACTTTACCTTACTAGTGCTTTGATCCGGTCCTATGCTTATGCATCCTTATTTAGAGTTTATTGCACTTTACCTTACTAGTGCTTTGATCCGGTCCTATGCTTATGCATCCTTATTTAGAGTTTATTGCACTTTACCTTACTAGTGCTTTGATCCGGTCCTATGCTTATGCATCCTTATTTAGAGTTTATTGCACTTTACCTTACTAGTGCTTTGATCCGGTCCTATGCTTATGCATCCTTATTTAGAGTTTATTGCACTTTACCTTACTAGTGCTTTGGTCCGGTCCTATGCTTATGCATCCTTATTTAGAGTTTATTGCACTTTACCTTACTAGTGCTTTGATCCGGTCCTATGCTTATGCATCCTTATTTAGAGTTTATTGCACTTTACCTTACTAGTGCTTTGATCCGGTCCTATGCTTATGCATCCTTATTTATTGTTTCTTTAATGCAAAATCATGAATAAAATTTTATTTGTAAAACGGATTGCTCTTATGCTTGCTGTGCTTTTAGCTCCAACAATTAGCTTTAGCTTTATGTATACGTGTGTATGTGCTTGTCTAAGATTACATAATTTCTGTTTTAACAGTCTTTGTACGTCCTAACATGTGTCTCAATAACAGGCTTTGCACGTCTTAACATGTGTCTCGATAACAGGCTTTGTACGTCTTAACATGTGTCTCGATAACAGGCTTTGTACGTCTTAACATAATGCCTCGATAACAGGCTTTGTATGTCTTAACATGTGTCTCGATAACAGGCTTTGTACGTCTTAATATGTGTCTCGATAACAGGCTTTGTACGTCTTAACATGTGTCTCGATAACAGGCTTTGTACGTCTTAACATGTGTCTCGATAACAGGCTTTGTACGTCTTAATATGTGTCTCGATAACAGGCTTTGTACGTATTATCATGTGTCTCGATAACATTCTTTGTACGTCTCAACATGTGTCTCGATGTGTTGTATATTTATTGTATTGTGTAGTCAGCAAAGAGCCCCTTATGTTTATCGTTATGTATGCTACCCGACTTTAAATAAATATTATTTACTTACTTCAAAATTAGGTAAAGTATCCTAGAGAGGGTCTTCGTACCCCGATCCCGCTTGAGGTTCAGCACCCCCATTAAGCCCTTGCTCCCCTACACTATTCATGGGTCCGCGCCTGGTATAAAACTAAGGAATGAGTTCAACATATTAAGTCTTACCTCAAAATAAATCTAATTTCATAGTTGGTTTTCAGTGATAAATTTGGGTCCAGTTTATATTTACGAAAGTGACCAATACTATCCCATGAGAAGAACATCCGCCAATTTATCATGACAAGTAAACTCATTGCATAGCAACGTGGCAATTATATGATCTTCTATGTCAATAACGCACCTCTTCTATGTCAATAACGCACCTCTTCTCCCTCTTCCCCGGTTGGTCCTAATGGCAAATGTTAGTAGGCCCCTCCAACATCACTCACTTTCAACCGTGTTAACATATTGGTTGAGAGAGGGACGCAATAAAATATGGGTGTACGACAAATCGACTGTAGAACAATACTTTTCTGTGACTGTTAACATTCAAGCTAAAGGTGTCATAAAGTCATGCTAAATTTCATATATGTTTACCTTTTTAAAATGCAACATATCCTTTCTACTTTCGTAATCACAGGTGTTTTCCGCATATCTAGGGGAAGTAATTCGTAGTGTTTACTGATTAAAAGTTTACTTAGCGACGGTATGTTAATGTCTTGTCATGCTTGTATGCGAATTATAATGAGTAGTTTGGGTTGTATTGCGTGAAGCGTGAGTGATAAATTATAGGACATTATGTCCTCTGTTAGATTTGTTTTGAAAAAAGCTATCGGTTTTATTTGAAAAAAACATCTTAATCGCCCATGTTCAAACATATATCGTTTTCAAACTTATTCACAACTCCTTGTTACATGACGGGTTAAATTAAATGTGATTAAATTCGGTACTAATTACCAGTTGATGTTTTTTTTAATAGTTGATCGCCATTTCAGTATTATTCATAGAACTTGGTCAGTGAGGGGGGGGGAGGTGCATTTCAAATTATCATGTTTAAAAAACACCGTATATGTCATATCTCCATAAAATACAGAAAAGTAGCTGTCCTACCTCCGTTTTATATAAAAGTAGATGTCTTATCTAGTGAATAATTTTATGGTTATAATTCAATAATTCTATTCATGCTGTAATTTATTTATATTAAGAGCTTTGATTGGATAAAAACACTTAAATGGCGTCTTCTCGGATAATTTATTATAGGATTAAACGTTTATTTTTAGTAATTCATCGATGTATGAACGAGGTCGACTCACTCACAAACAAATAAACGGCCGAAGGCCGTTTATGATAAGTTTGTGAGTGAGTCGACCTCGTTCATACATCGATGAATTACTGAAAATAAGCGTTTAATCCTTATAATTCTTCCAAAATTGTTTTTATATATTTAACATTCTTGTCCCCAAAAAATTTTTATTATAAGTGTGTGACGCGTAGGAATATATACAACGAACTGAAGAAGAAGACGTAGTCGGTTTGAAGTGAATAACTGGCATTGACAACAGATACAATTTACGATTTGCCGAGAAGATTATTAATAAAAACAAAAGAAGACTCAACAAAAAACAATATTCCGTATACTAATGTTCGTCATTGTACCCGCGGTTTATATTAACGTCATAAGTGACGTCATATCTGTTCAACGGAACGGAAACCTAGCTAGACGTTCTTTCTTAAATACAAAGAGAAAAAACAATAGTTGTCGTTTGTTCAATGGATTTATCAGTGAAAATTGCTCACGTGAAATTGCTAGAGCTGTGCAGAGACATGGAGTTGGTAACAAATTCGTGCATCTTGCTATTTCGTTGATTTGTTGTAACCGCGAAAAAAGGTAATTTTACCGTTACGGCTATTGTGTGTATTTGAAATGATTCATAATTGAAATTACAAGAAACGCAATTTCAAAGTATCGTTTATACATGCCTTCACACTCGCATTTCATCCACATTCGAATTCTGCTATTTCCGTCATTCAGCAATGTGTACAATGAATCCAAAACGAAGTGTACTGTTAAAATATTTTCTTGTATGTATTTGTCTATAAAGCAAATGTTTGCAGCTGGTTCAATTAAATAGCGCTCCGTTTAAGCAATACATCGCTCAAGATATTTGAATCGCCAAAATTCGAGTGTACTTGCTTAATTTATTGTCTGAAGCATACACGACACATGGCCGCCATATTTGTTTACTTTTAGCAAAAAAAAAGTAGTTCCCGAAAAGTTGTTCATGAAAGTATGAACGGATCTGGGAAGTACTGGTTTATGGCCTTTTGACCAATCAAAAATGACTATAAACGTAAACGAATGTAAGATAAGAATTATATATCGATATTTCCTCTGAGCGGACTACTTTCAGTATCCAAGGTAAACAAGATGGCGTCCTCCTAGCGTATCGTCAGGAAGAGAGGACAATTTTTTCTCTGCCACAATGATTTTTAATGAAATCGATTGAGATTTCAAATAAATATATAATATAAATACAATTTAGTGTTTCATTTTGTTTTTTTTCATATCAATATCTAAAGAACCGCGATTCCTTTGGTACTATGTTTTGCATATCCCTACGTTTTCCGGTCTAGGTACGTTTTGAGGTCTAGATAGGTTTCTGTAACTGTTTTTGCTGTTTTAAAAACCGCAACTATTATTTCACAGAATTATAAGGATTAAACACTGGGTTTTAGGAAATTATCAATGTGTAAACTCCGGCGACTCCCTCACAAACTTGACATAAAGTCCTTCGGACTTTATTTAGTTTGTGAGTGAGTCGCCGGAGTTTACACATTGATAATTTCCTGAAACCCAGTGTTTAATCCTATAGTATTTGTTTGTTAAACAAATTGTGCGATTACAGCATGTTGGTTTTAAATTAAAACGTCACAATTTTTTTCTTCATTTGATGATATTGTTATGAACAAAGAACTTGTTGTCCTATCTGCGCTGAAAATAACAAAACTTGAAGTTCCATCTATATGCCAGCGTAAAGCAGTATGTGTCCTTTGACATTTTGCCTTGGTCCTGGCAACCCTATAAATATTGACCTGTCCCTTAGGCAGGACTACACGTAATTCCGTAGATATCTTTTCGCGAATGGAACGAAAATTCATACAAATGTGTATCCAGAGTGGAGGATCGGAAGCGCACAAGAGTGCCTATTTCCTCCGTAATTCTTCAACTTTCACATCATGATATTCTACACGCTCCATTGTTTAAGACTCTTTGTCTGCCAAATCCACGTTGTCTCTGACATCCAATCAGAATGCCAATACCGTTGTTATGTTCTTGTTTCATACGATGACGGAATGAGAACAAATACCTATATGAAATGACCTGATTGCTGTAAATATTTTATAACTGTTCTCTCTTCAATGTAATTATGTTTAGTTATTTGCATTATATACATTAATTAATTGTTCATATATCTCATGTATTTGAGGCAATACAGTTATGAATGAATGAATGAATGAATGAATGAATGAATGAATGAATGAATGGGAATCCATCAGCGATAGAACCGTACGTTTTGAAACAAAAACAGTGTTTTTTCTCAAATTTTAATCAAAGCTTTAATTTCTTGAAATTGAAGAAAACGTTACTTACAATAACGTCAGACATAGCGGTGTAAAACTACCTAATTAAAATCCATAATTTCAAATTACCTAATTTAAATCCAACATTTTAGAATAAAACAAATACAATTTCCATATAATATATGATGATCTAATATTTTGTATGCGACAGTTTTTATTTTTATCCTTGGTATATATTATAAATGCAATATTTAATATCCATTTTAATATTTGCAACATATTTTAGACATTTTAACCTTTTTCCAGAGGAAAAAATCCAGCCCATACAATGTAGACAGGAACATGTTAACATATACTACTGTTTTGTTTGAATGCTTGATTATGTGCATGTTCATTCATCCAAATGATCGCAAAATCTCACGCGAGGGTGACCTTACCATGCGACCCAACGGTTACCGATTGACCCAGCGAAATATCACATGTCATGTGACGGCGTCTAAGCGAATCAAAATAAAGATTTCTATGTGAGTATATTAGTAAATGTGTTCTAGTAACAGGTAAACAGATTGTATATACCCTTACTTGTTCTACGCTGTGTTCTGATTTGGTCAATAATAGTTAGACAATTCTTTTTCTATAAGCTCCTGCATAGATAAATTTTTAAAAAGTGGTAGAATTTTTCTAAGATCTTGCAAGATACAATTTTGGCAATTTGTTTTAACAATTTAGTATTTTTACATTCACTGCATTAGAAAATGTATGTAAAAGCGTCTAAAAATGTTCTAATTAGTGAAAAAAGGAATTGCTTACGATATATAAAGCATATATGCTTTATATATTCATGACCAATTCCATTTTTATATATATTTTAATGTTCAATGTATAAGTACTAATTCATTTCCTAGTCCAGGTAAATGCTGAGAAATGTTAGAAAGATGTGCAAATCACAGAAATGCTAGTATTTTCGACTATAGTCAAAACATTTACTACTGTTCTACCTGAAAAAAAATCTTTGTGGACAAAAATTCTGGAGTTGAGAAACCGAATTAGTTTTATGCAGTCTTACCGTTGGCGATCGCTGTACAAATTAACACATTTTATCGAGTTAATCTTGAACATTTTCTCTGCCTTGTTGTCGACAACTGTGGGACATTGATTCAGAAGATTTTAGAGAACAATATTGAAAGTCAATGGAACATCATGAAAATTGTGAAAATTATGAAGTAAAGTTAGTAATTCAGAAGCGTTTGCCTGTAACAATGAAGCTTTGAAAAAATACAGGTATGCCTTTCGAGTTCGCACAACGACAAAGACACCAAGCGAAGTGCAGCACGTTCAGTTGGCCTTCTGAATAATATATCCAAAATAACTAAGACAAAATTGGAAGAATAAGGGCCACTCGTCGTTGCCTAATTTTTATTTAGTTAACTTATAATATATGTATGTTGTAAATATTTTCACAGAAGGTAAATGTGGGGTTCAAATTTTTTGTCACCATATACAGTTTACATTACAATGTGCAATAACAATGTATTAGAGGATGAAATCCACTTTTTTCCATTGTCCGAAATACTCAGATATAAGAAAAAATTCTTGGAGTCATTTGCAGTTTGTTGTTCTGTTTTTCTAAAAGTCTTTAATACCGAGGAAAGTGGACTTGAAGATTGCATGATTCTTTTATATGATGATTTATCTGTGTATATTTTGTGTGTTTATGTATGCCTTCAACTCCTCACGGGGTACTGGGGACCCTCTCAGTATGGTCCCAGTATACCAAATAGAAAATGTTTATTAAATACTGAACATTTTATTAAGTGTAAAAATATGATTTTGTCCATTTTGTACTATTTTTTCGGCTACGGCAATAACTGATTGGATGGAGAAGTTTTGTTTTAAACTATTGTTAATTTAATTCCACGTACAACTCATTTGAGTCTCATTTTCAACCTGCCCTTCCCCCAACTTATAACAAAAAAAGATTAAAATGAGAAATCAATACAGAAAAAAGATCCTTTGATTCTCTCCTTTTATCTTTATATAAATAAATAAATTGTATGAAAATAGTGATTGACTGAAAAATATTTTCTATCAGAGGATGGAAAAAACATGGAGACACGCTTTCTTTGACGTCATATAGTATTCCGTTGAACATTTGTGTTGATCTTTTTTTCAAAAATGTAAAATTACAAATAAATATATATATTTGAGCTAATTCTCATGTTTAAATTTATTTAAAATATTTACTTCAAAAAATATTTTTTCCATCAACAAAATTCCCGTTCAGCACATTTAATAATACGCGGATTATACATTGTGCAAAACGGAAATATTGTTATTCCCTTGAAGGAGAAAATATATTTTTTTAATTGATCCTTAAGTAAATTCTTGATACGTCTGAATATCAAATATTGAACGGAATGCTAACTTCATACACGTACAGGGATCTGTATTATATATGGGCGTATTTGTTAGGGCAAAACCAGTTTCAGTTTATTAAACTTTCTATTTGTTAATGAGAACCGGTTTGAAACTAGTTTGGAACCTAAATTGGTTTGCCGTTTGTTCGTAGCAAAATGAAACTGGTTTCGCAAACCATCCAAACCACATACATGGGTGGTTTGCGGTTTAGGTTGTTAGGTTTGAGTATTAAAAAATATTGCATTGTGGAGATGTTGTAAAGATAAACGAAGACATATTTTGAAAAATCAAAGAAACAAGATAAAATCTTTACTTGAACATAGCATTGCTGGTTTTTTTCTGGGGAATCTAATAAAAGGCAAACATAAAACTTGTCAAAATCTTTGACATTTGACGATTTCGAAAACAAAGTACAACAAAATTTGTAGAGTCATCTGAATAGAAGCATTTGCAACAAATGTTAGAATTTGTTTTACCCAATTTATAATTGCGTAATCTTTGCTTCCTATTAACTAAAGAATGTTTCTTTATTAATTTCTTAAAACTAAACCGAAAACCAATGATATGTTACTCATCATTAAACCAAAACCATTTTTGAAATCTTCATTGAAACCGGTTTAAAACTTAAAACCTAAACCTACACTAGTTTTGCTGTAACAAATTCACCTTAAGAGGGGATCGCCGACGTAAATCATGGGATTCAATGTCAAGTTTACTAGGCGTCGCCTTATTTCCATAATGCATAAATATTGCATTTTAGAGTTTGTTAAATACTTGATCGTGTTGTAATCTTAAACTGTCGTTTTCAAGGATTTTGTCTTTATTTAAATCTTTCATAATATTTGCAGAAATTCCATCCTCAAATCTTGTTACGATATTATCATTAATTATTAGCGCGGGTTTTTTGGCACTTTGCTACGTCTATTTGAAATTTGACTAAGGCTATGCTAGAGTTGCACGAAGTATAAACCGGGTTTTAGTGGTTAAGTGGCTGTGTGCAGAACTCTTTCTTTCAACCTTTAAGCTAAAAATGAGGGAGGAAGCCTTGTAACAACCTGTTTTGCTATCTGTGTAAATTACAGTTTTAATCGAACACACCGTGTTTGAATATACGTTAAACCTATAAAATTCTAAATAAAAAAATGACATTTTTTAACAGTAACTTTGTGTCTGTAAACCACAAATGCCCCTGTCATACCAGCGAAATGACGGGTGTGTTGCAGCAGGCAGAAATTTTAGTGAAAATCAAAATCCTTTTAATTATGTGTTTAAACATCCTACTTTATATAAAAGCTGTTGCTACAAAGATGAAAGAGAAGATAGCCGGACAAAACATGTAAAATATTTGAGTTATCTGGTCTGCAATCTAATTCCAAATGTCTGTAGTTTTATAAATATTTCATAAAAATCAAATTCTTTGGCCCTGCACACCCCCAGTATGTGTTATGTGTTCAAATACCCTACCAAATATTAAAACTATGGCTTGAAAGGTGAAGTAGTAGATAGCGGACAAAACATGCACCTTTGTCTGAGTTATAGCGTCTGTAAACCCCTATCAAGTTTCAAGAATTTTTCACGAGAATTAAAATCCCTTAGGCATGCATACCTCTATTAGATGTTTATAAATATTAATATAAATACATAATATAAATGCCGTGGATTCAAGTTGTACGAGAAGATAGTTGGATGAAAATTAAATGAAAATCAAAATCTGTTGGCCCTGCACACGTTCATTATGTATTCAAACATTTCTGAAAAATTTAATTGTTGTAGACCTAAAACTGTAGAAGTTAGCTGGACAAACCAATCCGGACGGACGGACCAGAGTAAATTATTATGCCTCTCGATTTTCATCGCGGGGTATAAAAATGACTGAAATATTTCTAGGTTTTCGGCATTTAGTATTCCATTACGAAAACTATAAATAAATCAGAAACAAATGTGTTCGAACATTAACTGGCAGACCTTATATTTAGATAAGTTCTTTGAAATAAACTTTGCCCATTCGACAAAATTGTACCACGAAATGTGATGCAACGAAGAAGATTACCAATTTACTTGTAAAGATGTACATGTATTATGTTATAGGTCTGTCGGCGCAGTCGTTGTTGTTTTCAACTGTATGTAAACAGCATCATTTCCAGGTTATACCATTGGATTTACACGAGCGATTTTTTCATCTTTTAACTATCTAGTCCATAGGACAAAATAAAAGGTGGGATTGATAACAGATGTCCCGGACCTGATCGAAAGGAGCTGAACATTTTTTGTTTAAAATACAAAACAACTTACAACATCCCTGTATTCTTTCAATTTAAGAGAACAGATTGGAGCACAGAACCTCCCAGTGTCAACACATACAACAGATGTAGATATGCTATATCGCATCAAACGCGTACATGTATTTACATATACCCGTGTATGTTTGTTTGGTTATGTAAGTAAATGGTACTAAAATAGTTGCGTTTTTAATGATTGATTGATTGATTGATTGATGTTCAACGAACAATATGTCAGCTGTATTCAGGACGAGAACACATTAGCAAACAATAACATCAATTCAGAAAACGGGATTGAACAAATGGAGAAAACTGACTGCAAATGGTAAAGTTAAATGTGTTTGGTGGGGGCACAAAATCAAGCATACACATGTACGTGTATTTTTACACAAGGAGCCAAAATTAAAATCAAATGTGAAAACGAACCACAATGTACTGCAATGGATTGGTCAATCGTTTCTATGGAGCATATATGATTTTTAAATTTAAGGATTAACTACAAAAATATTTCTCCATCGAGGGATAACAACATTTACGTGTTGCACATTGTGTAGCGGATTATATTAAATGTGCACAACGGTAATTTGGTTATCCCTCGATGGAGAAAATATTTTTGTAGTTAATACGTATAAATTAATTCAGACAACAGAATAAACTCAAAAATTATATTTTTGTAACTGCACATGTTTAAAAAAGAGATCAGCGCAAAAACTGTTAGTTTCCCGTGGAGTGATACATGACGCCAACGGGTGCGTGTCTCCATGACGATGATTTTATTTTCATCCTCTGATAGAAAATATTTATCAGCTAATACAAAGTCAGTATTCTCGAACAATTCATTTATTAGCGCCAAATCTGAAAAAAATGTTAACCAGTTTTATTTTTCAGCTTTTTCAGAATTTACTCATATGTTACAACGGAAATGTGTATTAATGAAATTATAACCTGCTTTGTCAGCAATTATATATTTGACGATGGATAAGCACTTAATGTTTACATAGCGGACCTCTCCAGCATAGTTAGATTCTAATATGTTTCTCTTATTGACATTTTCCCACGAACATGTGGTTGTAATTCTTGTAAAATGTGCATGCTCTTTTAGAATGTAGTCAGTCATGTTTTAGTATTTGAAGAATAAAGATGTAGTTTGTGAAATAGAGTTAATTCTTAGGGCCTTAGCCCCGGACAGTTTCTAATTATTATGTTGCGTTACAAAACCCATCACAACATCTGGTGGAGAAAATCCGGGATTTATGTAAATGTATTATACTCGTTCTAAAGCCAAACTTACTATGTCAGACATTGAGCAAGAATCTGAACATTCTGAAGCCGAAGACGTCCCCCAAGTCATCGATATACAAGCTACAGCTCCGATTCCTACCGAAAATATGACGGAATTAACAACTATTCTGAAGGACTTAATTACTAATCTAAAGGAAGAACCGAAACGTCAAGTAAATATAACCAGAGTTACAATCCAAACATTTAGGCCAGATAAATTTACACCCAGTTTAACCGAATCGCCGTCTACATGGCTCTGAAAATTTATAAGTTGTACTACAATTAATCGCCAGAACGATCTAGACACGATCAAACATACATGTCGGTTATTACTCCCTGATACTGAGTTAAGATGGTTTGACAGTCTCAACGTTAAGACAGTGGACTATATTTATAATTCTTTTGAGGAATATTTTTCATCTAAACAGCCTACGTGGCTACTAGAACAAACATTATGGAACAGAACTATGTTAAGTTCAGAGACGTTGGAGAACTACATTTCTGATATCCAGTCGCTCACGTCAAGACTTAACAAAAGCGACAAGGAAACATTATCAGCTTTTGTGAGAGGTCTACAACCATACATCAGAATGACAGTCGTTCAGAGGGATCCCAAAACCTTCCTGTAAGCTGCGCAATGTGCCCGTGTGTGCCAGGAAGCCATAAGTTTTTCGGGTAACAAACAGTTTTCATCGAACGCACCAACGGATTTAAAATTAATAGTGGAGCGCCAACAACAATCGGTAGACACCTTAACCCATATTGTAAGTTCAATGGCAAAAACCAGAAATAATAAGGACGAACTTTGTGCCGCGGGAGCTTCATCAACCCCGTCATCAACCTGTTTAGTGTGCCAATTGTGTGATAAGCCGAATCACACAGCTAAAAACTGTTGGACATTAAAGAAGAAACGCATAGCAAGACAAAACGACACTCACATTAAATGTGATTTTTGTGGTTTAAAGAACCATAGAACCAGAGAGTGCCGCAAGTTGAGGGCAGAAATTAAAGAAGAACTAAAATAGTACGACTTGGCATTGGTCAAGGTAATGTCAAGTCGCCTGCTCAGAAGGACAAAATCCTTGATAAATGTGACAATATTATAAGCGATAATCCAAAATGTTCCAATGTAAATAGGAAATTTAATACCGAAGAGAACGGTAAGGCTATTAATGTTTTAAGTAATTATATTCCTATTACAATTTTTGATTCTAAAGTGTATGATTTACTTGATAGTGGTTCTGATATATGTGTAGCAAATTACAATATTTTCACCAAATACCAACAGTTTGATAAGCTTTCAATTATCGAGTCTGATAAAGAGTTTATAACCACAGCAGGTGGCAAAAGGGTAAATATTGAAGGTGTAATAAATGTTCCGGCTAATTTAGCTGATCATAATGTTATTATCAAATTTTACCTTGTTCAAAACTTTTTGACAGATTTTATAATTGGTTTAGATTTTTTGAAAACAAACCGATTTAAGGTAGATTTTGGGAAAGGTATGTAATCTATTGACCCCAAAAGAAATGTTTTTTGTTCTGAAGATGTAAAGATACCTGCAAAGTCAGAAGCTATTTTTGTAGCATTTATCAAAGGTTCGTTACCTAATTGTAAGTGGTAACAATAATAATGATAATCTAATACATGCTAAATAATTGTGTAATATAAATGATGGAAAGGTAGTAGTTAGAGTAGCTAACATGAGTGTGTAACACTATGGGTTTCCAACCCGGAAGTCGTTAACATTTTAAAATAATTTTTCAATATTTAATTCATTAATTAAATATTATATTTTAACTATTTTTAACATATTTTATCTGTAATTGTATGAAGTTTATCTTTAAAGTGCATTGCGTTAAAAGTTTGTACTCTGGCTTGATAGTATTTTGAACAAATTATCTAATTAGAGCCTTATTGACAAGTTTTAATTCCAAAACAATCTATAATATAAATAATGTCAACCAGCGATCGTGGTAGGTCCGCAACGTACAATCAGTACTGTTACCATATTGGGTGAGGGTGTTTGCACGACGATTCAATTGATTGACAAACAATGTAACTTGGGCCAACTATGGTAGTGTTAGTGATATTTATTTGTCACATTTCTTATTGTTTTATTTTTCAAAATAGTTATTTGCTTTTGTGTGTTCGAGACTGCAGGTGCAGAGCCAGACATTGTGTCTCTGCGACTGTAACCTCGTAGGACCTGGCTGCAAGTGATGGAAATTGCGTCGTAGTTTTACTGGGTCTATATAAGCAGCGCAATTTCCAACCCTCTTCAGCCTGCTCCTAAACACTGTTAGGAAAACTGTTGAAGTTATATTTTGGATTTGGCAACCTTTTATTGTTAAATTAACTTTATTGTTCTGTATTGACGCTGTGCTGATAATACATTTTGTTAAAGAACTGAGTTAGTCAATAACGGCCAGTGTTGGTATACCAGTATAACGGTTACGTGTTCCTACAACCAAAGAAACACACAACGCGAAGTCATTGGAAGGCCAGCCCCGTCCTGTACCGTAGGACTACACGTGATTCGTTTTGGTGCCGTGACCAGGATCGACCTAAGGCCAGCATATACAAAAGAGATTGAGAAGTTACAGACAGTCAAACCAAAAACAAAGGTAGGAGTTTCGTTTTTCTCAAGTACCTCTCTTTATGGCTAACTTCGACGAAAATATTTTGCTTTTTCAACAGCGAATTTGCTGAACAACAGGCTCAAATTTTAGGTCAAAAATTTGAAACTATTTCTTCACAGTTAACAGGGCTCACATCTGCTGTATATACTCAAAGCGTCTCTCAAATAGTAAATACTTTTGAAGGGGATCCAAAACAGTTAAGGAATGGGTGAAAAGCATAGAAAAATATGCTAAATTAACTAATTTTAATGATAAGGATATCCCCAGGGTCGCGTATCAAAGTTGCTCGGGACCTGTTGCAGATTTTGTGAGAAGGTACTTAACAGAACAAGAAAATAAAAGGCAAAATCCCAGTTGGAATATACTAAAAAGAAACCTCACAACTAGATTCGCGGATATAACTGATCCACATCAGGCATTTGCTGTTTTAAGAAAAACCAAACAGAGACCAAATGAAAGTGTTCAGTTGTACGCTGAACGATTATTAAATGTTGCCGAAGATGCTTACCCTCAACCATGCGATAGGCCAGTTGTAGAACAACAAATGATAAA
Organism: Limnoperna fortunei; assembly: GCA_944474755.1. Lineage (NCBI taxonomy): Eukaryota > Metazoa > Mollusca > Bivalvia > Mytilida > Modiolidae > Limnoperna > Limnoperna fortunei. The sequence continues at coordinate 97,117,421 of OX104114.1, read as the reverse complement.
CATATTTTTAGATGGGTTATTTCATGACTATTTAAAAATGAAAATTTTAAGAGAAGACCCACAAACTTTTGACAAGGCCGTACAAATTGCCGCCCATGAACAAAACATTAGGAAACGTTTTTCTCTAAGACAGGAAATTGAGCCCAAAAGTATAATAAAAATCATAATCTGAAAACTCCTCCTAGCGATGAATCTCCTATGGAGTGCGATCATTTCAGACCAAAACGTTGCTATAAATGTAAAAGAATAGGTCATTGGGGAAAAGATTGTAAAGTTAAACCTATACATAAAATTGAAGTACTCCAACAACCACGTTTTGGGCGTACAAATCATGATACACATAAAACTCCTCTCAAAACCAATAAAAAGGTAGAGAGTGTGTGTTGGGGGTGTTGTGAAAAAGGTCACTGGAAAAATGAATGTCCCAATCGGAAATCAGTGAAGTCTGATATCTGGCAGGGAAACTAAGGAACTCTCTTCGAAATGAAGCCGTCGGAGAGAGAAATAATGAAAAGTTTAATTTAAAAAAATTTAAAATTTCTTTTGCAGGTAAACCAAATTCTTGTATTTTACAAATTGGCAAACAACGATTTCGGGCATTGGTTGATACAAGGGCAGAAATATCTTTAATTCACAGAAAAATATTTGACAATTTGAAAGATAAACCTAAAGTGACACGTTTGCGTCCTTTAATTCAGGGTGTTTCAGGAAAAACATTATCAGTACTAGGTTGTGTTGATATTTCCTTTAAAATGGGGAATTTATTGTTAAAACATAAATTTTTTATTGTCGATGGTATAAACCGAAATTTAATTTTTGGATTTGATTGGTTGAAACAAAATGGAATTCGATTATATTTTGATCTTGGTTATTTACGAATTAATAAAACATGTATTAGGCTAGAGGAGGATATTCATATTTCTTCAATTGTAAGAAAACATTATTGAAACCCCAAACTACTACAATTAAACAAAGGCTTCAACCTTGATGAGTTAGATGCATTAGAAATATCTGACCTTGAAAATAGTTATTTAAGTGCAGAACCAGGCGTAATTTTATGCAGGTCAGTTACAAAGGTAAGAAATCCTAGAAGAATACCAGTCATGGTAATAAATCATATCAACAGATGTTTTAGATTGAAGAGAGGCACAGTTATCGGAAAAGGTGAGCAATTGAAACGTCATGATGTTAAAAGTGTACACGAAATTACAATAGAAGATAAACAAGAGTTTTTATCAGATCCTAGTGTGCCTGAAGAATATAAGGCAGACATAGATAGATTATTAAGTACAAATCAAGATGTGTTTGCTAAGAAAGATTCTGAATTGGGTCATACTGATACTGTTAAACTTACGATAGACACGGGTGATCATCCCCCAATCAAAAGAAGACCATACAGAATTCCGTTAAATAAACGTAAAATTGTAGATGATGCAATAGATGAAATGTTATCAGCAAAGATTATTGAAAGGTCGCGTAGTCCCTACAGTTTTGGTCTTGTGGTAGTTGACAAAAAGGACGGAACAAAGAGAATTTGTGTAGACTTTCGACCATTGAACAAAATCCTAAAACCAATTTTGTTTCCGCTCCCGCTGATTGATGATATTTTATCTTTGTTAGAAAATTCAAAATTCTTTGGAAAGATCGATCTAAAGTCCGGTTATTGGCAGGTATTGATTGATGAGAAAGATAAGGAAAAGACAGCGTTCGCCTGTCACAAGGGGTTGTTCCATTTTAACGTTATGCCATTCGGAATAAGTACAGCACCAAGTATTTTTCAGGAACTGGCAAATATTGTTTTAGAAGGGTGTAACTTTGCAACAGCTTATCTTGATGATATTATCATTTTTTCAAAAACTTATGAGGAACATTTAATTCATATTCAAGAAGTTTTTGACAGGCTTAGGCAACATGGCTTAAAGCGAAATTAAAGAAATGTAGTTTCTTTCAAAGTGAGACTGAATATCTTGGATTTGTTATTAATCAAGACGGAGTTAAACCAGATCCTAAGAAAGTAGAAGCAATTAAGACATTACCAAGTCCCAAAAATGTCAGGGAGGTAAGACGTTTTATGGGAATGTGTATTTATTACAGGCGATTTGTCCCTAACTTTTCAAAAATAGCGGAACCACTGATTTTGTTGACAAGAAAGCATACACGGTTCAAATGGAATGATGCTTGTCAAAGTGCTTTTGATTTTCTTAAGAATAGCTTAACAGTAGTTCCATTGTTGTCCTATCCTGACCCAAACAAGCCGTACGTCCTTTATACTGACGCCAGTGACACATGTATAGGAGCTTGTTTAACTCAGACAGTCGAAAGAGAAGAAAAACCAATTTATTTTCTATCTCATAAGTTGAGTAAATCGCAGGTCAAATGGTCAACGATTGAAAAAGAGGCTTTTGCAATACATTATGCATTACAAAAGTTAGATCACTACTTGCATAATGCAGAGTTTGTTATTAAAACTGATCATAAGCCTCTGAAATATATTTTAGACGCTCCGATGCAGAACAAGAAAATCCAGTTATGGGCCCTTGGAATTGCTGGTTATAACTGCAAAGTCTAGTACATTGCAGGAACAGCAAACTCCTGTGCAGACTTATTGTCTAGAATTCCCAATGTGGATAATAATAAGGAGGTGGACGAAGGGACCTCTGACGAAAACGTAGACATAGATGAAAGAACCTTTGAAATAAGTACGTTGAACTCAAATCTATTTAATCCCAGAAAATTTGCAAGCTGCGATATTGACACTTACGATGACCTTTGTAAACCAGAGTTAAATTTACCTGAAGAAATAAATCTAAGTAAAGAACAAGACGAAGATAAGGCTATACATGAACTAAAGCTACGATTAAAAGGGGGAACTGCAACAAAAACCGAGAATCAGAAATTTATTATTCTTGATGACATTGTTTATTTCTTGTCAAATGCAGATGCTGATCCCATATTAAGACTGTATGTAACTGAAACGCTTAAACCTGTTGTGATCAAACAATATCATGATCACTTAGGTCACATGGCGCTTGACAAGACATATGACACTATGAGAATGAAGTATTATTTTCAGAACATGTATAAAGAGCTAAATGAATACATAGAAAAATGCATTACATGTCATACCAGAAGTGCACGAAAATCAAAACCACCACTACAAGAGACTGATATACCTCCATACCCTTTTGCTAAAATAGGACTTGACCTATCTGGCCCTTACCCTGTAACATTGTCGGGTAATAAATATATTGTCTCTTTCGTTGACTTGTACTCAGGTTGGCCGGAAGCATTCGCTGTACCTGATAAATCGGCAGAAAACATCGTTCAATTACTTATTGATGAAATTTTTCCAAAACAAAGTTCGTCATTACAAATTTTAACTGACAACGGAAGCGAACAAGTTAATAAGGCAGTAAAAGAAACTCTTGAGGCACTTAACATTCACCATGTTACTACTTCTTATTACAGCCCCCAGGGAAATGGAAAGGTTGAAAGGTTTCACAAGACCATGCATGATATTATTTCTAAGAAAATAAAGCAAGACACATCGTCTTGGGATATTTTCCTCAATCAAACATTAGCAGCGTACAGGTTTCATGTTAATGAATCCACAGGTTTCTCGCCATTTTATCTCTTGTACAACCGGGATCCAGTCCTTCCCTTAGATAATATTTTGAAACCAAGGAGGAAATATACAGGTGAGGAATTTCAAAAGATTGCATTACAAGAACAGCATAGATCTTTTGCTTTGGTTCTTAAGCATTTGAAACAAGCAAAGAAAAGGCAAAATAAATATGCAAATAAGTATAGTCAAGAAGTTGATTTGAAGGTAGGTGATGCCGTTTACCTTAAAAACCATCGTAGAACAGGTAAATTAGATAGTAAGTGGACACCTTATTACAGGATAGTAGAACAAAGGTCACCAGTGAGTTTTATTATTAAGAATCAATTAACATGTGAGTTTACCAAGGCACATGCTAGACACATAAGACCAGCAAATATTCCTGAATGGGATCTCCCTAAGGAGAAATTAGCTAGCCCTTTAAGAAAAACTACTTATGTTGTTCCTCGAGAATCATCTGAAGAACAGGATTCATTAGACGAGTCCTCAGATGACAATATTCCTCTGTCTCGAATCACTAAACATTATAAAAAAGAAAGAGACGACTGGTCTTCCGAAGAAGGTTTGAATTAAAGAAAAGGTTAAGACAAAAGGCCCAAGAACTTAAAGAAACAAGTAAAGAACCAAAAGAAAAGTTAACAAATGAATTAAATGAAAATTTTGATTCCGAAGAAATGCTAGTTAATACTGCTCTTTTATCACCGAACAGAAATAAACAGAAAGGCTTCATTGACGAACAAAATAATAGTAACGATAGTTTAAAAGTATTATTTGCAACAATTGCGAAATTAATTTAGTCATTTTTTATAACATTATAACATAATTTCAAACAAAATTTAAAATATAATGTTACTCACATCTTTTAATTCGTTTTATCGTTCCATAATTATTCCAAAAAATGTATGTAGACACAACAATGTCAACGACTGCATAAATTTGGTGCGTAATTGCCACAGCAGTTACAGCAGTGTTCTCATTATCAGTATGTAAAGGTCAAATAGTTTTATTGTTTTGTCGGGAGTTTTATGGCAGATAATAACCTTGATGACCTTGTAGTAAACATGTTAAACATGAATGAAATTAGTATGGGAATAAAATAAATTATAATTGATTCTGAAAGGTATTTCCATACGGCTAAACTTAGCGTGAGTGAAATTTTTATAACCTTTCAGATGGGTTAAAATTTGATACATGTATTTAAACATTAAGAAAATAAAACAAACGATAAAGGAGAATATAATAAATTATTTATAATAGTCCCATAATGTGAATAAAAATAAATATATTACCCAACGTACGGAGGTTATAGAAATTCATTCTTAACCAAATATTTTATTTAGGTAAATACAGAGATAGAGCCCATGTTAACTACTTCTATTTAGATATTAAATTCAATCTAATTTGAGCACTGCTGTTGTTGTTTTTTAAATTTAATTATTTGCTGTTATCGCTTCAAAATTATAAAGTTAGTCAAGAGTGGGAACGAGGAAACGGAGTCTTCTCCTATATCTGCGGACCAAAACTGTCAACATGAACTTCAAGCAGTTAACCAAATGGTGATGATACCAGTAAACCTGGATGATGATGAACCCGTCAACCGAGATGAGCAAAACGCTGCCTCGGCTCTGTCATCAAAGAATGGGAAAGCCAATAGTGAAGAAGGACATTTCACTGTAAAACAATTTTATCCGAGATTACAAATCGGTTAAGAAGATAAACAGTGCCGTCATGTACATAAACGAACACTGAATGAACTCAGAACATTGACATTCGATATATACGAAGAAGTTATTCTACATGTAATAATGATAGTCAGTTGAATCCTGTTACAATGACACTGCTTTGTGTATATAGAACACGTGATATAGAAGACAAGCACAATAAAGTGTATGGTGTTCCGAAGTTGCGAAGAGGTGGGGAAATAAGGACATAAACATTAACATTTGCTATATTCCGTTTTATACCTGATGTTGTGTGCGTTACATATCCGTGCAAACCGATGATGAAACGTCGTGGAAAGAAACTTGTACTGTACATAGATGTGCATTCACCAAACTTTGAACTTGCATGTTAAATATATTCGTTTATATGTCATATATGCTTGATTTGTCTACTATTTTATAATTGTAATAGTGTTACTAATTATATTTAGAGTCTTTAGGAAATATTTGCATATTTCCTTTTTGTTATGGGAGGTGTGTAATACTATGGGTTTCCAACCCGGAAGTCGTTAACATTTAAAAATAATTTTTCAATATTTAATTCATTAATTAAATATTATATTTTAACTATTTTTAACATATTTTATCTGTAATTGTATGAAGTTTATCTTTAAAGTGCATTGCGTTAAAAGTTTGTACTCTGGCTTGATAGTATTTTGAACAAATTATCTAATTAGAGCCTTATTGACAAGTTTTAATTCCAAAACAATCTATAATATAAATAATGTCAACCAGCGATCGTTGTAGGTCCGCAAGGTACAATCAGTACTGTTACCATATTGGGTGAGGGTGTTTGCACGACGATTCAATTGATTGACAAACAATGTAACTTGGGCCAACTATGGTAGTGTTAGTGATATGTATTTGTCACATTTGTTATTGTTTTATTTTTCAAAATAGTTATTTGCTTTTGTGTATTCGAGACTGCAGGTGCAGAGCCAGACATTGTGTCTCTGCGACTGTAACCTCGTAGGACCTGGCTGCAAGTGTTGGAAATTGCGTCGTAGTTTTACTCGGTCTATATAAGCAGCGCAATTTCCAACCCTCTTCAGCCTGCCCTTAAACCCTGTTAGGAAAACTGCTGAAGTTATATTTTGGATTTGGCAACCTTTTATTGTTAAATTAACTTTATTGTTCTGTATTGACGCTTTGCTGATAATACATTTTGTTAAAGAACTGAGTTAGTCAATAACGGCCAGTGTTGGTATACCAGTATAACGGTTACGTGTTCCTACAACCAAAGCAACACACAACGCGAAGTCATTGGAAGGCCAGCCCCGTCCTGTACCGTAGGACTACAAGTGACCATGCAATTAGCATGAAAGAAAACACTAAAATAGGAACATTTGTTTGTTTATCAAAAGATGATGAGGTTACTGAAGTCAATGACACAAATAAACCAATCATCACCCAAAAGAAAGACAAATTCAAACCCTCAAATCAATGCAAAATAAACACAGAGTTAAATGATAAGGATACAAAATTAATTTCTGACTTGATTGACAAGTTTGCAGACATATTTTCGTCAGACGGACGTTTAGGTCAATTCGACATTGTTGAACATGAAATTCATGTGAAAGACGGTCAAACTCCCATAAGGCAAAGAGCATATAGACTTAGTCACAAACAGAAAGAAATTATGACAGATATTATAACGGACTTGCTCGAACAAGACATAATTCAAGAGTCGACTAGTCCTTGGAGTTCCCTATGTATGCTAGTAGCAAAGAAAAACAACAAAGGTTATAGATTCGTTTGTGACTTCCGTGCTTTAAATTCTCACAACATTTCAAGCACTTCCCCTTCCAACTGTTGAAGAAGCTCTTGACAGCATAGGCACAAGAGGACCTGTATGGTTTTCGTCTCTGGACCTATGTAACGGATTTTTCCAAATAAAAATAAAAGAAAAATCCCGACCTCTGACAGCCTTCCGGACACATATGGGACTTCATGAATTCAAGCGTTTGCCCCAAGGCCTCGCAAATTCACCAGGTTCATTTCAACGTGTAATGGAAGCTGTATTAAGAGGACTGCTTGGTATACTTGGACGATATAATTATATTTTCGAAAACAATTGAAGAGCATGTAAGGTACTTGCAAGAAGTATTTGAGCGTCTACAAAACGCCGGATTAAGGTTAAAACCAGAGAAATGCCACTTTGCTAAGACTGAGCTCAAATATTTAGGTCATATTATAAGTAAAGAAGGAATATCCCCCGATCCCGACAAGATTGAAGCTGTCCGATCATATCCAATACCTAGGAATTTTAAGGAACTGAGAGCATTTTCAGATCTTTCGGGTTATTACAGAAAATTCATTAAATCATATTCAAGCATTGCATGCATGTGACTTAACAAAGAAGGACAAAGATTTTGAATGGAATGAGACGACTCAAATTGCATTCGGCGAATTGAAAAAGCTTTTAATATCCCCACCACTTTTAGGATTTCCCGACCTTGACAAACCATTTATTCTTTGCACAGACTGTTTCAAACAGTTGACAGGAGCTGTTTTGTGTCAAAGACAAGGTTCTGTAGAAAGGGTCATTAGTTATGCAGGGAGAAAATTAAATGCTGCCGCGAAAAATTACTCAATTACAGAAATGGAGTGTTTAGCACTTGTGTTTGGTGTAAAACACTTTGATTGTTATTTACGTCACACTACATTCGATGCTGTAGTTGACCATGCCGCACTAAAATGGCTTTTTAGTTTGAAACAACCAACAGGTAGATTGGCAAGATGGATTGCATTTTTGCAATCATATCAGATTAATATTGTGTACAGAGCCGGTCAACTACATGGTAATGCAGATTCACTCAGTAGGCGTGGCTATGAAGAATCAAAAGATAAAGTTAACAACACGTGTGCATTGAAAGACAAAGTACCGCAAAATATCTTGTTACCAGAATGTACTAAGATGGAAGATACCATTACACACCAATCTAAAGATCCAGATGTTAAATTGATAATTGATTATCTTGTTTCTAATAAACTACCAGACGACAGTAGGAAGCGTCATTCAATTTTAGTACAATAAGATCAGTATTTAATACATAATGATGTGCTGTATCACGTGGATCACAAGAAAAAATCGAGGAGAGTTTGATGCCAATTTACAGTTGGTAATTCCACGCCCACTTGTTACAAGAAGTCTCAAAGCGGTGCATGACTCACACATTGAAGGCGGTCATTTGGGAATATCCCGCACAATAGCAAGATATTATTGGAATCGTATGTACAGTGACATCGTCAATTGGGTTAGTTCTTGTGAAGTATGTTGTCAGCGTAAACGATCACAAAACCCTGTACGTGCTCAAATTACACCCATGCCATTCGGTCAGCCTTTTGAGAGAATAAGTTCCGGCCTTTTTCGACCCCTTCCTTTGTGTAAGGATTCAAAAAATCGTTATGTGTTAGTATTTGTCGATTATTTTACCAAATTTGTCGAGATGATTCCAGTTACCAATATTACTGCCAAATGTATAGCAAATGAATTTCACAAACATATCATTTGTCGGCATGGTGTACCTAAGTATTTACATTCGGATAGAGGTACTCAATATCTTTCAAAAATTGTCAAAGAAGTATGCAAGTTACTTGAGGTAAAAAAGACACAGACGACAAGTTTCCATCCTATGTGCAATGGTCAATCAGAACGCACGATGTCCGTTATACTACAGACTTTGTCAAAATACACAGACGGTGACAAACATGACGACTGGGATAAGTATTTGCCTTTTGTTCAGTTTGTTTATAACACAACACCGTGTCTTGACTCTACTGATTATTCCCCTTACTTTCTAACCCACGGACGCAATCCAACTACATTTACGGACATTGAATTCGAAGTACCTGATGACTTGACCTCAGGAACAACTGAAAACATTAGTCCTTTAATTGACCGTTTGACAAAGGCAAAAGAAATGGCAAAAGACACTTTAGACAAAAGAAAAGAATTATTGATTAAAAGGTCCAATAGAAAGGTCAATGCACTTAAATTCCAAGTAGGAAAAACTGTATACTTATATCGACCCGTCGTAACCCCTGGCAAAACAGCAAAATTTTTAAGACCATGGGTAGGCCCATTTTTCATCCCCGAAAAATTATCTGAAATTCATATGAGGTTAAGAAGAGTTTCCGATGGCAAACTTATTTTAAACAGAGTCCCTATAAATCGATTAAAACATGGTACAGTAAGATATACAGATTTTGATGAAACACCCCCTAATGATATAGATGCAACTGAGCCTGCCATTTTGTCAGATTCTGAGATACCCGAAGAAAGCATTGCAGGTTCCGAAAGTGAGCTTAAAATTACTCCTGTCAATAAAGAAGTTCAAGAAAATGATCCAAATGAAAATAAAATGTACGAAGTTGAAAAAATATTAAGAAAAAAGTTTACAGATGGTAATTGGCAGTACAGAGTAAAATGGCTAACATTTGACAACAAATTCAACTCATGGGTTAATTACAATGATCTATCAACTGAATGTCAAACATTAGTTAAACAAACTCCCAACAAAATTCCTACAGATAAAAGAAGTAAAAAGAAGAGCTAGTATTTTATGTATTATATTTTCACATATTGTGTATATGTATTTGTTTTCATTTTAATATTGTTTTTGTAAAAGTACACAATAGCATTGATAGAACAAGGGAAATCACATTTTGTGTTGTATAACAATTGGTTTTTCCTATTTGGTCCGTTATCATCCTTTGCGTACTGTTGTGTCAACCTTTTTGGTTATTTGTTGTACATTACTTTTTTTTATATGTTTCTTTTTGATTTTTACAAGTACATTTAGAATACCACAGACGTTTATGTTTCATATTGTTGATAAAACACTGTGATTCATTATTATGTGTCTAGTATCATGTCTGTACTATATTATTTTATCTTGTTTTCATTTATTATACATTTTTGATTTATTGTGTGCTGAAAGGTTCTCGAGAATGGACAGTTCATTAGAGTTAATGAGATTAGTCGTGGATATGTTCTGTACGTGTTATTTTGTCAATCATTGATGTAAAAGTATATACTCCGCCCATATAATGAAAACGTTGATTTCATTAGTGGTTAAAAATTTTCTTTTAAGCTAGAAAGAATTATTATTTTGATGACCTGATCACTCATCAACTGGTAATTTAATAAATCTGTAGTATGACACGCGTGTACTATTTGATTGTTTTAGTTAAAGATTAAAATTTTTCCACTGTTAAACAAAGTTTTGCTGTTAAACTATTGTGAGTACACATGCAGTCAATTATTATTATTTTTTTAATTTTCTTATTATTATTAGTTTTTTTTTACTCTGTATCTATTTTATATTTGTAAGTCTTATTTCGAATTTTTATCTTAAAGAATTATTTTGAATAAAGTAGTGGAAACTTTATTTTAAAAACCCGGGAGTGATGTTACAACGGAAATGTGTATTAATGAAATTATAACCTGCTTTGTCAGCAGTTATATATTTGACGATGGATAAGCACTTAATGTTTACATAGCGGACCTCTCCCGCATAGTTAGATTCCAATATATTTCTCTTACTGACATTTTCCCACGAACATGTGGTTGTAATTCTTGTAAAATGTGCATGCTCTTTAAGAATGTAGTCAGTCATGTTTTAGTATTTGAAGAATAAAGATGTAGTTTGTGAAATATAGTTAATTCTTAGGGCCTTAGCCCCGGACAGTTTTAATTATTATGTTGCGTTACAAAACCCATCGCAACACATAACACATTTTATTGTCAAAAATAATCAAAGGATTAACAACTAATGAAGTTCTCTCCGTTCAATAATATTACAAAATAATTCACAAGATGACAGCAAGGAAATTACTACACAATTTTAAGTACATACAGAAAAAATACATGACACATAACAAAATATACAAAGCAATACATTTACTATATAACAATGCAAGTAAGAGAACCATAATAATAAGGGGGAGGGGGTCGAGCTATGCAGAAAATCTCTTAGAATTGTGAATGCAACTGTGTACGTCTAAAATTTATAGTGTTCACTTCGTTACTAAGGTTATTAGAACCAAAAAGGACACTTTCAATAGAGAGATTAGTAATTCGCATCAACGGCTGTAAAAATTGATTTCTAATTGATTGATTGATTGATTGGATGTCTGCTTTACGTCCAGCGAGCAGTATTTCAGCTATATTCAGGACGGGAACAAGTTAACAAATCAACGGAAAAGGGTGGTGGGATGGGTCACAGGGAATACAATTTTGACTGCCACTGGAAAAGTATGAAATTTTGAAAAGGGGCGGAAAATTTAACCTTTTGTAGCGGCTACAATGAGACTCTTTTTTTTATCTACAAAAGGGGTCTTTATCGTGCAAGGAGCGTGGTACTCTCCAAACACGTTACCCACTACGGTCCGCGGTCAGGCTTTCCGTATTATGACCTGACAAACCCCCAACGAGAGGGTCTCCCCTATCCGCCACCCGGGGATGCGCTGGGCAAAATTGATTTCTAATGTTATCGTAAAGCGGACATTCTAGAAAATAATGTATGGAGTCTTCTTAGGAACAACCACAAGCACAGCTGGGTCGTTGATCAGGTTTACTCTATTTAAATCGGCCTTTGGGGAACTGCAACGGTGACGTCATCTAGTATGAATAATATTTATATTTCTGTTTCCTATTAGAAAATATGATGGAACAATATAGTTTTTTTCAGGAACATTTTAAGGCTCATAAAAGTTGGTAATTCTCTTTGATCAGAAAAAAGAGAATTCCACAATCTAACTGTTGAAGGAAAGAAAGATTTTGAAAAGGTCTCAAGTCGACACAATGGTGTTCTGTAAACTAGTCGATTTCTTACATTATAACGTCCAACATCAGAGCAGGCATTTCAAATATCTTTTAAATATTCTGGAGCATAACCATTACAGATTTTATACATAAGATTTAGTTTTCTTATATAACGTCTATTCATTAAAGAAGACCAACCTGTTTCGAACATTAACGATTCATTATTGGAAAAGCGAGGAAGTCCTGTTACAATTCTAGCAGCTTCTAATTGTAAACATTCAATTTTATCCCTGTCAGTGACAGAGCAACCATCCCATAATTCGCAAGCATATTCCAGTAGAGGAAGAATATGCCTCGAATAAATAATGTTCAGGTTGTTTCTACATAGAAGATACTTTAGTTTTCGCAGAACAAATATTTGTTTAGAAGCACTTTTACAAATATTATTTATCAATATAAGTAGACCATTTACAATTTTGAGATAGAGTTATTCCTAAATGTTTATGCTTTTCAACTAAGGCAATATTTTCAGCATTGAATGTGAGGTTCAGGGGTTTGTGATTTCTTAAAGAAAAAAAAACTTATATTCCGTATTTTGGAGATTAAAATCTACTAACCACAATTTTGCCCATTCGTTAAGGATTTCTAGATCTCTATTAATATTCCTCTCTATTTCCGTAACGCTTGCAGATGAACGCATTAAAGAACTATCTTCTGCAAAAAGTCTAACTAAAGAGCTTATTTCATCTGCAATATCATTTATAAACAATAAAAACAATAAATACTGACCCCTGTGGTACACTCGATTTCAAATTACCAATTGAAGATCTCGAATGTTTTAACAATACTTGCTGTGACGGCGATTCCTTAGATAATCTTGGAGCCATAACAAAAGATTTCCTTGAATTAAATTGTCCTTTAATTTTGAAATCAAACCTTTATGCCAAAGACGATCAAATGCCTTCAATGTGTCATAAAAGACAATACATGTTATTTCCCCATTTTCTAAAGATAAACATATTTTATGATAAAGTTCGATCAACTGATGATGAGAATGTCCAAGTACAAAATCAGACTGAAATTTGCACAATAATTTTGGTCAGAAATGTGGTTGTATATATGTTTAAATATAACTCTTTCAAACACCTTTCCAACGCAGCTCAATAGCGCGATTGGATGGTAATTAGAAACATCAGATTTATCACCTGTTTTAAGAAGGGGCAATGCATTTGTTTTTCCAACTATTTAGAAATTAACATGTATTAAGCGAATGGTTAAAATAATACTAAGAAGTAAAGCAACTGTTTTTGATATATATTTCAAAATATGATGACTAATTCCATCATTCCCAGATGCTTTTCCAAGTTTAAAACTATTTAATATATCAATGATTTCTTGTAATGAAATTTCGTCAATGTCTACGGTAGATAAAGTTTTAACGTCAGGTAATTTTGGTACATCTCTGTTCCCATCGTCAACCGACTATATATAAAAGTAACTATTTAAAAGATTTGCCTTTTCAACTTAATCAACTAATATATCATTAGAAAACATATTAATTAGCGGTGGGATGGTAGTTGAACAACAAGTCCCCATAATATTTTTGTCGAAATATATCGGGATGCACTAACACCACGTATCATCACAATACAGGAATAGAAATATCACAATAACTTATCTTTATTAAGACACAGTGCACAATGTCACACATAAAGCTATATCCTTTTCACTGGGAACATCTAATAGAAATCTCCTCTTTACACTTTCAAGAATAAACAATCACTTTGCCACGTAGCTCTAACACCTATTCCCACACAATGTTCTTCAAACCACTGTAATTCACAATTCCAAGTGTTGTCCTAGGCTACTTACCGCTTTAATGGATAAGTTCTCACTTCGACGGCCACAGAAAACTGTTTCTCAGCTGACTTTTATACTACCTATTTGGAAGAGTCTTAGTTAATATTTGAGGGTTGTCAGGAAGTTGTCACTAGATATTCTATTCTATTGAAAATATGGGTGTTCTCCAATTTGTTAACATATAAGCCGTTTCATTCCCTGTAACTTTATGACAATTTGTAAACATTAGATTTTTTTCACATTACCGAGGCCTCAACTTCATCCGTCCCGCATGACTACACTTGTTGATTTTATCAGTACCAATTGTTACTTTTCAAATCCAAACTCGTACCAATCCGATACCGAAACATGACCATCAAGGTGCTGCATCTAAACCCCACTTTAGGCATACACAGATATTACCTAAGTGAACATTATAAAAACGATAAATTGAGATTATTCACCAATCTACTAATTCAGACATTACCGTCTTCCTTATGACCCTAATTAGTCAAGAACTATTTTATAAAATATCACTAGCATCTGTTCCTTATCAACATAAAAATATCTAACAGAGGCTTCAAAAGCACCTCACAAGCAATTTATAAACCTTAACTTAAATGTTATCACTTTTCTGTTCACATTGTGAACTGGAATCACTTATTTGACAACACAGAATCCACAGAATTTAAGCAACTGATAACTATATTTTCAATGAAATTTCGTCCAACAGTACTTTAGCCAAATATAAATTTAGAATGTCACTGGAAATTTTGATCAGAATCCGGTATGAAAAAATTTAGCCTTACAACCGGCCACCTACAAAACATTCAAAAGAGTTTGTTGAGAGGTATCTTTTGCGTGCAAAAGTGACGATTCTTAAACATTCCTAAATATTCTCATTAGAAGGACTTAAACAGACAACATGATACACACTTAAGTAATAAAGCAATCACACAAAATGCTATTTACAACAGTACTGTCAGACTGAGTACTTACTACTGATCAGATTTTTAAATTCTTTTGAATTTTTTTCTAATATTCCTTTCATTCTCTATTATAATCTTCTATCCAGACAGGATCACGCCTCTGTATCTTGCTCATAAATGGCTTTTCTTGTTGTACACATATATCTTCTGCAGTTTGTACCGCAGTTTCATCATTGTTATCATCGACTTTCATCATTTCGCTCTTAAACTCCTGTTCATGCTCACTCACTTCCTGTTTGTCAGACTTAAGTTCTATTTGTTCATCAAGGAACTCTTGAGATACTCTTGTTTTCGACATGTTCTATCAATATGCACAACTTGACATTTTTTTCTAAGCCTACAATTTACACGATAGGTTACACTGTCCTAATATTTTAAAAGGACCCCTCCAGAAAGATGTTAACTTTGCAGAACATCCGGATTTTCTAACAGTCAAAAATACATACACATCATCACCATCTTCAAATTTTTCCAAGAAAGTTTTCTATCATGATTGCGCTTTTGTCTTTTCATAGCAGCACCGGTATTATCGCGCACTGTTGAATGGCCTTTTCAATTTTCTCTTTCATACTCCAAACCCATTTATCAGTAGGCGTGGTTGTGATTGCTTGTGGCATTTCATACATTAAATCCACTGGTGTAGAGACCTTTCTGTCCAGAAATAGGTAGTTTGGCGTGTATCCGGTGGTCTCGTGTTTAACACTGCAGGAATATTAAAATATGTAGAGTTAATTCTGCTGAATATTTTAAAAACTAAATGATTTAGGATTATATAGAACTTCAATTGTGTGTGCCTTGTTTTTCAGTAATCTAAATTTAAAGATTTACTATTGTGATTTTTCATCTACTGCCATCCAACTTGTCAAGGTAAGATTTTCTAGGAAGTGTCATAGAAAGATAATGAATAAGTGTTACGGTAAGATTTATGAAAGGCATCAACGTATGTTTCCCAGACAGCACAGGTCAGTTTTTTTGAAAACATTCTGTTAAGTTTTCTATGAAGTGTTCAGGAACGTTTTCAAAAAAGGTAGTTGACTCATTTTTGATATTGATAAGTTTCTGATTTAATTTAATAGTTTGCCAAAAAGCTACAAGAGCAAAACAAGGATGATAAAACATCACAGTTAATCAGGCAGCATGATGAAAGGAACAAGAAAAGTGTGTAACCAAAAAATAATCTGTCAGGCACTTACTGTCCTATAGCATATTGAAAAACGAGGTTTATTAAATCTTGTCACAGTTATTAGATAAAAATATCGTATAATTTTGGAAGAAACCAATTATCTGTTAAGTGAACTGGAATCAAAGTATTTATGCAACAAACTGATACATAAATTTCTATGTAGAAGCAAAAATACAAGTATTTTACAGAATAAGCAGGAAACAAGTAAATAAGGAACAACATTATCTCCCTTAATATTAAGTATTTCTTTTCCACTGGAAATACAAACTGTTTCTGCACAAGAATAGTTTCACACATTTGTACTACTGATGCACATTGTTCTGTGTCCACTTGTTTATAAAGGCATTGCTAAATTAGATATTAATAAATATAAATTGTAGACCATTCAATACAATAAATATTGAGGGGAGATAATTCAATAAATATTAATACATTGCTTTAGGAATGCCTGTTTAAGTCGATGAGAAATAGTTTGAAAAACAAGAGGCAGTTTTATTGTATATACAATGTATATTCATTATCCAGTAATATAAGTAGCCTTGTAGATAGATGTATTGCATATTTTAAGTGTTTTAACATCTATTTCTATTTATATATATCTCCTGACATTAACTGTTTTGTCAGCTATTTCTTCTGACATTAAGTGTTTTGTCAGCTATTTCTCCTTACAAGTATATGTTTTGTAAGCTATTTCTCCTTACAATTAAGTGATTTGTCAGCTATTTCTCCTTACATTAACTCTTTTGTCAGCTAGTTCTCCTGACAATACGTGATTTCGCAGCTATCTCTTCCTGACACAAACATGTTTTCAAAGCTATTTCTCCTTACACTTAAGTGTTTTTTAGCTATTTCTCCTGACATTAAGTGTTTTGACAGCTTTTCCTCCTGACATATAAGTGTTTTGACAGCTATTTCTCCTGACACGTAAGTGTTTTGTCGGCTATTTCTCATGACAAGTAATTGTTTTGTCAGCTATTTCTCCTGACATTAAGTGTTTTGTCAGCTATTTCTTCTTACATTCAGTGTTTTGACAGCTATTTCTCATGACATTAACTGTTTTGGCAGCTATTTCTCCTGACATTAAGTATTTTGTCAGCTATATCTCCTTACATTTAGTGTTTTGATAGCTATTTCTTTAAACACTTAAGTGTTTTGTCAGCTATTTCCCCTGACACTTAACTGTTATGTCAGCTATTTCTCCTGACATATAAGTGTGCTGACAGATATTTCTCCTGATACGTAAGTGTTCTGTCAGCTATTTCTACTTTATCACTTTATTACATACTATTCCATTCCGTTACTACCATTACTGTATCATTTTACTGCCTACCATTTCAATCCGCTACTACAATTACTATATCACGTTACTACCTAGTATTCCATTCCGTTACTACCATTACTATATCATTTTACTACCTACTATTCCAATCCGTTACTACCATTACTCCATTACTTTACTACCTACTACTATTCCATTCCGTTACTACCATTACTTTATCACTTTACTTCCTACAATTCCATTCCCTAACTACCATTACTATATCACTTTACTACCTACTATTCCTATCCGTTACTACCATTACTATGTCATTTTACTACCTACTATTCCATTCCGTTATTGCCATTACTTTATCACTTTACTACCTACTATTCAATTCCGTTACTACCATTACTTCATCACTTTACTACCTACTATTCCAATCCGTTACTACCATTACTACATCACTTTACTACCTACTATTCCAATCCGTTACTACAATTACTCCATCACTTTACTACCTACTATTCCAATCCGTTACTACAATTACTCCATCACTTTACTACCTACTATTCCATTCTGTTACTACCATTACTTTATCACTTTACTACCTACAATTCCATTCCGTTACTACCATTACGCCATCACTTTACTACCTACTATTCCAATCCGTTACTACAATTACTCCATAACTTTACTACCTACTATTCCAATCCGTTACTACAATTACTCCATCCCTTTACTACCTACTATTCCAATACGTTACTACCATTACTATATCACTTTACTACCTAGTATCCATTCCGTAACTACCATAACTTTATCACTTTACTAGCAACTATTCTTATCCGTTACTACCATTACTCAATCACTTTACTACCTACTATTCTAATCCGTTACTACCATTACTCCATTACTTTACTACCTACTATTCCATTCCGTTACTACCATTCCTCCATCACTTTACTACCTACTTTTCCATACCGTTAGTGCCATTTCTGAATCACTTAACTACCTACTATTCCAATCGGTTACTACCATTACTACATCACTTTACTACCCACTATTCCAATCCGTTACTACCATTACTCCATCACTTTACTACCGACTATTCCAATCCGTTACGACCATTACTCCATCACTTTACTACCTACTATTCCATTCCGTTACTACCATTAGTTTATCACTTTACTATCTACTATATCATTCCGTTACTACCATTACTATATCACTTTACTACCTACTATTCCATTCCGTTACTACCAAAACTTTATCACTTTACTACCTACTATTCCAATCCGTTACTACCATTACTATATCACTTTACTACCTATTTTTCCAATCCGTTACAACATTACTCCATCACTTTACTACCTACTATTCCATTCCGTTACTACCATTACTTTATCCCTTTACTACCTACTATTCCATTCCGTTACTACCATTACTATATCACTTTACTACCTACTATGCCAATACGTTACTACCATTACTATATCACTTTACTACCTGGTATTCCATTCCGAAACTCCCATAACTTTATCACTTTACTACCTACTATTCCAATCCGTTACTACCATTACTTCATAACTTCACTACCTACTATTCCAATTCGTTACAACCATTACTACATCACTTTACTACCTACTATTCCAATCCGTTACTACAATTACTCCATCACTTTACTACCTACTGTTTCATTCAGTTACTACGATTACGCCATCACTTTACTACCTACTACTCCTTTCCGTTACTACCATTACTTTATCACTTAACTACCTAATATTCCAATGCGTCACTACCATTACTATATGACTTTACTACCTACTTTTCCATTCCGTTACTACCATTACTCTATCACATTACTACCTACTATTCCATTCCGTTACTACCATTACGCCATCACTTTACTACCTTCTATTCCATTCAATTACTAGCATTACTTTATCACTTTACTACCTACTATTCCAATCCGTTACTACCATTACGCCATCACTTTACTACCTACTATTCCAATCCGTTACTACCATTACTCCATCAGTTTACTACCTACTTTTCCAATCCGTTACTACCATTTCTACATCACTTTACCACCTACTATTCCAATCCGTTACTACCATTACTCCATCACTTTACTACCTACTATTCCAATCCGTTACTACCATTACTCCATCACTTTACTACCTACTGTTCCAATCCGTTACTACCATTACTTTATCACTTTACTACCTACTATTCAAATCCGTTACTTCCATTACGCCATCACTTTACTACCTACTATTCCAATCCGTTACTAGCATTACTTTATCACTTACTACCTCCTATTACATGCTCTTATTACAATCAGCCTGACAATTACTACATCATTTCACTACACACATTTTAATTCCTTTACTAGTTTTACCCCACCACTTTACTTTCTACTATTACATGCCGTTTCAGCCATTACTCCATCACGTTACTACTTTCACATCATTAATTTACTACCTACTATTCCATTCCGTTACTTCCATTACTCCATCGCTTTATTACCTACTATTCCATTCCGTTACTACAATTACTTTATCATTTTACTACCTACTATTCCAATTCGTTACTACCATTACTCCATTAATTTACTACCTTCTATTCCATTCCGTTACTACCATTACTTCATCACTTAACTAACTAAATAACATTCGGTTACTACCATTACTCCATCACTTTACTACCTTTGCTCCATTTCTTTACTGCCTACTATTTTGCTCCGTTCCTACAATTACTCCAGCACTTTACTAACTGTGATTCCATTCCGTTTCTACCATTACTGCATCACTTTACTACCTCTTATTCCATTCCGTTACTACCATGACTGCATCACTTTACTACCTACTATTCCATTCCGTTACTACCATTACTTTATCACTTTACTACCTACTATTCCAATCCGTTACTACCATTACTCTATCACTTTACCACCTACTATTCAAATCCGTTACTGCCATTACTCCATCACTTTACTACCTACTATTCCAATCCATTACTACCATTACTTGATATCACTTCCTACCTCCTATTACATGCTCTTACAACAATCAACCTGACAATTACTACATCATTTTACTACACACTTTTTAATTCCTTTACTACTTTTAATCCACCACTTACTATCTCCTATTACTTGTAGTTTCTACCATTACTCCATCACTTTACTACCTTTACTCCATTACTTTACTACCTACTATTCCATTGCGCTACTACCATTACTCCATTACTTTACTAGCTACTATTTCATTCCGTTATTACTATTACTACATTACTGTACTACCTACCATTCCATTCCGTTACTACCATTACTCCATCACTGTACAACCTACTGTTTCATTCCGTTACTACCATTACGCCATCACTTTACTACCTTCTATTCCATTCTGTTACTAGCATTACTTCATCAATTAAAAAACTAAATTACATTCCGTAGCTACCATTAGTCCATCACTTTACTACCTTTGCTCCATTTCTTTACTACATACTATTTCGTTCCGTTCCAACAATTACTCCAGCACTTTACTAACTCCGATTCCATTCCGTTCCTACCATTACTGCATCACTTTACTACCTCCTATTCCACTCCGTTACTACCATTACTGCATCACTTTTCTAGCTACTATTCCATTCCTTTACTATCATTACTCAATCACTTTACTACCTTTGTTCCATTTCTTTACTACCTACTATTTTGTTCCGTTCCTACAATTACTCCAGCACTTTACTAACTCCGATTCGATTCCGTTACTACCATTACTGCATCACTTTACTACCTACTATTCCAATCCGTTACTACCATTACTCCATCACTTTACTACCTACTATTCCAATCCGTTACGACCATTACTCCATCACTTTACTACCTACTATTCCATTCCGTTACTACCATTAGTTTATCACTTTACTATCAACTATTCCATTCCGTTACTACCATTACTATATCACTTTACTACCTACTATTCCATTCCGTTACTACCATAACTTTATCACTTTACTACCTACTATTCCAATCCGTTACTACCATTAATATATCACTTTACTACCTACTATTCCAATCCGTTACTACCATTACTATATCACTTTACTACTTACTATTCCAATCCGTTACTACCATTACTCTATCACTTTACTACCTACTATTCCATTCCGTTACTACAATTACTTTATCACTTTACTACTTCTATTCCAATACGTTACTACCATTACTATGTCAATTTACTACCTAGTATTCCATTCCGTAACTACAATAACTTTATCACTTTACTACCTACTATTCCAATCCGTTACTATCATTACTATATCACTTTACTACCTACTTTTCCAATCCGTTACAATCATTACTATATCACTTTACTACCTAATATTCTAATCCGTTACTACCATTACTCCATTACTTTACTACCTACTATTCAATTCCCTTACTACCATTACTCCATCACTTTACTACCTACTATTCCTTTCCGTAAGTACCATTTCTGAATCACTTTACTACATACTATTCCAATCCGTTACTACCATTACTACATCACTTTACTACCTACTATTCCATTCCGTAACTACCATTACTCCATCACTTTATTACCTACTATTCCAATCCGTTACTACCATTACTTCATCACTTTACTACCTACTATTCCATTCCTTTACTACCATTACTTAATCACTTTACTATCTACTATTCCATTCCGTTACTACCATTACTATATCACTTTACTACCTAGTATTCCATTTCGTTACTACCATAACTTTATCACTTTACTACCTACTATTCCTTTCCGTAAGTACCATTTCTGAATCACTTTACTACATACTATTCCAATCCAATCCAATTCCAATTCCAATCCAACACTTACTATCTCCTATTACTTGTAGTTTGTACCATTACTCCATCACTTTACCACCTTTACTCCATTACTTTACTACCTACTATTCCATTCCGTTACTACCATTACTCCATCGCTTTATTACCTACTATTCCATTCCGTTACTACAATTACTTTATCATTTTACTACCTACTATTCCAATCCGTTACTACCATTACTCCATTACTTTACTACCTTCTATTCCATTCCGTTACTACCATTACTTCATCACTTAACTAACTAAATAACATTCCGTTACTACCATTACTCCATCACTTTACTACCTTTGCTCCATTTCTTTACTGCCTACTATTTCGTTCCGTTCCTACAATTACTCCAGCACTTTACTACCTCCTATTCCATTCCGTTACTACCATGACTGCATCACTTTACTACCTACTATTCCATTCCGTTACTACCATTACTTTATCACTTTACTACCTACTATTCCAATCCGTTGCTACCATTACTATATCACTTTACTACCTACTATTCCAATACGTTACTGCCATTACTCCATCACTTTATTACCTACTATTCCAATCCGTTACTACCATTACTTGATATCACTTCCTACTTCCTATTACATGCTCTTACAACTATCAACCTGACAATTACTACATCATTTTACTACACACTTTTTAATTCCTTTACTACATTTAATCCAACACTTACTATCTCCTATTACTTGTAGTTTCTACCATTACTCCATCACTTTACCACCTTTACTACATTACTTTACTACCTACTATTCCATTGCGCTACTACCATTACTCCATTACTTTACTAGCTACTATTTCATTCCGTTATTACTATTACTACATTACTTTACTACCTCCTATTCCATTCCGTTAGTACCATTACTCCATCACTTTACAACCTACTGTTTCATTCCGTTACTACCATTACGCCATCACTTTACTACCTTCTATTCCATTCTGTTACTAGCATTACTTCATCAATTAAAGAACTAAATTACATTCCGTTACTATTATTACTCCATCACTTTACTACCTTTGCTCCATTTCTTTACTACATACAATTTCGTTCCGTTCCATCAATTACTCCAGCACTTTACTAACTCCGATTCCATTCCGTTCCTACCATTACTGCATCACTTTACTACCTACTATTCCATTCCGTTACTACCATTACTTTATCACTTTACTACCTACTATTCCAATCCGTTACTACCATTGCTCGATCACTTTACTACCTACTATTCCAATCCGTTACTACCATTACCCCATCACTTTACTACCCACTATTCCATTCCGTTACTACCATTACTTTATCGCTTTACTACCTACTATTCCAATCCGTAAATACCATTACTATATCACTTTACTACCTACTATTCCTTTCCGTTACTGCCATTACTTTATCACTTTACTACCTACTATTCCATTCCGGTACTACCATTACTTTATCACTTTACTACCTGCAATTCCAATCCGTTACTACCATTACTACATCACTTTATTACCTCCTATTCCATTCCGTTACTACCATGACTGCATCACTTTACTACCTACTATTCCATTCCGTTACTACCATTACTTTATCACTTTACTACCTACTATTCCAATCCGTTACTACCATTACTATATCACTTTACTACCTACTATTCCAATACGTTACTGCCATTACTCCATCACTTTACTACCTACTGTTCCAATCCGTTCCTACCATTACTCTATCTCTTTACTACCTACTATTCCAATCAGTTACTACCGTTACTCCATCAATTTACTACCATTACTCCATCACTTTACTACCTACTATTGCAATCCGTTACTAATATTACTATATCACTGTACTACATACTATTCCATTCCGTTACTACCATTTCTTTATCACTTTACTACCTACTATTCCAATCCGTTACTACCATTACTCCATCACTTTACTACCTACTATTCCATTCCGTTACTACCATTACTTTATCCCTTTACTACCTACTATTCCATTCCGTTACTACCATTACTATATCACTTTACTACCTAGTATTCCATTCCGAAACTACCATAACTTTATAACTGTTCTACCTACTATTCCAATCCGTTACTACCATTACTTCACCACTTTACTACCTACTATTCCAATCCGTTACAACCATTGCTACATCACTTTACTACCTACTATTCCAATCCGTTACTACAATTACTCCATTACTTTACTACCTACTATTCCAATCCGTTACTACCATTACTCCATCACTTTACTACCTACAATTCCATTCCGTTACTACCATTACTATATCACTTTATTACCTACTATTCCAATACGTTACTACCATTACTATTTCACTTTACTACCTAGTATTCCATCCCGCAACTACCATATCTTTATCACTTTACTAGCACTATTCTAATCCGTTACTACCATTACTCCATCACTTTACTACCTACTATTATAATCCGTTACTACCATTACTCCATTACTTTACTACCTACTATTCCATTCCGCTACTACCATTACTCCATCACTTTACTACCTACTGTTACATTCCGTTAGTACCATTTCTGAATCACTTTACTACCTACTATTCCAATCGGTTACTACCATTACTACATCACTTTACTACCTACTATTCCAATCCGTTACTACCATTACTCTATCTCTTTACTACCTACTATTCCAATCAGTTACTACCGTTACTCCATCAATTTACTACCATTACTCCATCACTTTACTACCTACTATTCCAATCCGTTACTAATATTACTATATCACTTTACTACCTACTATTCCATTCCGTTACTACCATTTCTTTATCACTTTACTACCTACTATTCCAATCCGTTACTACCATTACTCCATCACTTTACTACCTACTATTCCATTCCGTTACTACCATTACTTTATCCCTTTACTACCTACTATTCCATTCCGTTACTACCATTACTATATCACTTTACTACCTACTATGCCAATACGTTACTACCATTACTATATCACTTTACTACCTAGTATTCCATTCCGAAACTACCATAACTTTATCACTTTTCTACCTACTATTCCAATCCGTTACTACCATTACTTCACCACTTTACTACCTACTATTCCAATCCGTTACAACCATTGCTACATCACTTTACTACCTACTATTCCAATCCGTTACTACAATTGCTCCATCACTTTACTACCTACTATTCCAATTTGTTACTACCATTACTCCATCACTTTACTACCTACAATTCCATTCCGTTACTACCATTACTATATCACTTTATTACCTACTATTCCAATACGTTACTACCATTACTATTTCACTTTACTACCTAGTATTCCATCCCGCAACTACCATATCTTTATCACTTTACTAGCACTATTCTAATCCGTTACTACCATTACTCCATCACTTTACTACCTACTATTCTAATCCGTTACTACCATTACTCCATTACTTTACTACCTACTATTCCATTCCGCTACTACCATTACTCCATCACTTTACTACCTACAATTCCATTCCGTTACTACCATTACTATATCACTTTATTACCTACTATTCCAATACGTTACTACCATTACTATTTCACTTTACTACCTAGTATTCCATCCCGCAACTACCATATCTTTATCACTTTACTAGCACTATTCTAATCCGTTACTACCATTACTCCATCACTTTACTACCTACTATTATAATCCGTTACTACCATTACTCCATTACTTTACTACCTACTATTCCATTCCGCTACTACCATTACTCCATCACTTTACTACCTACTGTTACATTTCGTTAGTACCATTTCTGAATCACTTTACTACCTACTATTCCAATCGGTTACTACCATTACTACATCACTTTACTACCTACTATTCCAATCCGTTACTACCATTACTCTATCTCTTTACTACCTACTATTCCAATCCGTTACTACCGTTACTCCATCAATTTACTACCATTACTCCATCACTTTACTACCTACTATTCCAATCCGTTACTAATATTACTATATCACTTTACTACCTACTATTCCATTCCGTTACTACCATTTCTTTATCACTTTACTACCTACTATTCCAATCCGTTACTACCATTACTCCATCACTTTACTACCTACTATTCCATTCCGTTACTACCATTACTTTATCCCTTTACTACCTACTATTCCATTCCGTTACTACCATTACTATATCACTTTACTACCTACTATGCCAATACGTTACTACCATTACTATATCACTTTACTACCTAGTATTCCATTCCGAAACTACCATAACTTTATCACTTTTCTACCTACTATTCCAATCCGTTACTACCATTACTTCACCACTTTACTACCTACTATTCCAATCCGTTACAACCATTGCTACATCACTTTACTACCTACTATTCCAATCCGTTACTACAATTGCTCCATCACTTTACTACCTACTATTCCAATTTGTTACTACCATTACTCCATCACTTTACTACCTACAATTCCATTCCGTTACTACCATTACTATATCACTTTACTACCTACTATTCCAATCCGTTACTACCATTACTATTTCACTTTACTACCTAGTATTCCATCCCGCAACTACCATATCTTTATCACTTTACTAGCACTATTCTAATCCGTTACTACCATTACTCCATCACTTTACTACCTACTATTCTAATCCGTTACTACCATTACTCCATTACTTTACTACCTACTATTCCATTCCGCTACTACCATTACTCCATCACTTTACTACCTACAATTCCATTCCGTTACTACCATTACTATATCACTTTATTACCTACTATTCCAATACGTTACTACCATTACTATTTCACTTTACTACCTAGTATTCCATCCCGCAACTACCATATCTTTATCACTTTACTAGCACTATTCTAAT
Organism: Limnoperna fortunei; assembly: GCA_944474755.1. NCBI lineage: Eukaryota > Metazoa > Mollusca > Bivalvia > Mytilida > Modiolidae > Limnoperna > Limnoperna fortunei. Next base: position 97,090,305 of record OX104114.1, on the reverse strand, counting down.
CCGTTACTACCATTACTCCATCACTTTACTACCTACTATTCTAATCCGTTACTACCATTACTCCATTACTTTATTACCTACTATTCCAATCCGCTACTACCATTACTATATCACTTTACTACCTACTATTCCAATACGTTACTGCCATTACTCCATCACTTTACTACCTACTATTCCAATCCGTTACTACCATTACTCTATCTCTTTACTACCTACTATTCCAATCAGTTGCTACCGTTACTCCATCAATTTACTACCATTACTCCATCACTTTACTACCTACTATTCCAATCCGTTACTAATATTACTATATCACTGTACTACATACTATTCCATTCCGTTACTACCATTTCTTTATCACTTTACTACCTACTATTCCAATCCGTTACTACCATTACTCCATCACTTTACTACCTTCTATTCCATTCCGTTACTACCATTACTTTATCCCTTTACTACCTACTATTCCATTCCGTTACTACCATTACTATATCACTTTACTACCTACTATGCCAATACGTTACTACCATTACTATATCACTTTACTACCTAGTATTCCATTCCGAAACTACCATAACTTTATAACTTTTCTACCTACTATTCCAATCCGTTACTACCATTACTTCACCACTTTACTACCTACTATTCCATTCCGTTACTACAATTACTTTATCACTTTACTACCTACTATTCCAATCCGTTACTACCATTGCTCGATCACTTTACTACCAACTATTCCAATCCGTTACTACCATTACCCCATCACTTTACTACCTACTATTCCATTCCGTTACTACCATTACTTTATCACTTTACTACCTACTATTCCTTTCCGTTACTACCATTACTTTATCACTTTACTACCTACTATTCCATTCCGGTACTACCATTACTTTATCACTTTACTACCTGCTATTCCAATCCGTTACTACCATTACTACATCACTTTACTACCTACTATTTCAATCCGTTACTACCATTACTCCATCACTTTACTATCTATTATTCCATTCAGTTACTACCCTTACTCCATCACTTTACTACCAACTATTCCATTTCGTTAATACCATTTCTGAATCACTTTACTACATACTATTCCAATCCGTTACTACCATTACTACATCACTTTACTACCTACTATTCCATTCCGGTTCTACCATTACTCCATTACTTTACTACCTACTATTCCATTCCGTTACTACCATTACTCCATCGCTTTATTACCTATTATTCCATTCCGCTACTACAATTACTTTATCATTTTACTACCTACTATTCCAATCCGTTACTACCATTACTCCATTACTTTACTACCTTCTATTCCATTCCGTTACTACCATTACTTCATCACTTAACTAACTAAATTACATTCCGTTACTACCATTACTCCATCACTTTACTACCTTTGCTCCATTTCTTTACTGCCTACTATTTCGTTCCGTTCCTACAATTACTCCAGCACTTTACTACCTCCTATTCCATTCCGTTACTACCATGACTGCATCACTTTACTACCTACTATTCCATTCCGTTACTACCATTACTTTATCACTTTACTACCTACTATTCCAATCCGTTACTACCATTACTATATCACTTTACTACCTACTATTCCAATACGTTACTGCCATTACTCCATCACTTTACTACCTACTATTCCAATCCGTTACTACCATTACTTGATATCACTTCCTACCTCCTATTACATGCTCTTACAACAATCAACCTGACAATTACTACATCATTTTACTACACACTTTTTAATTCTTTTACTACATTTAATCCAACACTTACTATCTCCTATTACTTGTAGTTTCTACCATTACTCCATCACTTTACCACCTTTACTCCATTACTTTACTACCTACTATTCCATTGCGCTACTACCATTACTCCATTACTTTACTAGCTACTATTTCATTCCGTTATTACTATTACTACACTACTTTACTACCTCCTATTCCATTCCGTTAGTACCATTACTCCATCACTTTAAAACCTACTGTTTCATTCCGTTACTACCATTACGCCATCACTTTACTACCTTCTATTCCATTCTGTTACTAGCATTACTTCATCAATTAAAGAACTAAATTACATTCCGTTACTACCATTACTCCATCACTTTACTACCTTTGCTCCATTTCTTTACTACATACTATTTAGTTCCGTTCCAACAATTACTCCAGCACTTTACTAACTCCGATTCCATTCCGTTCCTACCATTACTGCATCACTTTACTACCTCCTATTCAACTCCGTTACTACCTTTACATGCATCACTTTTCTAGCTACTATTCCATTCCTTTACTTCCATTACTCCATCACTTTACTACCTTTGCTCCATTTCTTTACTACCTACTATTTTGTTCCGTTCCTACAATTACTCCCGCACTTTACTAACTCCGATTCGATTCCGTTACTACCATTACTGCATCACTTTACTACCTACTATTCCATTCCGTTACTACAATTACTTTATCACTTTACTACCTACTATTCCAATCCGTTACTACCATTGCTCGATCACTTTACTACCAACTATTCCAATCCGTTACTACCATTACCCCATCACTTTACTACCTACTATTCCATTCCGTTACTACCATTACTTTATCACTTTACTACCTACTATTCCAATCCGTTACTACCATTACTATATCACTTTACTACCTACTATTCCTTTCCGTTACTACCATTACTTTATCACTTTACTACCTACTATTCCATTCCGGTACTACCATTACTTTATCACTTTACTACCTGCTATTCCAATCCGTTACTACCATTACTACATCACTTTACTACCTACTATTTCAATCCGTTACTACCATTACTCCATCACTTTACTATCTATTATTCCATTCAGTTACTACCCTTACTCCATCACTTTACTACCAACTATTCCATTTCGTTAATACCATTTCTGAATCACTTTACTACCTACTATTACATTCCGTTACTACCATTCCTTTATCACTTTACTACCGACTATTCAAATCCGTTACTACCATTACTCCATCACTTTACTACCTACTATTCCATTCCGTTACTACCATTACGCCATCACTTTACTACCTTCTATTCCATTCCGTTACTACCATTACTCTTCACTTTACTACCTACTATTCCAATCCGTTACTACCATTACTTTATCACTTTACTACCTACTATTCCATTCGCTTACTACCATTACGCCATCACTTTACTACCTTCTATTCCATTCCGTTTCTACCACTACTTTATCACTTTACTACCTACTATTCCAATCCGTTACTACCATTACTCTATCTCTTTACTACCTACTATTCCAATCCGTTACTACCGTTACTCCATCAATTTACTACCATTACTCCATCACTTTACTACCTACTATTCCAATCCGTTACTAATATTACTATATCACTTTACTACCTACTATTCCATTCCGTTACTACCATTTCTTTATCACTTTACTACCTACTATTCCAATCCGTTAGTACCACTACTCCATCACTTTACTACCTACTATTCCAATCCGTTACTACCATTACTCCATCACTTTACTACCTACTATTCCATTCCGTTACTACCATTACTATATCACTTTACTACCTACTATTCCAATCCATTACTACCATTACTCCATCACTTTACTACCCACTATTCCAATCCGTTACCACCATTACTCCATCACTTTACTACCTACTATGCCAATCCATTACTGCCATTACTATATCACTTTACTACCTACAATTCCAAGCCGTTACTGCCATTACTCCATCACTTTACTACCTACTATTCCAATCCATTACTACCATTACTTTGTCATTTACTACCTTCTATTATATGCTTTTACTACAATCAACCTGACAATTACTACATCATTTTACTACACACTTTTTTAATTCCTTTACTACTATTACATGCCGTTTCTACCATTACTCCATCAATTTACTACCTCTACTCCATTACTTTACTACCTACTATTCTATTCCGCTACTACCATTACTCCATCAGTTTACACCATACTATTTCATTCCGTTACTATCATTACGCTATCATTTTACTACCTACTAATCCATTCCGTTACTAGGATTACTTCATCACTTAACTAACTAAATTACATTCCGTTACTACCATTACTCCATCACTTTACAACCTACTGTTTCATTCCGTAACTACCATTACACCATCACTTTACTACCTTCTATTACATTCTGTTACTAGCATTACTTGTTCACTGAACTAACTAAATTACATTCCGTTACTATCATTACTCCATCACTTTACTACCATTGCTCCATTTCTTTACTACCTACTATTTCGTTCCGTTCCAACAATTACTCCAGCACTTCACTAACTCCCATTCCATTCCGTTACTACCATTACTGCATCACTTTACTACATCCTATTCCATTCCGTTACTACCATTACTGCATCACTTTTCTGGCTACTATTCCATTTCTTTACTACCATTACTCCATCACTTTACTACCTTTGCTCCATTTCTTTACTACCTACTGTTTTGTTCCATTCCCACAATTGCTCCCGCACTTTACTAACTCCGATTCCATTCCGTTACTACCATTACTGCATCACTTTACTACCTTCTATTCCATTCCGGTACTACCATTACTGCATCACTTTACTACCTACTATTCCATTCCGTTACTACCATTACTTTATCACTTTACTACCTTCTATTCCAATCCGTTACTACCATTACTGCATCACTTTACTACCTACTATTCCATTCCGTTACTACCATTACTTTATCACTTTACTACCTACTATTCCAATCCGTTCCTACCATTACTCCATCACTTTACTACCTACTATTCCATTCCGTAACTACCATTACTTTATCACTTTACTACCTACTATTCCAATCCGTTACTACCATTACTATATCACTTTACTACCTACTATGCCAATCCGTTACTGCCATTACTATATCACTTTACTATCTAATATTCCAATCCGTTACTGCCATTACTCCATCACTTTACTACCTACTATTCCAATCCGTTACTACCATTACTTTGTCATTTACTACCTTCTATTACATGCTCATACTACAATGAACCTGCCAATTACTACATCATTTTACTACACACTTTTTTAATTCCTTTACTACTATTACATGTCGTTTCTGCCATTACTCCATCAATTTACTACCTCTACTCCATTACTTTACTACCTACTATTCCATACCTCTACTACCATTACTCCATCAGTTTACACCCTACTATTTCATTCCGTTACTACCATTACGCCATCACTTTACTACCTACTAATCCATTCCGTTACCAGGATTACTTCATCACTTAACTAACTAAATTACATTCGTTACTACCATTACTCCATCACTTTACTACCTACTATTCCAATCCGTTACTACCATTACTCCATCACTTTACTACCCTACTGTTCCAATCCGTTACTACCATTACTTTATCACTTTACTACCTACTATTCAAATCCGTTACTACCATTACGCCATCACTTTACGACCTACTATTCCATTCCGTTACTACCATTACTCCATCACTTTACAACCTACTGTTTCATTCCGTTACTACGATTACGCCATCACTTTACTACCTTCTATTCCATTCCGTTACTACCATTACTGCATTACTTTACTACCTACTTCTCCATTCCGTTACTACCATTACTGCATCACTTTACTACCTTCTATTCCATTCCGTTACTACCATTACTGCATCACTTTACTACCTACTATTCCATTTCGTTACTACCATTACTTTATCACTTAACTACCTACTATTGCAATGCGTTACTACCATTACTATATGACTTTACTACCTACTTTTCCATTCCGTTACTACCATTACTCCATCACATTACTACCTACTATTCCATTCCGTTACTACCATTAGCCATCACTTTACTACCTTCTATTCCATTCCATTACTAGCATTACTTTATCACTTTACTACCTACTATTCCAATCCGTTACTACCATTACGCCATCACATTACTACCTACTATTCCAATATGGCTACTACCATTACTACATCAGTTTACTACCTACTTTTCCAATCCGTTACTACCATTACTACATCACTTTACCACCTACTATTCCAATCCGTTACTACCATTACTCCATCACTTTACTACCTACTATTCCAATCCGTTACTACCATTACTCCATCACTTTACTAAATACTGTTCCAATCCGTTACTAGCATTACTACATCACTTTACCACCTACTATTCAAATCCGTTACTACCATTACGCCATCACTTTACTACCTACTATTCCAATCCGTTACTACCATTACTATATCACTTACTACCTCCTATTACATGCTCTTATTACAATCAGCATGACAATTACTACATCATTTTACTACACACATTTTAATTCCTTTACTAGTTTTACTCCACCACTTTACTTTCTACTATTACATGCCGTTTCAGCCATTACTCCATCACGTTACTACCTTCACTTCATTACTTTACTACCTACTATTCCATTCCGTTACTACCATTACTCCATCGCTTTATTACCTACTATTCCATTCCGTTACTACAATTACTTTATCATTTTACTACCTACTATTCCAATCCGTTACTACCATTACTTTACTACCTTCTATTCCATTCCGTTACTACCATTACTTCATCACTTAACTAACTAAATAACATTCCGTTACTACCATTACTCCATCACTTTACTACCTTTGCTCCATTTCTTTACTGCCTACTATTTCGTTCCGTTCCTACAATTACTCCAGCTTTTTACTAACTGTGATTCCATTCCGTTTCTAACATTACTGCATCACTTTACTACCTCCTATTCCATTCCGTTACTACCATGACTGCATCACTTTACTACCTACTATTCCATTCCGTTACTACCATTACTTTATCACTTTACTACCTACTATTCCAATCCGTTACTACCATTACTATATCACTTTACTACCTACTATTCCAATCCGTTACTGCCATTACTCCATCACTTTACTACCTACTATTCCAATCCGTTACTACCATTACTTGATATCACTTCCTTCCTCCTATTACATGCTCTGACAACAATCAACCTGACAATTACTACATCATTTTACTACACACTTTTTAATTTCTTTACGACTTTTAATGCATCACTTACTATCTCCTATTACTTGTAGTTTCTACCATTACTCCATCACTTTACCACCTTTACTCCATTACTTTACTACCTACTATTCCATTGCGCTACTACCATTACTCCATTACTTTACTAGCTACTATTTCATTCCGTTATTACTATTACTACATTACTTTACTACCTACTATTCCATTCCGTTACTACCATTACTCCATCACTTTACAACCTACTGTTTCATTCCGTTACTACCATTACGCCATCACTTTACTACCTTCGATTCCATTCTGTTACTATCATTACTTCATCAATTAAAGAACTAAATTACATTCCGTTACTACCATTACTCCATCACTTTACTAGTTTGCTCCCTTTCTTTAATACATACTATTTCGTTCCGTTCCAACAATTACTCCAGCACTTTACTAACTCCGATTCCATTCCGTTCATACCATTACTGAATCACTTTACTACCTCCTATTCCACTCCGTTACTACCATTACTTTTCTAGCAACTATTCCATTCCTTTACTACCATTACTCCATCACTTTACTGCCTTTGCTCCATTTCTTTACTACCTACTATTTTGTTCCGTTCCTACAATTGCTCCCGCACTTTACTAACTCCGATTTGATTCCGTTACTACCATTACTGCATCACTTTACTACCTACTATTCCATTCCGTTACTACCATTACTTTATCACTTTACTACCTACTATTCCAATCCGTTACTACCATTGCTCGATCACTTTACTACCTACTATTCCATTCCGTTACTACCATTACCCCATCACTTTACTTCCTACTATTCCTTTCCGTTACTAACATTACTTTATCACTTTACTACCTACTATTCCAATCCGTTACTACCATTACTATATCACTTTACTACCTACTATTCCTTTCCGTTACTACCATTACTTTATCACTTTACTACCTACTATTCCATTCCGGTACTACCATTACTTTATCACTTTACTACCTGATATTCCAATCCGTTACTACCATTACTACATCACTTTACTACCTACTATTTCAATCCGTTACTACCATTACTCCATTACTTTACTACCTATTATTCCATTCAGTTACTACCATTACTCCATCACTTTACTACCTACTATTCCATTCCGTTAATACCATTTCTGAATCAATTTACTACCTACTATTACATTCCGTTACTACCATTACTTTATCACTTTACTACCTACTATTCTAATCCGTTACTACCATTACTCCATCACTTTACTACCTACTATTCCATTCCGTTACTACCATTACGCCATCACTTTACTACCTTCTATTCCATTCCGTTACTAGCATTACTTTATCACTTTACTACCTACTATTCCAATCCGTTACTACCATTACTTTATCACTTTATTACCTACTATTCCAATCCGTTACTACCATTACTCTTCACTTTTCTACCTTCTATTCCATTCCGTTACTTCTATTACTCCATCACTTTACTACATACTATTCCATTCCGTTACTACCATTACGCCATCACTTTACTACCTTCTATTCCATTCCGTTTCTACCTTCACTTTATCACTTTACTACCTACTATTCCAATCCGTTACTACCATTACTCTATCTCTTTACTACCTACTATTCCAATCCGTTACTACCGTTACTCCATCACTTTACTACCTACTATTCCAATCCGTTACTAATATTACTATATCACTTTACTACCTACTATTCCATTCCGTTACTACCATTTCTTTATCACTTTACTACCTACTATTCCAATCCGTTAGTACCACTACTCCATCACTTTACTACCTACTATTCCAATCCGTTACTACCATTACTCCATCACTTTACTACCTACTATTCCTTTCCGTTACTACCATTACTATATCACTTTACTACCTACTATTCCAATCCATTACTACCATTACTCCATCACTTTACTACCCACTATTCCAATCCGTTACCACCATTACTTCTTCACTTTTCTACCTACTATTCCATTCCGTTACTACCATTACTATATCACTTTACTACCTACTATTCCAATCAGTTAGTACCACTACTCCATCACTTTACTACCTACTATTCCAATCCGTTACTACCATTACTCCATCACTTTACTACCTACTATTCCATTCCGTTACTACCATTACTATATCACTTTACTACCTACTATTCCAATCCATTACTACCATTACTATATCACTTTACTACCTACTATTCCAATCAGTTAGTACCACTACTCCATCACTTTACTACCCACTATTACATTCAGTTACTTCCATTACTCCATCACTTTACAACCTACTGTTTCATTCCGTAACTACCATTACTCCATCACTTTATTACCTTCTATTCCATTCTGTTACTAGCATTACTTCATCACTTAACTAACTAAATTACATTCCGTTACTACCATTACTACATCACTTTACTAGCATTGCTCCATTTCTTTACTACCTACTATTTCGTTCCGTTCCAACAATTACTCAAGCACTTCACTCACACCGATTCCATTCCGTTACTACCATTACTGCATCACTTTACTACCTCCTATTCCATTCCGTTACTTCCATTACTGCATCACTTTACTACCTACTATTCCAATCCGTTACTACCATTACTCCATCACTTTACTACCTACTATTCCATTCCGTTACTACCATTACTTTATCACTTTACTACCTACTATTCCAATCCGTTTCTACCATTACTATATCACTTTACTACCTACTATGCCAATCCGTTACTGCCATTACTATATCACTTTACTACCTACTATTCCAATCCGTTACTGCCATTACTCCATCACTTTACTACCTTCTATTCCAATCCGTTACTACCATTACTTTGTCATTTACTACCTTCTATTACATGCTCTTACTACAATGAACCTGACAATTACTACATCATTTTACTACACACTTTTTTAATTCCTTTACTACTATTACATGCCGTTTCTACCATTACTCCATCAATTTACTACCTCTACTCCATTACTTTACTACCTACTATTCCATACCTCTACTACCATTACTCCATCAGTTTACACCCTACTATTTCATTCCGTTACTACCATTACGACATCACTTTACTACCTAGTAATCCATTTCGTTACTAGGATCACTTCATCACTTAACTAACTAAATTACATTCCGTTACTACCATTACTCCATCACTTTACAACCTACTTTTTCATTCCGTTACTACCATTACGCCATCACTTTACTACCTTCTATTCCATTCTGTTACTAGCATTACTTCATCACTTAACTAACTAAATTACATTCCGTTACTACCATTACTCCATCACTTTACTACCTTTGATCCATTTCTTTACTACCTACTATTTCGTTCTGTTCCAACAATTACTCCAGCACTTTACTAACTCCGATTCCATTCCGTTACTACCATTACTGCATCACTTTAGTACCTTCTATTCCATTCCGGTACTACCATTACTCCATCTCTTTACTACCGACTATTCCATTCCGTTACTACCATTACTTTATCACTTTATTACCTACTATTCCAATCCGTTACTACCATTACTACATCACTTTACTACCTTCTATTCCATTCCGTTACTGTCATTACTTTATCACTTTACTACCTACTATTCCATTCCGTTACTACCATTACTTTATCACTTTACTACCTGCTATTCAAATCCGTTACTACCATTACTACATCACTTTACTACCTACTATTCCAATCCGTTACTAGCATTACTCCATCACTTTACTACCTTCTATTCCAATACGTTACTACCATTACTTCATCACTTTACCACCTACTATTCCATTCCGTTACTACCATTACTTTATCACTTTACTACCTACTAGTCCGTTCCGTTACAACCATTACTATATCACTCTACTACCTACTTTTCCAATCCGTTACTACCATTACTATATCACTTTACTACCTACTAATCAATTCCGTTACTACCATTACTATATCACTTTACTACCTACTATTCCAATCCGTTACTACGATTACTCCTTACTTTACTACCTACTGTTCCAATACGTTACTACGATTTCTCCATTACTTTACTACCTACTATTCCATTCCGTTAATACCATTTCTGAATCACTTTACTACCTACTATTCCATTCCGTTACTACCATTATTTTATCACTTTACTATCAACTATGCCATTCCGTTACTACCATTACTATATCACTTTACTACCTACTATTCCATTCCGTTACTACCATAACTTTATCACTTTACTACCTACTATTTCAATCCGTTACTACCATTACTATATCACTTTACTACCTACTATTCAAATCCGTTACTACTATTACTCCATCACTTTACTACCTACTATTCCATTCCGTTACTAACATTACTCCATCACTTTACTACCTACTTTTCCATTCCGTTACTACCATTACGCCATCACTTTACTACCTTCTATTCCATTACGTTACTAGCATTATTTTATCACTTTACTACCTACTATTCCATTCCGTTACTACCATTACGGCATCACTTTACAACCTACTGTTCCATTCCGTTACTACCATTACTTCATCACTTTACTACCTACTATTCCAATCTGTTACTACCATTACTCCATCACTTTACTACCTACTATTCCATTCCGTTACTACCATTACTCCATCACTTTACTACCTACTATTCCATTCCGTTACTACCATTACGCCATCACTTTACTACCTACTATTCCATTCCGTTACTACCATTACTTTATCACTTTACTACCTACTATTCCAATCAGTTACGACCATTACTACATCACTTTACTACCTACTATTCCCTTCCGTTACTACCATTGCTATATCACTTTACTACCTACTATTCCATTCCGTTACTACCATTACTTTATCAGTTTACTACCTACTATTCCAATCCGTTACTACCATTACTCCATCACTTTACTACCTACTATTCCATTCCGTTACTACCATTACTTTATCACTTTACTACCTACTATTCCAATCCGTTACTACCATTACTACATCACTTTACTACCTACTATTCCATTCCGTTACTACCATTACTTTATCACTTTACTACCTGCTATTCAAATCCGTTACTACCATTACTACATCACTTTACTACTTACTATTCCAATCCGTTACTAGCATTACTCCATCACTTTACTACCTACTATTCCAATACGTTACTACCATTACTTCATTACTTTACTACCTACTATTCCATTCCGTTACTACCATTACTTTATCACTTTACTACATACTAGTCCGTTCCGTTACAACCATTACTATATCACTCTACTACCTACTTTTCCAATCCGTTACTACCATTACTATATCACTTTACTACCTTCTAATCAATTCCGTTACTACCATTACTATATCACTTTACTACCTTCTAATCAATTCCGTTACTACCATTACTATATCACTTTACTACCTACTATTCCAATCCGTTACTACGATTACTCCTTACTTTACTACCTACTGTTCCAATCCGTTACTACGATTGCTCCATTACTTTACTACCTACTATTGCATTCCGTTAATACCATTTCTGAATCACTTTACTACCTACTATTCCATTCCGTTACTACCATTATTTTATCACTTTACTATCAACTATTCCATTCCGTTACTACCATTACTATATCACTTTACTACCTACTATTCCATTCCGTTACTACCATAACTTTATCACTTTACTACCTACTATTTCAATCCGTTACTACCATTACTGTATCACTTTACTACCTACTATTCAAATCAGTTACTACTATTACTCCATCACTTTACTACCTACTATTCCATTCCGTTACTACCATTACTCCATCACTTTACTACCTACTTTTCCAATCCGTTACTACCATTACTCCATCACTCTACTACCTACTATTCCATTCCGTTACTGCCATTACTTTATCACTTTACTACCTACTATTCCAATCCGTTTCTACGATTACTCCATCACTTTACTACCGACTATTCCATTCCCTTACTACCATTACTCCATCACTTTACTACCTACTATTCCATTCCTGTACTACCATTACTCCATCACTTTACTACCTACTATTCCATTCCGTTACTACCATTACGCCATCACTTTACAACCTACTGTTCCATTCCGTTACTACCATTACTTTATCACTTTACTACCTACTATTCCAATCTGTTACTACCATTACTCCATCAATTTACTACCTACTATTCCATTCCGTTACTACCATTACTCCATCACTTTACTACCTACTATTCCATTCCGTTACTACCATTACGCCATCACTTTACTACCTACTATTCCATTCCGTTACTACCATTACTTTATCACTTTACTACCTGCTATTCAAATCCGCTACTACCATTACTACATCACTTTACTACTTGCTATTCCAATCCGTTACTAGCATTACTCCATCACTTTACTACCTGCTATTCCAATACGTTACTACCATTACTTCATCACTTTACTACCTACTATTCCATTCCGTTACTACCATTACTTTATCACTTTACTACATACTAGTCCGTTGCGTTACAACCATTACTATATCACTCTACTACCTACTTTTCCAATCCGTTACTACCATTACTATATCACTTTACTACCTTCTAATCAATTCCGTTACTACCATTACTATATCACTTTACTACCTACTATTCCAATCCGTTACTACGATTACTCCTTACTTTACTACCTACTGTTCCAATCCGTTACTACGATTGCTCCATTACTTTACTACCTACTATTGCATTCCGTTAATACCATTTCTGAATCACTTTACTACCTACTATTCCATTCCGTTACTACCATTATTTTATCACTTTACTATCAACTATTCCATTCCGTTACTACCATTACTATATCACTTTACTACCTACTATTCCATTCCCTTACTACCATAACTTTATCACTTTACTACCTACTATTTCAATCCGTTACTACCATTACTGTATCACTTTACTACCTACTATTCAAATCAGTTACTACTATTACTCCATCACTTTACTACCTACTATTCCATTCCGTTACTACCATTACTTCATCACTTTACTACCTACTTTTCCAATCCGTTACTACCATTACTCCATCACTCTACTACCTACTATTCCATTCCGTTACTGCCATTACTTTATCACTTTACTACCTACTATTCCAATCCGTATCTACGATTACTCCATCACTTTACTACCGACTATTCCATTCCCTTACTACCATTACTCCATCACTTTACTACCTACTATTCCATTCCTGTACTACCATTACTCCATCACTTTACTACCTACTATTCCATTCCGTTACTACCATTACGCCATCACTTTACAACCTACTGTTCCATTCCGTTACTACCATTACTTTATCACTTTACTACCTACTATTCCAATCTGTTACTACCATTACTCCATCACTTTACTACCTACTATTCCATTCCGTTACTACCATTACTCCATCACTTTACTACCTACTATTCCATTCCGTTACTACCATTACGCCATCACTTTACTACCTACTATTCCATTCCGTTACTACCATTACTTTATCACTTTACTACCTACTGTTCCAATCAGTTACGACCATTACTACATCACTTTACTACCTACTATTCCATTCCGTTACTACCATTGCTATATCACTTTACTACCTACTATTGCAATCCGTTACTACCATTACTCTGTCACTTTACTACCTACTATTTCAATCCGTTACTACCATTGCTCCATCACTTTACTACCTACTATTCCACTCCGTTATTATCATTACTTTATCACTTTACTACCTACTATTCCAATCCGTTACTACCACTACTCCATCACTTTACTACCTACTATTCCATTCCGTTACTACCATTACTTTATCACTTTACTACCTACCAGTCCATTCCGTTACTACCATTACTATATCACTCTACTACCTACTTTTCCAATCCGTTACTACCATTACTATATCACTTTACTACCTACTAATCAATTCAGTTACTACCATTACTATATCACTTTACTACCTACTGATCCAACTCGTTACTACTATTACTCCATCACGTTACTACCTACTATTCCATTCCGTTACTACCATTACTCCATCACTTTACTACCTACTTTTCCATTCCGTTACTACCATTACTTTATCCCTTTACTACCTACTATTTCAATCCGTTACTACCATTACTATATCACTTTACTACCTACTATTCAAATCCGTTACTACTATTACTCCATCACTTTACTACCTACTATTCCATTCCGTTACTACCATTACTCCATCACTTTACTACCTACTTTTCCATTCCGTTACTACAATTACGCCATCACTTTACTACCTTCTATTCCATTCCGTTACTAGCATTATTTTATCACTTTACTACCTGATATTCCAATCCGTTACTACCATTACGCCATCACTTTACTTCCTAATATTGCAATCCGTTACTACCATTTCTCCATCACTTTACTACCTACTATTCCATTCCGTTACTACCATTAAGCCATCACTTTACTATCTTCTATTCCATTCCATTTCTACCGTTACTTTATCACTTTACTACCTACTATTCCAATCCGTTATTACCATTACTCCATCACTCTACTACCTACTATTCCATTCCGTTAGTGCCATTACTTTATCACTTTACTACCTACTATTCCAATCCGTTTCTACGATTACTCCATCACTTTACTACCGACTATTCAATTCCCTTAATACCATTACTCCATCACTTTACTACCTACTATTCCATTCCTTTACTACCATTACTCCATCACTTTACTACCTACTATTCCATTCCGTTACTACCATTACGCCATCACTTTACAACCTACTGTTCCATTCCGTTACTACCATTACTTTATCACTTTACTACCTACTATTCCAATCTGTTACTACCATTACTCCATCACTTTACTACCTACTATTCCTTTCCGTTACTACCATTACTCCATCACTTTACTACCTACTATTCCATTCCATTACTACCATTACGCCATCACTTTACTGCCTACTATTCCATTCCGTTACTACCATTACTTTATCACTTTACTACCTACTATTCCAATCAGTTACGACCATTACTCCATCACTTTACTACCTACTATTCCATTCCGTTACTACCATTACTATATCACTTTACTACCTACTATTCCAATCCGTTACTTCCATTACTCTGTCACTTTACTACCTACTATTCCAATCCGTTACTATCATTACTTTATCACTTTACTACCTACTATTCCAATCCGTCACTACCACTACTCCATCACTTTACTACCTACTATTCCATTCCGTTATTACCATTACTTAATCACTTTACTACCTGCTATTCCAATCCGTTACTGCCATTACTATATCACTTTACTACCATTACGCCATCACTTTACTACCTACTATTCCATTCCGTTACTACCATCACTTTACTACCTACTATTCCAATCAGTTACGACCATTACTCCATCACTTTACTACCTACTATTCCAATCCGTTACTATAATTACTATATCACTTTACTACCTACTATTCTAATTCGTTACTACCATTACTTTGTCATTTACTACCTTCTATTACATGCTCATACTACAATGAACCTGACAATTACTACATCATTTTACTACACACTTTTTTAATTCCTTTACTACTATTACATGCCGTTTCTACCATTACTCCATCAATTTACTACCTCTACTCCATTACTTTACTATCTACTATTCCATACCGCTACTACCATTACTCCATCAGTTTACACCCTACTATTTCATTCCGTTACTACCATTACGCCATCAGTTTACTACCTACTAATCCATTCCGTTACTAGCATTATTTTATCACTTTTCTACCTAATATTCCAATCCGTTACTACCATTACGCCATCACTTTACTTCCTACTATTCCAATCAGTTACTACCATTTCTCCATCACTTTACTACCTAATATTCCATTCCGTTACTACCATTAAGCCATCACTTTACTACCTTCTATTCCATTCCGTTTCTACCATTACTTAATCACTTTACTACCTACTATTCCAATCTGTTATTACCATTACTCCATCACTCTACTACCTACTATTCCATTCCGTTAGTGCCATTACTTTATCACTTTACTACCTACTATTCCAATCCGTTATTACCATTACTCCATCACTCTACTACCTACTATTCCATTCCGTTAGTGCCATTACTTTATCACTTTACTACCTACTATTCCATTCCGTTACTACCATTACTTTATCACTTTACTACCGACTATTCAATTCCAATACTACCATTACTCCATCACTTTACTACCTACTATTCCATTCCGTTACTACCATTACTTTATCACTTTACTACCTTCTATTCAAATCCGTTACTACCATTACTCCATCACTTTACTACCTACTATTGCATTCCGTTACTACCATTACTTTATCACTTTACTACCTACTATTCCAATCCGTTACTACCATTACTCCATCACTTTACTACCTACTATTCCATTCCGTTACTACCATTACTTTATCACTTTACTACCTACTATTCCAATCCGTTGCTACCATTACTATATCACTTTACTACCTACTATGCCAATCCGTTACTGCCATTACTATATCACTTTACTACCTACTATTCCAATCCGTTACTGCCATTACTCCATCACTTTACTACCTTCTATTCCAATCCGTTACTACCATTACTTTGTCATTTACTACCTTCTATTACATGCTCTTACTACAATGAACCTGACAATTACTACATCATTTTACTACACACTTTTTTAATTCCTTTACTACTATTACATGCCGTTTCTGCCATTACTCCATCAATTTACTACCTCTACTCCATTACTTTACTACCTACTATTCCATACCTCTACTACCATTACTCCATCAGTTTACACCCTACTATTTCATTCCGTTACTATCATTACGCCATCACTTTACTACCCACTAATCCATTCCGTTACTAGGATCACTTCATCACTTAACTAACTAAATTACATTCCGTTACTGCCATTACTCCATCACTTTACAACCTACTTTTTCATTCCGTTACTACCATTACGCCATCACTTTACTACCTTCTATTCCATTCTGTTACTAGCATTACTTCATCACTTAACTAACTAAATTACATTCCGTTACTACCATTACTCCATCACTTTACTACCTTTGATCCATTTCTTTACTACCTACTATTTCGTTCTGTTCCAACAATTACTCCAGCACTTTACTAACTCCGATTCCATTCCGTTACTACCATTACTGCATCACTTTACTACCTTCTATTCCATTCCGGTACTACCATTGCTCCATCTCTTTACTACCTACTATTCCATTCCGTTACTACCATTACTTCATCACTTTACTACCTTCTATTCCAATCCGTTACTACCATTACTCCATCACTTTACTACCTACTATTCCATTCCGTTACTACCATTACTTTATCAGTTTACTACCTACTATTCCAATCCGTTACTACCATTACTCCATCACTTTACTACCGACTATTCCATTCCGTTACTACCATTACTTTATCACTTTATTACCTACTATTCCAATCCGTTACTACCATTACTACATCACTTTACTACCTATTATTCCATTCCGTTACTGTCATTACTTTATCACTTTACTACCTACTATTCCATTCCGTTACTACCATTACTTTATCACTTTACTACCTGCTATTCAAATCCGTTACTACCATTACTACATCACTTTACTACCTACTATTCCAATCCGTTACTAGCATTACTCCATCACTTTACTACCTACTATTCCAATACGTTACTACCATTACTTCATCACTTTACTACCTACTATTCCATTCCGTTACTACCATTACTTTATCACTTTACTACCTACTAGTCCGTTCCGTTACAACCATTACTATATCACTCTACTACCTACTTTTCCAATCCGTTACTACCATTACTATATCACTTTACTACCTACTAATCAATTCCGTTACTACCATTACTATATCACTTTACTACCTACTATTCCAATCCGTTACTACGATTACTCCTTACTTTACTACCTACTGTTCCAATACGTTACTACGATTACTCCATTACTTTACTACCTACTATTCCATTCCGTTAATACCATTTCTGAATCACTTTACTAACTACTATTCCATTCCGTTACTACCATTATTTTATCACTTTACTATCAACTATTCCATTCTGTTACTACCATTACTATATCACTTTACTACCTTCTATTCCATTCCGTTACTACCATAACTTTATCACTTTACTACCTACTATTTCAATCCGTTACTACCATTACTATATCACTTTACTACCTACTATTCAAATCCGTTACTACTATTACTCCATCACTTTACTACCTACTATTCCATTCCGTTACTAACATTACTCCATCACTTTACTACCTACTTTTCCATTCCGTTACTACCATTACGCCATCACTTTACTACCTTCTATTCCATTACGTTACTAGCATTATTTTATCACTTTACTACCTAATATTCCAATCCGTTACTACCATTACTTTATCACTTTACTTCCTACTATTCCAATGCGCTACTACCATTTCTCCATCACTTTACTACCTACTATTCCATTCCGTTACTACCATTACGCCATCACTTTACTACCTACTATTCCATTCCGTTTCTACCATTACTTTATCACTTTACTACCTACTATTCCAATCCGTTACTACCATTACTCAATCACTCTACTACCTACTATTCCATTCCGTTACTGCCATTACTTTATCACTTTACTACCTACTATTCCAATCCGTTTCTACGATTACTCCATCACTTTACTACCGACTATTCCATTCCCTTACTACCCTTACTCCATCACTTTACTACCTACTATTCCATTCCTTTACTACCATTACTCCATCACTTTACTACCTACTATTCCATTCCGTTACTACCATTACGCCATCACTTTACAACCTACTGTTCCATTCCGTTACTACCATTACTTTATCACTTTACTACCTACTATTCCAATCTGTTACTACCATTACTCCATCACTTTACTACCTACTATTCCATTCCGTTACTACCATTACTCCATCACTTTACTACCTTCTATTCCATTCCGTTACTACCATTACGCCATCACTTTACTACCTACTATTCCATTCCGTTACTACCATTACTTTATCACTTTACTACCTACTATTCCAATCAGTTACGACAATTACTACATCACTTTACTACCTACTATTCCAATCCGTTACTATCATTACTCCATCACTTTACTACCTACTATTCCAATACGTTACTACCATTACTTCATCACTTTACTACCTACTATTCCATTCCGTTACTACCATTACTTTATCACTTTACTACCTACTAGTCCGTTCCGTTACAACCATTACTATATCACTCTACTACCTACTTTTCCAATCCGTTACTACCATTACTATATAACTTTACTACCTACTAATCAATTCCGTTACTACCATTACTATATCACTTTACTACCTACTATTCCAATCCGTTACTACGATTACTCCTTACTTTACTACCTACTGTTCCAATACGTTACTACGATTACTCCATTACTTTACTACCTACTATTCCATTCCGTTAATACCATTTCTGAATCACTTTACTACCTACTATTCCATTCCGTTACTACCATTATTTTTTCACTTTACTATCAACTATTCCATTCCGTTACTACCATTACTATATCACTTTACTACCTACTATTCCATTCCGTTACTACCATAACTTTATCACTTTACTACCTACTATTTCAATCCGTTAGTACCATTACTATATCACTTTACTACCTACTATTCAAATCCGTTACTACTATTACTCCATCACTTTACTACCTACTATTCCATTCCGTTACTACCATTACGCCATCACTTTACTACCTACTATTCCATTCCGTTTCTACCATTACTTTATCACTTTACTACCTACTATTCCAATCCGTTACTACCATTACTCAATCACTCTACTACCTACTATTCCATTCCGTTACTGCCATTACTTTATCACTTTACTACCTACTATTCCAATCCGTTTCTACGATTACTCCATCACTTTACTACCGACTATTCCATTCCCTTACTACCCTTACTCCATCACTTTACTACCTACTATTCCATTCCTTTACTACCATTACTCCATCACTTTACTACCTACTATTCCATTCCGTTACTACCATTACGCCATCACTTTACAACCTACTGTTCCATTCCGTTACTACCATTACTTTATCACTTTACTACCTACTATTCCAATCTGTTACTACCATTACTCCATCACTTTACTACCTACTATTCCATTCCGTTACTACCATTACTCCATCACTTTACTACCTTCTATTCCATTCCGTTACTACCATTACGCCATCACTTTACTACCTACTATTCCATTCCGTTACTACCATTACTTTATCACTTTACTACCTACTATTCCAATCAGTTACGACAATTACTACATCACTTTACTACCTACTATTCCAATCCGTTACTATCATTACTCCATCACTTTACTACCTACTATTCCAATACGTTACTACCATTACTTCATCACTTTACTACCTACTATTCCATTCCGTTACTACCATTACTTTATCACTTTACTACCTACTAGTCCGTTCCGTTACAACCATTACTATATCACTCTACTACCTACTTTTCCAATCCGTTACTACCATTACTATATAACTTTACTACCTACTAATCAATTCCGTTACTACCATTACTATATCACTTTACTACCTACTATTCCAATCCGTTACTACGATTACTCCTTACTTTACTACCTACTGTTCCAATACGTTACTACGATTACTCCATTACTTTACTACCTACTATTCCATTCCGTTAATACCATTTCTGAATCACTTTACTACCTACTATTCCATTCCGTTACTACCATTATTTTTTCACTTTACTATCAACTATTCCATTCCGTTACTACCATTACTATATCACTTTACTACCTACTATTCCATTCCGTTACTACCATAACTTTATCACTTTACTACCTACTATTTCAATCCGTTAGTACCATTACTATATCACTTTACTACCTACTATTCAAATCCGTTACTACTATTACTCCATCACTTTACTACCTACTATTCCATTCCGTTACTAACATTACTCCATCACTTTACTACCTACTTTTCCATTCCGTTACTACCATTACGCCATCACTTTACTACCTTCTATTCCATTACGTTACTAGCATTATTTTATCACTTTACTACCTAATATTCCAATCCGTTACTACCATTACTTTATCACTTTACTTCCTACTATTCCAATCCGCTACTACCATTTCTCCATCACTTTACTACCTTCTATTCCATTTCGTTACTACCATTACGCCATCACTTTACTACCTACTATTCCATTCCGTTTCTACCATTACTTTATCACTTTACTACCTACTATTTCAATCCGTTAATACCATTACTCAATCACTCTACTACCTACTATTCCATTCCGTTACTGCCATTACTTTATCACTTTACTACCTACTATTCCAATCCGTTTCTACGATTACTCCATCACTTTACTACCGACTATTCCATTCCCTTACTACCATTACTCCATCACTTTACTACCTACTATTCCATTCCTTTACTACCATTACTCCATCACTTTACTACCTACTATTCCATTCCGTTACTACCATTACGCCATCACTTTACAACCTACTGTTCAATTCCGTTACTACCATTACTTTATCACTTTACTACCTACTATTCCAATCTGTTACTACCATTACTCCATCACTTTACTACCTACTATTCCATTCCGTTACTACCATTACTCCATCACTTTACTACCTACTATTCCATTCCGTTACTACCATTTCGCCATCACTTTACTACCTACTATTCCATTCCGTTACTGCCATTACTTTATCACTTTACTACCTACTATTCCAATCAGTTACGACCATTACTACATCACTTTACTACCTACTATTCCATTCCGTTACTACCATTGCTATATCACTTTACTACCTACTATTCCATTCCGTTACTACCATTACTTTATCAGTTTACTACCTACTATTCCAATCCGTTACTACCATTACTCCATCACTTTACTACCTACTATTCCATTCCGTTACTACCATTACTTTATCACTTTACTACCTACTATTCCAATCCGTTACTACCATTACTACATCACTTTACTACCTACTATTCCATTCCGTTACTACCATTACTTTATCACTTTACTACCTGCTATTCAAATCCGTTACTACAATTACTACATCACTTTACTACTTACTATTCCAAATCGTTACTAGCATTACTCCATCACTTTACTACCTACTATTCCAATACGTTACTACCATTACTTCATCACTTTACTACCTACTATTCCATTCCGTTACTACCATTACTTTATCACTTTACTACATACTAGTCCGTTCCGTTACAACCATTACTATATCACTCTACTACCTACTTTTCCAATCCGTTACTACCATTACTATATCACTTTACTACCTTCTAATCAATTCCGTTACTACCATTACTATATCACTTTACTACCTACTATTCCAATCCGTTACTACGATTACTCCTTACTTTACTACCTACTGTTCCAATCCGTTACTACGATTACTCCATTACTTTACTACCTACTATTCCATTCCGTTAATACCATTTCTGAATCACTTTACTACCTACTATTCCATTCCGTTACTACCATTATTTTATCACTTTACTATCAACTATTCCATTCCGTTACTACCATTACTATATCACTTTACTACCTACTATTCAATTCCGTTACTACCATAACGTTATCACTTTACTACCTACTATTTCAATCCGTTACTACCATTACTGTATCACTTTACTACCTACTATTCAAATCAGTTACTACCATTACTCCATCCCTTTACTACCTACTTTTCCAATCCGTTACTACCATTACTCCATCACTCTACTACCTACTATTCCATTCCGTTACTGCCATTACTTTATCACTTTACTACCTACTATTCCAATCCGTTTCTACGATTACTCCATCACTTTACTACCGACTATTCCATTCCCTTACTACCATTCCTCCATCACTTTACTACCTACTATTCCATTCCTTTACTACCATTACTCCATCACTTTCCTACCTACTATTCCATTCCGTTACTACCATTACGCCATCACTTTACAACCTACTGTTCCATTCCGTTACTACCATTACTTTATCACTTTACTACCTACTATTCCAATCTGTTACTACCATTACTCGATCACTTTACTACCTACTATTCCGTTCCGTTACTACCATTACTCCATCACTTTACTACCTACTATTCCATTCCGTTACTACATTACGCCATCACTTTACTACCTACTATTCCATTCCGTTACTTCCATTACTTTATCACTTTACTACCTACTATTCCAATCAGTTACGACCATTACTACATCACTTTACTACCTACTATTCCATTCCGTTACTACCATTGCTATATCACTTTACTACCTACTATTGCAATCCGTTACTACCATTACTCTGTCACTTTACTACCTACTATTTCAATCCGTTACTACCATTGCTCCATCACTTTACTACCTACTATTCCACTCCGTTATTATCATTACTTTATCACTTTACTACCTACTATTCCAATCCGTTACTACCACTACTCCATCACTTTACTACCTACTATTCCATTCCGTTACTACCATTACTTTATCACTTTACTACCTACCAGTCCATTCCGTTACTACCATTACTATATCACTCTACTACCTAATTTTCCAATCCGTTACTACCATTACTATATCACTTTACTACCTACTAATCAATTCAGTTACTACCATTACTATATCACTTTACTACCTACTGTTCCAATTCGTTACTACTATAACTCCATCACTTTACTACCTACTATTCCATTCCATTGCTACCATTACTCCATCACTTTAATACCTACTTTTCCATTCCGTTACTACCGTTACTTTATCCCTTTACTACCTACTATTTCAATCCGTTACTACCATTACTATATCACTTTACTACCTACTATTCAAATCCGTTACTACTATTACTCCATCACTTTACTACCTACTATTCCATTCCGTTACTACCATTACTCCATCACTTTACTACCTACTTTTCCATTCCGTTACTACAATTACGCCATCACTTTACTACATTCTATTCCATTCCGTTACTAGCATTATTTTATCACTTTACTACCTAATATTCCAATCCGTTACTACCATTACTCCATCACTTTACTTCCTACTATTGCAATCCGTTACTACCATTTCTCCATCACTTTACTACCTACTATTCCATTCCGTTACTACCATTAAGCCATCACTTTACTACCTTCTATTCCATTCCGTTTCTACCGTTACTTTATCACTTTACTACCTACTATTCCAATCCGTTATTACCATTACTCCATCACTCTACTACCTACTATTCCATTCCGTTAGTGCCATTACTTTATCACTTTACTACCTACTATTCCAATCCGTTTCTACGATTACTCCATCACTTTACTACCGACTATTCAATTCCCTTACTACCATTACTCCATCACTTTACTACCTACTATTCCATTCCTTTACTACCATTACTCCATCACTTTACTACCTACTATTCCATTCCGTTACTACCATTACGCCATCACTTTACAACCTACTGTTCCATTCCGTTACTACCATTACTTTATCACTTTACTACCTACTATTCCAATCTGTTACTACCATTACTCCATCACTTTACTACCTACTATTCCTTTCCGTTACTACCATTACTCCATCACTTTACTACCTACTATTCCATTCCATTACTACCATTACGCCATCACTTTACTGCCTACTATTCCATTCCGTTACTACCATTACTTTATCACTTTACTAACTACTATTCCAATCAGTTACGACCATTACTCCATCACTTTACTACCTACTATTCCATTCCGTTACTACCATTACTATATCACTTTACTACCTACTATTCCAATCCGTTACTTCCATTACTCTGTCACTTTACTACCTACTATTCCAATCCGTTACTATCATTACTTTATCACTTTACTACCTACTATTCCAATCCGTCACTACCACTACTCCATCACTTTACTACCTACTATTCCATTCCGTTATTACCATTACTTAATCACTTTACTACCTACTATTCCAATCCGTTACTACCATTACTATATCACTTTACTACCATTACTTTATCACTTTACTACCTACCAGTCCATTCCGTTACTACCATTACTATATCACTCTACTACCTAATTTTCCAATCCGTTACTACCATTACTATATCACTTTACTACCTACTAATCAATTCAGTTACTACCATTACTATATCACTTTACTACCTACTGTTCCAATTCGTTACTACTATAACTCCATCACTTTACTACCTACGATTCCATTCCGTTGCTACCATTACTCCATCACTTTAATACCTACTTTTCCATTCCGTTACTACCGTTACTTTATCCCTTTACTACCTACTATTTCAATCCGTTACTACCATTACTATATCACTTTACTACCTACTATTCAAATCCGTTACTACTATTACTCCATCACTTTACTACCTAATATTCCAATCCGTTACTACCATTACTCCATCACTTTACTTCCTACTATTGCAATCCGTTACTACCATTTCTCCATCACTTTACTACCTACTATTCCATTCCGTTACTACCATTAAGCCATCACTTTACTACCTTCTATTCCATTCCGTTTCTACCGTTACTTTATCACTTTACTACCTACTATTCCTATCCGTTATTACCATTACTCCATCACTCTACTACCTACTATTCCATTCCGTTAGTGCCATTACTTTATCACTTTACTACCTACTATTCCAATCCGTTTCTACGATTACTCCATCACTTTACTACCGACTATTCAATTCCCTTACTACCATTACTCCATCACTTTACTACCTACTATTCCATTCCTTTACTACCATTACTCCATCACTTTACTACCTACTATTCCATTCCGTTACTACCATTACGCCATCACTTTACAACCTACTGTTCCATTCCGTTACTACCATTACTTTATCACTTTACTACCTACTATTCCAATCTGTTACTACCATTACTCCATCACTTTACTACCTACTATTCCTTTCCGTTACTACCATTACTCCATCACTTTACTACCTACTATTCCATTCCATTACTACCATTACACCATCACTTTACTGCCTACTATTCCATTCCGTTACTACCATTACTTTATCACTTTACTAACTACTATTCCAATCAGTTACGACCATTACTCCATCACTTTACTACCTACTATTCCATTCCGTTACTGCCATTACTATATCACTTTACTACCTACTATTCCAATCCGTTACTTCCATTACTCTGTCACTTTACTACCTACTATTCCAATCCGTTACTCTCATTACTTTATCACTTTACTACCTACTATTCCAATCCGTCACTACCACTACTCCATCACTTTACTACCTACTATTCCATTCCGTTATTACCATTACTTAATCACTTTACTACCTACTATTCCAATCCGTTACTACCATTACTATATCACTTTACTACCATTACGCCATCACTTTACTACCTACTATTCCATTCCGTTACTACCATCACTTTACTACCTACTATTCCAATCAGTTACGACCATTACTCCATCACTTTACTACCTACTATTCCAATCCGTTACTACCATTACCATATCACTTTACTACCTACTATTCCAATCCGTTACTACCATTACTTTGTCATTTACTACCTTCTATTACATGCTCATCCTACAATGAACCTGACAATTACTACATCATTTTACTACACACTTTTTAAATTCCTTTACTACTATTACATGCCGTTTCTACCATTACTCCATCAATTTACTACCTCTACTCCATTACTTTACTACCTACTATTCCATACCGCTACTACCATTACTCCATCAGTTTACACCCTACTATTTCATTCCGTTACTACCATTACGCCATCAGTTTACTACCTACTAATCCATTCCGTTACTAGCATTATTTTATCACTTTACTACCTAATATTCCAATCCGTTACTACCATTACGCCATCACTTTACTTCCTACTATTCCAATCCGTTACTACCATTTCTCCATCACTTTACTACCTACTATTCCATTCCGTTACTACCATTAAGCCATCACTTTACTACCTTCTATTCCATTCCGTTTCTACCATTACTTTATCACTTTACTACCTACTATTCCAATCCGTTATTACCATTACTCCATCACTCTACTACCTACTATTCCATTCCGTTAGTGCCATTACTTTATAACTTTACTACCTACTATTCCAATCCGTTTCTACGATTACTCCATCACTTTACTACCGACTATTCAATTCCCTTACTACCATTACTCCATCACTTTACTACCTACTATTCCATTCCTTTACTACCATTACTCCATCACTTTACTACCTACTATTCCAATCTGTTACTACCATTACTCCATCACTTTACTACCTACTATTCCATTCCGTTACTACCATTACTCCATCACTTTACAACCTACTATTCCATTCCGTTACTACCATTACGCCATCACTTTACTACCTACTATTCCATTCCGTTACTACCATTACTTTATCACTTTACTACCTACTATTCCAATCAGTTACGACCATTACTCCATCACTTTACTACCTATTATTCCATTCCGTTACTACCATTACTATATCACTTTACTACCTACTATTCCAATCCGTTACTTCCATTACTTTGTCACTTTACTACCCACTATTCCAATCCGTGACTACCATTGCTCCATCACTTTACTACCTACTTTTCCAATCCGTTACTATCATTACTTTATCACTTTACTACCTACTACTCCAATCCGTCACTACCACTACTCCATCACTTTACTACCTACTATTCCATTCCGTTATTACCATTACTTAATCACTTTACTACCTACTATTCCAATCCGTTACTACCATTACTATATCACTTTACTACCATTACGCCATCACTTTACTACCTACTATTCCATTCCGTTACTACCATCACTTTACTACCTACTATTCCAATCAGTTACGACCATTACTCCATCACTTTACTACCTACTATTCCAATCCGTTACTACCATTACTATATCACTTTACTACCTACTATTCCAATCCGTTACTACCATTACTTTGTCATTTACTACCTTCTATTACATGCTCATACTACAATGAACCTGACAATTACTACATCATTTTACTACACACTTTTTTAATTCCTTTACTACTATTACATGCCGTTTCTACCATTACTCCATCAATTTACTACCTCAACTCCATGACTTTACTACCTGCTATTCCATACCGCTACTACCATTACTCCATCAGTTTACAACCTACTATTTCATTCCGTTACTACCATTACGCCATCACTTTACCACCTACTAATCCATTCCGTTACCAGGATTACTTCATCACTTAACTAACTAAATTACATTCCGTTACTACCATTACTCCATCACTTTACTACCTACTATTCCAATCCGTTACTACCATTGCTCCATCACTTTACTACCTAATATTCCAATCCGTTACTACCATTACTCCATCACTTTACTACCTACTGTTCCAATCCGTTACTACCATTACTTTATCACTTTACTACCTACTATTCAAATCCGTTACTACCATTACGCCATCACTTTACGACCTACTATTCCATTCCGTTACTACCATTACTCCATCACTTTACAACCTACTGTTTCATTCTGTTACTACGATTACGCCATCACTTTACTACCTTCTATTCCATTCCGTTACTACCATTACTGCATTACTTTACTACCTACTACTCCATTCCGTTACTACCATTACTGCATCACTTTACTACCTTCTATTCCATTCCTTTACTACCATTACTGCATCACTTTACTACCTACTATTCCGTTCTGTTACTACCATTACTTTATCACTTAACTACCTACTATTCCAATGCGTTACTACCATTACTATATGACTTTACTATCTACTTTTACATTCCGTTACTACCATTACTCCATCACATTACTACCTACTATTCCATTCCGTTACTACCATTACGCCATCACTTTACTACCTTCTATTCCATTCCATTACTAGCATTACTTTATCACTTTACTACCTACTATTCCAATCCGTTACTACCATTACGCCATCACTTTACTACCTACTATTCCAATTCGTTACTACCATTACTCCATCAGTTTACTACCTACATTTCCAATCCGTTACTACCATTACTACATCACTTTACCACCTACTATTCCAATCCGTTACTACCATTACTCCATCACTTTACTACCTACTATTCCAATCCGTTACTACCATTACTCCATCACTTTACTAAATACGGTTCCAATCCGTTACTACCATTACTTTATCACTTTACTACCTACTATTCAAATCCGTTACTACCATTACGCCATCACTTTACTACCTACTATTCCAATCCGTTACTACCATTACTATATCACTTACTACCTCCTATTACATGCTCTTATTACAATCAGCCTGGCAATTACTACATCATTTTACTACACACATTTTAATTCCTTTACTAGTTTTACTCCACCACTTTACTTTCTACTATTACATGCCGTTTCAGCCATTACTCCATCATGTTACTACCTTCACTTCATTACTTTACTACCTACTATTCCATTCCGTTACTACCATTACTCCATCGCTTTATTACCTACTATTCCATTCCGTTACTACAATTACTTTATCATTTTACTACCTACTATTCCAATCCGTTACTACCATTACTCCATTACTTTACTACCTTCTATTCCATTCCGTTACTACCATTACTTCATCACTTAACTAACTAAATAACATTCCGTTACTACCATTACTCCATCACTTTACTACCTTTGCTCCATTTCTTTACTGCCTACTATTTCGTTCCGTTCCTACAATTACTCCAGCACTTTACTAACTGTGATTCCATTCCGTTTCTACCATTACTGCATCACTTTACTACCTCCTATTCATTCCGTTACTACCATGACTGCATCACTTTACTACCTACTATTCCATTCCGTTACTACCATTACTTTATCACTTTACTACCTACTATTCCATTCCGTTACTACCATTACTATATCACTTTACTACCTACTATTCCAATCCGTTACTGCCATTACTCCATCACTTTACTACCTACTATTCCAATCCGTTACTACCATTACTTGATATCACTTCCTTCCTCCTATTACATGCTCTTACAACAATCAACCTGACAATTACTACATCATTTTACAACACACTTTTTAATTCCTTTACGACTTTTAATACATCACTTACTATCTCCTATTACTTGTAGTTTCTACCATTACTCCATCACTTTACCACCTTTACTTCATTACTTTACTACCTACTATTCCATTGCGCTACTACCATTACTCCATTACTTTACTAGCTACTATTTCATTCCGTTATTACTATTACTACATTACTTTTCTACCTACTATTCCATTCCGTTACTACCATTATTCCATCACTTTACAACCTACTGTTTCATTCCGTTACTACCATTACGCCATCACTTTACTACCTTCTATTTCATTCTGTTACTAGCATTACTTCATCAATTAAAGAACTAAATTACATTCCGTTACTACCATTACTCCATCACTTTACTACCTTTGCTCCATTTCTTTACTACATACTATTTCGTTCCGTTCCAACAATTACTCCAGCACTTTACTAACTCCGATTCCATTCCGTTCCTACCATTACTGCATCACTTTACTACCTCCTATTCCACTCCGTTACTACCATTACTTTTCTAGCAACTATTCCATTCCTTTACTACCATTACTCCATCACTTTACTGCCTTTGCTCCATTTCTTTGCTACCTACTATTTTGTTCCGTTCCTACAATTGCTCCCGCACTTTACTAACTCCGATTCGATTCCGTTACTACCATTACTGCATCACTTTACTACCTACTATTCCATTCCGTTACTACCATTACTTTATCACTTTACTACCTACTATTCCAATCCGTTTCTACCATTGCTCGATCACTTTACTACCTACTATTCCATTCCGTTACTACCATTACCCCAACACTTTACTACCTACTATTCCATTCCGTTACTACCATTACTTTATCACTTTACTACCTACTATTACAATCCGTTACTACCATTACTATATCACTTTACTACCTACTATTCCTTTCCGTTACTACCATTACTTTATCACTTTACTACCTACTATTCAAATCCGTTACTACCATTACTATATCACTTTACCACCTACTATTCCTTTCCGTTACTACCATTACTACATCACTTTACTACCTACTATTTCAATCCGTTACTACCATTACTCCATTACTTTACTACCTATTATTCCATTCAGTTACTACCATTACTCCATCACTTTACTACCTACTATTCCATTCCGTTAACACCATTTCTGAATCAATTTACTACCTACTATTACATTCGTTACTACCATTACTTTATCACTTTACTACCTACTATTCCATTCCGTTACTACTATTACGCCATCACTTTACTACCTTCTATTCCATTCCGTTACTAGCATTACTTTATCACTTTACTGCCTACTATTCCAATCCGGTACTACCATTACTTTATCACTTTACTACCTACTATTCCAATCCGTTACTACCATTACTCTTCACTTTTCTACCTACTATTCCATTCCGTTACTACTATTACTCCATCACTTTACTACCTACTATTCCATTCCGTTACTACCATTACGCCATCACTTTACTACCTTCTATTCCATTCCGTTTCTGCCATTACTTTATCACTTTACTACCTACTGTTCCAATCCGTTACTACCATTACTCTATCTCTTTACTACCTACTATTCCAATCCGTTACTACCGTTACTCTATCACTTTACTACCATTACTCCATCACTTTACTACCTACTATTCCAATCCGTTACTAATATTACTATATCACTTTACTACCTACTATTCCATTCCGTTACTACCATTTCTTTATCACTTTACTACCTACTATTCCAATCCGTTAGTACCACTACTCCATCACTTTACTACCTACTATTCCAATCCGTTACTACCATTACTCCATCACTTTACTACCTACTATTCCATTCCGTTACTACCATTACTGTATCACTTTACTACCTACTATTCCAATCCATTACTACCATTACTCCATCTCTTTACTACCCACTATTCCAATCCGTTACCACCATTACTTCATCACTTTACTACCTACTATTCCATTCCGTTACTACCTTTACTATATCACTTTACTACCTACTATTCCAATCCGTTAGTACCACTACTCCATCACTTTACTACCTACTATTCCAATCCGTTACTACCATTACTCCATCACTTTACTACCTACTATTCCATTCCGTTACTACCATTACTATATCACTTTACTACCTACTATTCCAATCCATTACTACCATTACTCCATCACTTTACTTCCCACTATTCCAATCAGTTACCACCATTACTCCTTCACTTTACTACCTACTATTCCAATCCGTTACTGCCATTACTCCTTCACTTTACTACCTACTATTCCAATCCATTACTACCATTACTTTGTCATTTACTACCTTCTATTACATGCTCTTACTACAATCAACCTGACAATTACTACATCATTTTACTACACACTTTTAATTCCTTTACTACTATTCCATTCCGTTACTACCATTACGCCATCACTTTACTACCTTCTATTCCATTCCATTACTAGCATTACTTTATCACTTTACTACCTACTATTCCAATCCGTTACTACCATTACGCCATCACTTTACTACCTACTATTCCAATTCGTTACTACCATTACTCCATCAGTTTACTACCTACATTTCCAATCCGTTACTACCATTACTACATCACTTTACCACCTACTATTCCAATCCGTTACTACCATTACTCCATCACTTTACTACCTACTATTCCAATCCGTTACTACCATTACTCCATCACTTTACTAAATACAGTTCCAATCCGTTACTACCATTACTTTATCACTTTACTACCTACTATTCAAATCCGTTACTACCATTACGCCATCACTTTACTACCTACTATTCCAATCCGTTACTACCATTACTATATCACTTACTACCTCCTATTACATGCTCTTATTACAATCAGCCTGGCAATTACTACATCATTTTACTACACACATTTTAATTCCTTTACTAGTTTTACTCCACCACTTTACTTTCTACTATTACATGCCGTTTCAGCCATTACTCCATCATGTTACTACCTTCACTTCATTACTTTACTACCTACTATTCCATTCCGTTACTACCATTACTCCATCGCTTTATTACCTACTATTCCATTCCGTTACTACAATTACTTTATCATTTTACTACCTACTATTCCAATCCGTTACTACCATTACTCCATTACTTTACTACCTTCTATTCCATTCCGTTACTACCATTACTTCATCACTTAACTAACTAAATAACATTCCGTTACTACCATTACTCCATCACTTTACTACCTTTGCTCCATTTCTTTACTGCCTACTATTTCGTTCCGTTCCTACAATTACTCCAGCACTTTACTAACTGTGATTCCATTCCGTTACTACCATGACTGCATCACTTTACTACCTCCATTTTCATTCCGTTACTACCATGACTGCATCACTTTACTACCTACTATTCCATTCCGTCACTACCATTACTTTATCACTTTACTACCTACTATTCCATTCCGTTACTACCATTACTATATCACTTTACTACCTACTATTCCAATCCGTTACTGCCATTACTCCATCACTTTACTACCTACTATTCCAATCCGTTACTACCATTACTTGATATCACTTCCTTCCTCCTATTACATGCTCTTACAACAATCAACCTGACAATTACTACATCATTTTACAACACACTTTTTAATTCCTTTACGACTTTTAATCCATCACTTACTATCTCCTATTACTTGTAGTTTCTACCATTACTCCATCACTTTACCACCTTTACTTCATTACTTTACTACCTACTATTCCATTGCGCTACTACCATTACTCCATTACTTTACTAGCTACTATTTCATTCCGTTATTACTATTACTACATTACTTTTCTACCTACTATTCCATTCCGTTACTACCATTATTCCATCACTTTACAACCTACTGTTTCATTCCGTTACTACCATTACGCCATCACTTTACTACCTTCTATTTCATTCTGTTACTAGCATTACTTCATCAATTAAAGAACTAAATTACATTCCGTTACTACCATTACTCCATCACTTTACTACCTTTGCTCCATTTCTTTACTACATACTATTTCGTTCCGTTCCAACAATTACTCCAGCACTTTACTAACTCCGATTCCATTCCGTTCCTACCATTACTGCATCACTTTACTACCTCCTATTCCACTCCGTTACTACCATTACTTTTCTAGCAACTATTCCATTCCTTTACTACCATTACTCCATCACTTTACTGCCTTTGCTCCATTTCTTTACTACCTACTATTTTGTTCCGTTCCTACAATTGCTCCCGCACTTTACTAACTCCGATTCGATTCCGTAACTACCATTACTGCATCACTTTACTACCTACTATTCCATTCCGTTACTACCATTACTTTATCAATTTACTACCTACTATTCCAATCCGTTTCTACCATTGCTCGATCACTTTACTACCTACTATTCCATTCCGTTACTACCATTACCCCAACACTTTACTACCTACTATTCCATTCCGTTACTACCATTACTTTATCACTTTACTACCTACTATTCCAATCCGTTACTACCATTACTATATCACTTTACTACCTACTATTCCTTTCCGTTACTACCATTACTTTATCACTTTACTACCTACTATTCAAATCCGTTACTACCATTACTATATCACTTTACTACCTACTATTCCTTTCCGTTACTACCATTACTACATCACTTTACTACCTACTATTTCAATCCGTTACTACCATTACTCCATTACTTTACTACCTATTATTCCATTCAGTTACTACCATTACTCCATCACTTTACTACCTACTATTCCATTCCGTTAACACCATTTCTGAATCAATTTACTACCTACTATTACATTCGTTACTACCATTACTTTATCACTTTACTACCTACTATTCCATTCCGTTACTACTATTACGCCATCACTTTACTACCTTCTATTCCATTCCGTTACTAGCATTACTTTATCACTTTACTGCCTACTATTCCAATCCGGTACTACCATTATTTTATCACTTTACTACCTACTATTCCAATCCGTTACTACCATTACTCTTCACTTTTCTACCTACTATTCCATTCCGTTACTACTATTACTCCATCACTTTACTACCTACTATTCCATTCCGTTACTACCATTACGCCATCACTTTACTACCTTCTATTCCATTCCGTTTCTACCATTACTTTATCACTTTACTACCTACTGTTCCAATCCGTTACTACCATTACTCTATCTCTTTACTACCTACTATTCCAATCCGTTACTACCGTTACTCCATCACTTTACTACCATTACTCCATCACTTTACTACCTACTATTCCAATCCGTTACTAATATTACTATATCACTTTACTACCTACTATTCCATTCCGTTACTACCATTTCTTTATCACTTTACTACCTACTATTCCAATCCGTTAGTACCACTACTCCATCACTTTACTACCTACTATTCCAATCCGTTACTACCATTACTCCATCACTTTACTACCTACTGTTCCATTCCGTTACTACCATTACTGTATCACTTTACTACCTACTATTCCAATCCATTACTACCATTACTCCATCTCTTTACTACCCACTATTCCAATCCGTTACCACCATTACTTCATCACTTTACTACCACTATTCCATTTCGTTACTACCTTTACTATATCACTTTACTACCTACTATTCCAATCCGTTAGTACCACTACTCCATCACTTTACTACCTACTATTCCAATCCGTTACTACCATTACTCCATCACTTTACTACCTACTATTCCATTCCGTTACTACCATTACTATATCACTTTACTACCTACTATTCCAATCCATTACTACCATTACTCCATCACTTTACTACCTACTATTCCAATCCGTTACTGCCATTACTCCATCACTTTACTACCTACTATTCCACTCCATTACTACCATTACTTTGTCATTTACTACCTTCTATTACATGCTCTTACTACAATCAACCTGACAATTACTACATCATTTTACTACACACTTTTAATTCCTTTACTACTATTACATGCCGTTTCTACCATTACTCCATTAATTTACTACCTCTACTCCATTACTTTACTACCTACTATTCCATTCCGCTACTACCATTACTCCATCAGTTTACACCCTACTATTTCATTCCGTTACTACCATTACGTCATCATTTTACTACCTACTAATCCATTCCGTTACTAGGATTACTTAATCACTTAACTAACTAAATTACATTCCGTTACTACCATTACTCCATCACTTTACAACTTACTGTTTCATTCCGTAACTACCATTACGCCATCACTTTACTACCTTCTATTCCATTCTGTTACTAGCATTACTTCATCACTTAACTAACTAAATTACATTCCGTTACTATCATTACTCCATCACTTTACTACCATTGCTCCATTTCTTTACTACCTACTATTTCGTTCCGTTCCAACAATTACTCCAGCACTTCACTCACTCCGATTCCTTTCCGTTACTACCATTACTGCATCACTTTACTACCTCCTATTCCATTCCGTTACTTCCATTACTGCATCACTTTTCTAGCTACTATTCCATTCCTTTACTACCATTACTCCATCACTTTACTACCTTTGCTCCATTTCTTTACTACCTACTGTTTCGTTCCATTTACACAATTGCTCCCGCACTTTACTAACTCCGATTCCATTCCGTTACTACCATTACTGCATCACTTTACTACCTTCTATTCCATTCCGGTACTACCATTACTACATCACTTTACTACCTACAATTCCATTCCGTTACTACCATTACTTTATCACTTTACTACCTACTATTCCAATCCGTTACTACCATTACTCCATCACTTTACTACCTACTATTCCATTCTGTTACTACCATTACTTTATCACTTTACTACCTACTATTCCAATCCGTTACTACCATTACTCCATCACTTTACCACCTACTATTCCATTCCGTTACTACCATTGCTTTATCACTTTACTACCTACTATTCCAATCCGTTACTACCATTACTATATCACTTTACTACCTACTATGCCAATCCGTTACTGCCATTACTATATCACTTTATTACCTACTATTCCAATCCGTTACTGCCATTACTCCATCACTTTACTACCTACTATTCCAATCCGTTACTACCATTACTTTGTAATTTACTACCTTCTATTACATGCTCTTACTACAATGAACCTGACAATTACTACATCATTTTACTACACACTTTTTTAATTCCTTTACTACTATTACATGCCGTTTCTACCATTACTCCATCAATTTACTACCTCTACTCCATTACTTTATTACCTACTATTCCATACCGCTACTACCATTACTCCATCAGTTTACACCCTACTATTTAATTCCGTTACTACCATTACGCCATCACTTTACTACCTACTAATCCATTCCGTTACTAGGATTACTTCATCACTTAACTAACTAAATTACATTCCGTTACTACCATTACTCCATCACTTTACAACCTACTTTTTCATTCCGTTACTACCATTACGCCATCACTTTACTACCTTCTATTCCATTCTGTTACTAGCATTTCTTCATCACTTAACTAACTAAATTACATTCCGTTATTACCATTACTCCATCACTTTACTACCTTTGATCCATTTCTTTACTACCTACTATTTCGTTCTGTTCCAACAATTACTCCAGCACTTTACTAACTCCGATTCCATTCCGTTACTACCATTACTGCATCACTTTACTACCTTCTATTCCATTCCGGTACTACCATTACTCCATCACTTTACTACCTACTATTCCATTCCGTAACTACCATTACTTTATCACTTTACTACCTACTATTCCAATCCGTTACTACCATTACTATATCACATTATTACCTACTATTCCATTCCGTTACTACCATTACTTTATCACTCTACTACCTTCTATTCCAATCCGTTACTACCATTACTCCATCACTTTACTACCTACTATTCCATTCCGTTACTACCATTACTTTATCACTTTACAACCTACTATTCCAATCCGTTACTACCATTAATCCATCACTTTACTACCTACTATTCCATTCCGTTACTACCATTACTTTATCACTTTACTACCTACTATTCCTTTCCGTTACTACCATTACTACATCACTTTACTACCTACTATTCCAATCCGTTACTAGCATTACTTTATCACTTTACTACCTACTATTCCATTCCGTTACTACCATTACTTTATCACTTTACTACCTGCTATTCAAATCCGTTACTACCATTACTACATCACTTTACTACCTACTATTCCAATCCGTTACTAGCATTACTCCATCACTTTACTACCTACTATTCCAATACGTTACTACCATTACTTCATCACTTTACTACATACTATTCCATTCCGTTACTACCATTACTTTATCACTTTACTACCTACTAGTCCGTTCCGTTACTACCATTACTATATCACTCTGCTACCTACTTTTCCAATCCGTTACTACCATTACTATATCACTTTACTACCTACTATTTCAATCCGTTACTACCATTACTATATCACTTTACTACCTACTATTCAAATCCGTTACTACCATTACTACATCACTTTACTACCTACTATTCCATTCCGTTACTGTCATTACTTTATCACTTTACTACCTACTATTCCATTCCGTTACTACCATTACTTTATCACTTTACTACCTGCTATTCAAATCCGTTACTACCATTACTACATCACTTTACTACCTGCTATTCCAATCCGTTACTAGCATTACTCCATCACTTTACTACCTACTATTCCTATACGTTACTACCATTACTTCATCACTTTACTACCTACTATTCCATTCCGTTACTACCATTACTTTATCACTTTACTACCTACTAGTCCGTTCCGTTACTACCATTACTATATCACTCTACAACCTACTTTTCCAATCCGTTACTACCATTACTATATCACTTTACTACCTACTATTCCAATCCGTTACTACGATTACTCCTTACTTTACTACCTACTGTTCCAATCCGTTACTACGATTACTCCATTACTTTACTACCTACTATTCCATTCCGTTAATACCCTTTCTGAATCACTTTACTTCCTACTATTCCATTCCGTTACTACCATTACTTTATCACTTTACTACCTACTATTTCAATCCGTTACTACCATTACTATATCACTTTACTACCTACTATTCAAATCCGTTACTACTATTACTCCATCACTTTACTACCTACTATTCCATTCCGTTACTACCATTACTCCATCATTTTACTACCTACTATTCCAATCCGTTACTACCACTACTCCATCACTTTACCACCTACTATTCCATTCCGTTACTACCATTACTTTATCACTTTACTACCTACCAGTCCATTCCGTTACTACCATTACTATATCACTCTACTACCTTCTTTTCCAATCCGTTACTACCATTACTATATCACTTTACTACCTACCAATCAATTCCGTTACTACCATTACTATATCCTTTACTACCTACTGTTCCAATCCGTTACTACGATTACTCCATTACTTTACTACCTACTATTCCATTCCGTTAATACCATTTCTGAATCACTTTACTACCTACTATTCCATTCCGTTACTACCATTACTTTATCCCTTTACTACCTACTATTTCAATCCGTTACTACCATTACTATATCATTTTACTACCTACTATTCAAATCCGTTACTACTATTACTCCATCACTTTACTACCTACTATTCCATTCCGTTACTACCATTACTCCATCACTTTACTACCTACTTTTCCATTCCGTTACTACAATTACGCCATCACTTTACTACCTTCTCTTCCATTCCGTTACTAGCATTATTTTATCACTTTACTACCTAATATTCCAATCCGTTACTACCATTACGCCATCACTTTACTTCCTACTATTCCAATCCGTTACTACCATTTCTCCATCACTTTAGTACCTACTATTCCATTCCGTTACTACCATTAAGCCATCACTTTACTACCTTCTATTCCATTCCGTTTCTACCATTACTTTATCACTTTACTACCTACTATTCCAATCCGTTATTACCATTACTCCATCACTCTACTACCTACTATTCCATTCCGTTACTGCCATTACTTTATCACTTTACTACCTACTATTCCAATCCGTTTCTACGATTACTCCATCACTTTACTACCGACTATTCCATTCCCTTACTACCATTACTCCATCACTTTACTACCTACTATTCCATTCCTTTACTACCATTCCTCCATCACTTTACTACCTACTATTCCATTCCGTTACTACCATTACGCCATCACTTTACAACCTAATGTTCCATTCCGTTACTACCATTACTTTATCACTTTACTACCTACTA
This sequence comes from Limnoperna fortunei, assembly GCA_944474755.1. NCBI lineage: Eukaryota > Metazoa > Mollusca > Bivalvia > Mytilida > Modiolidae > Limnoperna > Limnoperna fortunei. Next base: position 97,048,687 of record OX104114.1, on the reverse strand, counting down.
TTCCAATCCGTTACTACAATTACTTTGTCATTTACTACCTTCTATTACATGCTCTTACTACAATGAACCTGACAATTACTACATCATTTTACTACACACTTTTTTAATTCCTTTACTACTATTACATGCCGTTTCTACCATTACTCCATCAATTTACTACCTCTACTCCATTACTTTACTACCTAATATTCCATACCGCTACTACCATTACTCCATCAGTTTACACCCTACTATTTCATTCCGTTACGCCATCACTTTACTACCTACTAATCCATTCCGTTACTAGGATTACTTCATCACTTAACTAACTAAATTACATTCCGTTACTACCATTACTCCATCACTTTACAACCTACTTTTTCATTCCGTTACTACCATTACGCCATCACTTTACTACCTTCTATTCCATTCTGTTACTAGCATTACTTCATCACTTAACTAACTAAATTACATTCCGTTACTACCATTACTCCATCACTTTACTACCTTTGATCCATTTCTTTACTACCTACTATTTCGTTCTGTTCCAACAATTACTCCAGCACTATACTAACTCCGATTCCATTCCGTTACTACCATTACTGCATCACTTTACTACCTTCTATTCCATTCCGGTACTACCATTACTCCATCACTTTACTACCTACTATTCCATTCCGTTACTACCATTACTTTATCACTTTACTACCTACTATTCCAATCCGTTACTACCATTACTATATCACATTACTACCTACTATTCCATTCCGTTACTACCATTACTTTATCACTTTACTACCTTCTATTCCAATCCGTTACTACCATTACTCCATCACTTTACTACCTACTATTCCATTCCGTTACTACCATTACTTTATCACTTTACAACCTACTATTCCAATACGTTACTACCATTACTCCATCACTTTACTACCAACTATTCCATTCCGTTACTACCATTACTTTATCACTTTACTATTTACTATTCCAATCCGTTACTACCATTACTACATCACTTTACTACCTACTATTCCAATACGTTACTACCATTACTTCATCACTTTACTACCTACTATTCCATTCCGTTACTACCATTACTTTATCACTTTACTACCTACTAGTCCATTCCGTTACTGCCATTACTTTATCACTTTACTACCTACTATTCCAATCCGTTTCTACGATTACTCCATCACTTTACTACCGACTATTCCATTCCCTTACTACCATTACTCCATCACTTTACTACCTACTATTCCATTCCTTTACTAAAATTACTCCATCACTTTACTACCTACTATTCCATTCCGTTACTACCATTACGCCATCACTTTACAACCTACTGTTCCATACCGTTACTACCATTACTTTATCACTTTACTACCTACTATTCCAATCTGTTACTACCATTACTCCATCACTTTACTACCTACTATTCCATTCCGTTACTACAATTACTCCATCACTTTACTACCTACTATTCCATTCCGTTACTACCATTACGCCATCACTTTACTACCTACTATTCCATTCCGTTACTACCATTATTTTATCACTTTACTACCTACTATTCCAATCAGTTACGACCATTACTCCATCACTTTACTACCTACTATTTCATTCCGTTACTACCATTACTCCATCACTTTAATACCTACTGTTCCATTCCGTTACTACCATTACTATATCACTTTACTACCTACTATTCCAATCCGTTATTACCATTGCTCCATCACTTTACTACCTACTATTCCACTCCGTTATTATCATTACTTTATCACTTTACTACCTACTATTCCAATCCGTTACTACCACTACTCCATCACTTTACCACCTACTATTCCATCCCGTTACTACCATTACTTTATCACTTTACTACCTACCAGTCCATTCCGTTACTACCATTACTATATCACTCTACTACCTACTTTTCCAATCCGTTACTACCATTACTATATCACTTTACTACCTACAAATCAATTCCGTTACTACCATTACTATATCACTTTACTACCTACTGTTCCAATCCGTTACTACGATTACTCCATTACTTTACTACCTACTATTCCATTCCGTTAATACCATTTCTGAATCACTTTACTACCTACAATTCCATTCCGTTACTACCATTACTTTATCCCTTTACTACCTACTATTTCAATCCGTTACTACCATTACTATCTCATTTTACTACCTACTATTCAAATCCGTTAATACTATTACTCCATCACTTTACTACCAACTATTCCATTCCGTTACTACCATTACTCCATCACTTTACTACCTACTTTTCCATTCCGTTACTACAAGTACGCCATCACTTTACTACCTTCTATTCCATTCCGTTACTAGCATTATTTTATCACTTTACTACCTAATATTCCAATCCGTTACTACCATTACGCCATCACTTTACTTCCTACTATTCCAATCCGTTACTACCATTTCTCCATCACTTTAGTACTTACTATTCCATTCCGTTACTACCATTAAGCCATCACTTTACTACCTTCTATTCCATTCCGTTTCTACCATTACTTTATCACTTTACTACCTACTATTCCAATCCGTTATTACCATTACTCCATCACTCTACTACCTACTATTCCATTCCGTTACTGCCATTACTTTATCACTTTACTACCTACTATTCCAATCCGTTTCACTATTCAATTCCCTTACTACCATTACTCCATCACTTTACTACCTACTATTCCATTCCTTTACTACCATTACTCCATCACTTTACTACCTACTATTCCATTCCGTTACTACCATTACGCCATCACTTTACAACCTAATGTTCCATTCCGTTACTACCATTACTTTATCACTTTACTACCTACTATTCCAATCCGTTACTACCATTACTTTGTCATTTACTACCTTCTATTACATGCTCTTACTACAATGAACCTGACAATTACTACATCATTTTACTACACACTTTTTTAATTCCTTTACTACTATTACATGCCGTTTCTACCATTACTCCATCAATTTACTACCTCTACTCCATTACTTTACTACCTACTATTCCATACCGCTACTACCATTACTCCATCAGTTTACACCCTACTATTTCATTCCGTTACTACCATTACGCCATCACTTTACTACCTACTAATCCATTCCGTTACAAGGATTACTTCATCACTTAACTAACTAAATTACATTCCGTTACTACCATTACTCCATCACTTTACAACCTACTTTTTCTTTCCGTTACTACCATTACGCCATCACTTTACTACCTTCTATTCCATTCTGTTACTAGCATTACTTCATCACTTAACTAACTAAATTACATTCCGTTACTACCATTACTCCATCACTTTGCTACCTTTGATCCATTTCTTTACTACCTACTATTTCGTTCTGTTCCAACAATTACTCCAGCACTATACTAACTCCGATTCCATTCCGTTACTACCATTACTGCATCACTTTACTACCTTCTATTCCATTCCGGTACTACCATTACTCCATCACTTTACTACCTACTATTCCATTCCGTTACTACCATTACTTTATCACTTTACTACCTACTATTCCAATCCGTTACTACCATTACTATATCACATTACTACCTACTATTCCATTCCGTTACTACCATTACTTTATCACTTTACTACCTTCTATTCCATTCCGTTACTACCATTACTTTATCACTTTACAACCTACTATTCCAATCCGTTACTACCATTACTCCATCACTTTACTTCCTACTATTCCATTCCGTTACTACCATTACTTTATCACTTTACTATTTACTATTCCAATCCGTTACTACCATTACTACATCACTTTACTACCTACTATTCCATTCCGTTACTGTCATTACTTTATCACTTTACTACCTACTATTCCATTCCGTTACTACCATTACTTTATCACTTTACTACCTGCTATTCAAATCCGTTACTACCATTACTACATCACTTTACTACCTACTATTCCAATCCGTTACTAGCATTACTCCATCACTTTACTACCTACTATTTCAATACGTTACTACCATTACTTCATCACTTTACTACCTACTATTCCATTCCGTTACTACCATTACTTTATCACTTTACTACCTACTAATCAATTCCGTTACTACCATTACTATATCACTTTACTACCTACTATTCCAATCCGTTACTACGATTACTCCTTACTTTACTACCTACTGTTCCAATCCGTTACTACGATTACTCCATTACTTTACTACCTACTATTCCATTCCGTTAATACCATTTCTGAATCACTTTACTTCTTACTATTCCATTCCGTTACTACCATTACTTTATCCCTTTACTACCTACTATTTCAATCCGTTACTACCATTACTATATCACTTTACTACCTACTATTCAAATCCGTTACTACCATTACTACATCACTTTACTACCTACTATTCCATTCCGTTACTGTCATTACTTTATCACTTTACTACCTACTATTCCATTCCGTTACTACCATTACTTTATCACTTTACTACCTGCTATTCAAATCCGTTACTACCATTACTACATCACTTTACTATTTACTATTCCAATCCGTTACTACCATTACTACATCACTTTACTACCTACTATTCCAATACGTTACTACCATTACTTCATCACTTTACTACCTACTATTCCATTCCGTTACTACCATTACTTTATCACTTTACTACCTACTAGTCCATTCCGTTACTGCCATTACTTTATCACTTTACTACCTACTATTCCAATCCGTTTCTACGATTACTCCATCACTTTACTACCGACTATTCCATTCCCTTACTACCATTACTCCATCACTTTACTACCTACTATTCCATTCCTTTACCATAATTACTCCATCACTTTACTACCTACTATTCCATTCCGTTACTACCATTACTCCATCACTTTACAACCTACTGTTCCATACCGTTACTACCATTACTTTATCACTTTACTACCTACTATTCCAATCTGTTACTACCATTACTCCATCACTTTACTACCTACTATTCCATTCCGTTGCTACAATTACTCCATCACTTTACTACCTACTATTCCATTCCGTTACTACCATTACGCCATCACTTTACTACCTACTATTCCATTCCGTTACTACCATTATTTTATCACTTTACTACCTACTATTCCAATCAGTTACGACCATTACTCCATCACTTTACTACCTACTATTTCATTCCGTTACTACCATTACTCCATCACTTTAATACCTACTGTTCCATTCCGTTACTACCATTACTATATCACTTTACTACCTACTATTCCAATCCGTTATTACCATTGCTCCATCACTTTACTACCTACTATTCCACTCCGTTATTATCATTACTTTATCACTTTACTACCTACTATTCCAATCCGTTACTACCACTACTCCATCACTTTACCACCTACTATTCCATTCCGTTACTACCATTACTTTATCACTTTACTACCTACCAGTCCATTCCGTTACTACCATTACTATATCACTCTACTACCTACTTTTCCAATCCGTTACTACCATTACTATATCACTTTACTACCTACTAATCAATTCCGTTACTACCATTACTATATCACTTTACTACCTACTGTTCCAATCCGTTACTACGATTACTCCATTACTTTACTACCTACTATTCCATTCCGTTAATACCATTTCTGAATCACTTTACTACCTACTATTCCATTCCGTTACTACCATTACTTTATCCCTTTACTACCTACTATTTCAATCCGTTACTACCATTACTATATCATTTTACTACCTACTATTCAAATCCGTTAATACTATTACTCCATCACTTTACTACCTACTATTCCATTCCGTTACTACCATTACTCCATCACTTTACTACCTACTTTTCCATTCCGTTACTACAATTACGCCATCACTTTACTACCTTCTATTCCATTCCGTTACTAGCATTATTTTATCACTTTACTACCTAATATTCCAATCCGTTACTACCATTACGCCATCACTTTACTTCCTACTATTCCAATCCGTTACTACCATTTCTCCATCACTTTAGTACCTACTATTCCATTCCGTTACTACCATTAAGCCATCACTTTACTACCTTCTATTCCATTCCGTTTCTACCATTACTTTATCACTTTACTACCTACTATTCCAATCCGTTATTACCATTACTCCATCACTCTACTACCTACTATTCCATTCCGTTACTGCCATTACTTTATCACTTTACTACATACTATTCCAATCCGTTTCACTATTCAATTCCCTTACTACCATTACTCCATCGCTTTACTACCTACTATTCCATTCCTTTACTACCATTACTCCATCACTTTACTACCTACTATTCCATTCCGTTACTACCATTACGCCATCACTTTACAACCTAATGTTCCATTCCGTTACTACCATTACTTTATCACTTTACTACCTACTATTCCAATCCGTTACTACCATTACTTTGTCATTTACTACCTTCTATTACATGCTCTTACTACAATGAACCTGACAATTACTACATCATTTTACTACACACTTTTTTAATTCCTTTACTACTATTACATGCCGTTTCTACCATTACTCCATCAATTTACTACCTCTACTCCATTACTTTACTACCTACTATTCCATACCGCTACTACCATTACTCCATCAGTTTACACCCTACTATTTCATTCCGTTACTACCATTACGCCATCACTTTACTACCTACTAATCCATTCCGTTACTAGGATTACTTCATCACTTAACTAACTAAATTACATTCCGTTACTACCATTACTCCATCACTTTACAACCTACTTTTTCATTCCGTTACTACCATTACGCCATCACTTTACTACCTTCTATTCCATTCTGTTACTAGCATTACTTCATCACTTAACTAACTAAATTACATTCCGTTACTACCATTACTCCATCACTTTACTACCTTTGATCCATTTCTTTACTACCTACTATTTCGTTCTGTTCCAACAATTACTCCAGCACTATACTAACTCCGATTCCATTCCGTTACTACCATTACTGCATCACTTTACTACCTTCTATTCCATTCCGGTACTACCATTACTCCATCACTTTACTACCTACTATTCCATTCCGTTACTACCATTACTTTATCACTTTACTACCTACTATTCCAATCCGTTACTACCATTACTATATCACATTACTACCTACTATTCCATTCCGTTACTACCATTACTTTATCACTTTACTACCTTCTATTCCAATCCGTTACAACCATTACTCCATCACTTTACTACCGACTATTCCATTCCGTTACTACCATTACTTTATCACTTTACAAACTACTATTCCAATCCGTTACTACCATTACTCCATCACTTTACTTCCTACTATTCCATTCCGTTACTACCATTACTTTATCACTTTACTATTTACTATTCCAATCCGTTACTACCATTACTACATCACTTTACTACCTACTATTCCATTCCGTTACTGTCATTACTTTATCACTTTACTACCTACTATTCCATTCCGTTACTACCATTACTTTATCACTTTACTACCTGCTATTCAAATCCGTTACTACCATTACTACATCACTTTACTACCTACTATTCCAATCCGTTACTAGCATTACTCCATCACTTTACTACCTACTATTCCAATACGTTACTACCATTACTTCATCACTTTACTACCTACTATTCCATTCCGTTACTACCATTACTTTATCACTTTACTACCTACTAGTCCGTTCCGTTACTACCATTACTATATCACTCTACTACCTACTTTTCCAATCCGTTACTACCATAACTATATCACTTTACTACCTACTAATCAATTCCGTTACTACCATTACTATATCACTTTACTACCTACTATTCCAATCCGTTACTACGATTACTCCTTACTTTACTACCTACTGTTCCAATCCGTTACTACGATTACTCCATTACTTTACTACCTACTATTCCATTCCGTTAATACCATTTCTGAATCACTTTACTTCTTACTATTCCATTCCGTTACTACCATTACTTTATCCCTTTACTACCTACTATTTCAATCCGTTACTACCATTACTATATCACTTTACTACATACTATTCAAATCCGTTACTACCATTACTACATCACTTTACTACCTACTATTCCATTCCGTTACTGTCATTACTTTATCACTTTACTACCTACTATTCCATTCCGTTACTACCATTACTTTATCACTTTACTACCTGCTATTCAATCCGTTACTACCATTACTACATTACTTTACTACCTTCTATTCCATCCCGTTACTAGCATTACTCCATCACTTTACTACCTACTATTCCAATACGTTACTACCATTACTTCATCACTTTACTACCTACTATTCCATTCCGTTACTACCATTACTTTATCACTTTACTACCTACTAGTCCATTCCGTTACTACCATTACTTCATCACTTTACTACCTACTATTCCATTCCGTTACTACCATTACTTTATCACTTTACTACCTACTAGTCCGTTCCGTTACTACCATTACTATATCACTCTACTACCTACTTTTCCAATCCGTTACTACCATAACTATATCACTTTACTACCTACTAATCAATTCCGTTACTACCATTACTATATCACTTTACTACCTACTATTCCAATCCGTTACTACGATTACTCCTTACTTTACTACCTACTGTTCCAATCCGTTACTACGATTACTCCATTACTTTACTACCTACTATTCCATTCCGTTAATACCATTTCTGAATCACTTTACTTCTTACTATTCCATTCCGTTACTACCATTACTTTATCCCTTTACTACCTACTATTTCAATCCGTTACTACCATTACTATATCACTTTACTACCTACTATTCAAATCCGTTACTACCATTACTACATCACTTTACTACCTACTATTCCATTCCGTTACTGTCATTACTTTATCACTTTACTACCTACTATTCCATTCCGTTACTACCATTACTTTATCACTTTACTACCTGCTATTCAAATCCGTTACTACCATTACTACATCACTTTACTACCTTCTATTCCAATCCGTTACTAGCATTACTCCATCACTTTACTACCTACTATTCCAATACGTTACTACCATTACTTCATCACTTTACTACCTACTATTCCATTCCGTTACTACCATTACTTTATCACTTTACTACCTACTAGTCCGTTCCGTTACTACCATTACTATATCACTCTACTACCTACTTTTCCAATCCGTTGCTACTATTACTATAACACTTTACTACCTACTAATCAATTCCGTTACTACCATTACTATATCACTTTACTACCTACTATTCCAATCCGTTACTACGATTACTCCTTACTTTATTACCTACTGTTCCAATCCGTTACTACGATTACTCCATTACTTTACTACCTACTATTCCATTCCGTTAATACCATTTCTGAATCACTTTACTTCCTACTATTCCATTCCGTTACTACCATTACTTTATCCCTTTACTACCTACTATTTCAATCCGTTACTACCATTACTATATCACTTTACTACCAACTATTCAAATCCGTTACTTCTATTACTCCATCACTTTACTACCTACTATTCCATTCCGTTACTACCATTACTCCATCACTTTACTGCCTACCTTTCCATTCCGTTACTACCATTAGGCCATCACTTTACTACCTTCTATTCCATTACGTTACTAGCATTATTTTATCACTTTACTACCTAATATTCCAATCCGTTACTACCATTATTTTATCACTTTACTTCCTACTATTCCAATGCGCTACTACCATTTCTCCATCACTTTACTACCTACTATTCCATTCCGTTTCTACCATTACTTTATCACTTAACTACCTACTATTCCAATCCGTTACTACCATTACTCCATCACTCTACTACCTACTATTCCATTCCGTTACTGCCATTACTTTATCACTTTACTACCTACTATTCCAATCCGTTTCTACGATTACTCCATCACTTTACTACCGACTATTCCATTCCCTTACTACCATTACTCCATCACTTTACTACCTACTATTCCATTCCTTTACTACCATTACTCCATCACTTTACTACCTACTATTCCATTCCGTTACTACCATTACGCCATCACTTTACAACCTAATGTTCCATTCCGTTACTACCATTACTTTATCACTTTACTACCTACTATTCCAATCTGTTACTACCATTACTCCATCACTTTACTACCTACTATTCCATTCCGTTACTACAATTACTCCATCTCATTACTACCTACTATTCCATTCCGTTACTACCATTACTCCATCACTTTACTGCCTACCTTTCCATTCCGTTACTACCATTAGGCCATCACTTTACTACCTTCAATTCCATTACGTTACTAGCATTATTTTATCACTTTACTACCTAATATTCCAATCCGTTACTACCATTACTTTATCACTTTACTTCCTACTATTCCAATGCGCTACTACCATTTCTCCATCACTTTACTACCTACTATTCCATTCCTTTACTACCATTACGCCATCACTTTACTACCTACTATTCCATTCCGTTTCTACCATTACTTTATCACTTAACTACCTACTATTCCAATCCGTTACTACCATTACTTCATCACTCTACTACCTACTATTCCATTCCGTTACTGCCATTACTTTATCACTTTACTACCTACTATTCCATTCCGTTTCTACCATTACTTTATCACTTAACTACCTACTATTCCAATCCGTTACTACCATTACTTCATCACTCTACTACCTACTATTCCATTCCGTTACTGCCATTACTCCATCACTTTACTACCGACTATTCCATTGCCTTACTACCATTACTCCATCACTTTACTACCGACTATTCCATTGCCTTACTACCATTACTCCATCACTTTACTACCTACTATTCCATTCCTTTACTACCATTACTCCATCACTTTACTACCTACTATTCCATTCCGTTACTACCATTACGCCATCACTTTACAACCTACTTTTCCATTCCGTTACTACCATTACTTTATCACTTTACTACCTACTATTCCAATCTGTTACTACCATTACTCCATCACTTTACTACCTATTATTCCATTCCGTTACTACAATTACTCCATCACTTTACTACCTACTATTCCATTTGGTTACTACCATTACGCCATCACTTTACTACCTACTATTCCATTCCGTTACTACCATTATTTTATCACTTTACTACCTACTATTCCAATCAGTTACGACCATTAGTCCATCACTTTACTTCCTACTATTTCATTCCGTTACTACCATTACTCCATCACTTTACTACCTACTGTTCCATTCCGTTACTACCATTACTATATCACTTTACTACCTACTATTCCAATCCGTTATTACCATTGCTCCATCACTTTACTACCTACTATTCCACTCCGTTATTATCATTACTTTATCACTTTACCCTCTACTATTCCAATCCGTTACTACCACTACTCCATCACTTTACTACCTACTATTCCATTCCGTTACTACCATTACTTTATCACTTTACTACCTACCAGTCCATTCCGTTACTACCATTATTATATCACTCTACTACCTACTTTTCCAATCCGTTACTACCATTACTATATCACTTTACTACCTACCAATCAATTCCGTTACTACCATTACTATATCACTTTACTACCTACTGTTCCAATCCGTTACTACGATTACACCATTACTTTACTACCTACTATTCCATTCCGTTAATACCATTTCTGAATCACTTTACTACCTACTATTCCATTCCGTTACTACCATTACTTTATCCCTTTACTACCTACTATTTCAATCCGTTACTACCATTACTATATCATTTTACAACCTACTATTCAAATCCGTTACTACTATTACTCCATCACTTTACTACCTACTATTCCATTCCGTTACTACCATTACTCCATCACTTTACTACCTACTTTTCCATTCCGTTACTACAATTACGCCATCACTTTACTACCTTCTATTCCATTCCGTTACTAGCATTATTTTATCACTTTACTACCTAATATTCCAATCCGTTACTACCATTACGCCATCACTTTACTTCCTACTATTCAAATCCGTTACTACCATTTCTCCATCACTTTACTACATACTATTCCACTCCGTTACTACCATTAAGCCATCACTTTACTACCTTCTATTCCATTCCGTTTCTACCATTACTTTATCACTTTACTACCTACTATTCCAATCCGTTATTACCATTACTCCATCACTCTACTACCTACTATTCCATTCCGTTACTGCCATTACTTTATCACTTTACTACCTACTATTCCAATCCGTTTCTACGATTACTCCATCACTTTACTACCGACTATTCCATTCCCTTACTACCATTACTCCATCACTTTACTACCTACTATTCCATTCCTTTACTACCATTACTCCATCACTTTACTACCTACTATTCCATTCCGTTACTACCATTACGCCATCACTTTACAACCTAATGTTCCATTCCGTTACTACCATTACTTTATCACTTTACTACCTACTATTCCAATCTGTTACTACCATTACTCCATCACTTTACTACCTACTATTCCATTCCGTTACTACCATTACTCCATCACTTTACTACCTACTATTCCATTCCGTTACTACCATTACGCCATCACTTTACTACCTACTATTCCATTCCGTTACTACCATTACTTTATCACTTTACTGCCTACTATTCCAATCAGTTACGACCATTACTCCATCACTTTACTACCTACTATTCCATTCCGTTAATACTATTACTATATCACTTTACTACCTACTATTCCATCCGTTACTACCATTACTCTGTCACTTTACTACCTACTATTCCAATCGTTACTACCATTGCTCCATCACTTTACTACCTACTATTCCAATCCGTTACTATCATTACTTTATCACTTTACTACCTACTATTCCAATCCGTCACTACCACTACTCCATCACTTTACTACCTACTATTCCATTCCGTTATTACCATTACTTAATCACTTTACTACCTACTATTCCAATCCGTTACTACCATTACTATATCACTTTACTACCTACTATTCCACTCCTTCACTACCACTACTCCATCACTTTACTACCTACTATTCCATTCCGTTATTAGCATTATTTAATCACATTACTACCTACTTTTCCAATCCGTTACTACCATTACTATATCACTTTACTACCTACTATTCCAATCCGTTACTACCATTACTCCATCACTTTACTACCTACTATTCCAATCCGTTACTACCATTACTTTGTCATTTACTACCTCCTATTACATGCTCTTACTACAATCAACCTGATAATTACTACATCATTTTACTACACACTTTTTAATTCCTTTACTACTATTACATGCCGTTTCTACCATTACTCCATCACTTTACTACCTCTTCTCCATCACTTTACTACCTACTTTTCCATTCCGTTACTACCATTACGCCATCACTTTACTACCTTCTATTCCATTCCGTTACTAGCATTATTTTATCACTTTACTACCTAATATTCCAATCCGTTACTACCATTACTTTATCACTTTACTTCCTACTATTCCAATCCGCTACTACCATTTCTCCATCACTTTACTACCTACTATTCCATTCCGTTACTATCATTACGCCATCACTTTACTACCTTCTATTCCATTCCGTTTCTACCATTACTTTATCACTTTACTACCTGCTATTCCAATCCGTTACTACCATTAGTCCTTCACTTTACTACCTACTATTCCATTCCGTTACTACCATTACTTTATCACTTTACTACCTACTATTCCATTCCGTTACTGCCATTACTTTATCACTTTTCTATCTACTATTCCAATTCGTTTCTACGATTACTCCATCACTTTACTACCGACTATACCATTCCGTTACTACTATTACTCCATCACTTTACTACCTACTATTCCATTCCTTTACTACCATTACTCCATCACTTTACTACCTACTATTCCATTCCGTTACTACCATTACGCCATCACTTTACAACCTAATGTTCCATTCCGTTACTACCATTACTTTATCACTTTACTACCTACTATTCCAATCTGTTACTACCATTACTCCATCACTTTACTACCTACTATTCCATTCCGTTACTACCATTACTCCATCACTTTACTACCTACTATTCCATTCCGTTACTACCATTACGACATCACTTTACTACCTACTATTCCATTCCGTTACTACCATTACTTTATCACTTTACTACCTACTATTCCAATCAGTTACGACCATTACTCCATCACTTTACTACCTACTATTCCATTCCGTTACTACCATTACTATATCACTTTACTACCTACTATTCCAATCCGTTACTACCATTACTCTGTCACTTTACTACCTACTATTCCAATCGTTACTACCATTGCTCCATCACTTTACTACCTACTATTCCAATCCGTTACTATCATTACTTTATCAGTTTACTACCTACTATTCCAATCCGTCACTACCACTACTCCATCACTTTACTACCTACTATTCCATTCCGTTATTACCATTACTTAATCACTTTACTACCTACTTTTCCAATCCGTTACTACCATTACTATATCACTTTAATACCTACTATTCCAATCCGTTACTACCATTACTCCATCACTTTACTACCTACTATTCCAATCCGTTACTACCATTACTTTGTCATTTACTACCTCCTATTACATGCTCTTACTACAATCAACCTGATAATTACTACATCATTTTACTACACACTTTTTAATTCCTTTACTACTATTACATGCCGTTTCTACCATTACTCCATCACTTTACTACCTCTTCTCCATCACTTTACTACCTACTTTTCCATTCAGTTACTACCATTACGCCATCACTTTACTACCTTCTATTCCATTCCGTTACTAGCATTATTTTATCACTTTACTACCTAATATTCCAATCCGTTACTACCATTACTTTATCACTTTACTTCCTACTATTCCAATCCGTTACTACCATTTCTCCATCACTTTACTACCTACTATTCCATTCCGTTACTATCATTACGCCATCATTTTACTACCTTCTATTCCATTCCGTTTCTACCATTACTTTATCACTTTACTACCTGCTATTCCAATCCGTTACTACCATTAGTCCTTCACTTTACTACCTACTATTCCATTCCGTTACTACCATTCCTTTATCACTTTTCTATCTACTATTCCAATCCGTTTCTACGATTACTCCATCACTTTACTACCGACTATACCATTCCGTTACTACTATTACTCCATCACTTTACTACCTACTATTCCATTCCTTTACTACCATTACTCCATCACTTTAATACCTACTATTCCATTCCGTTACTACCATTACGCCATCACTTTACAACCTACTGTTGCATTACGTTACTACCATTACTTTATCTCTTTACTACCTACTATTCCAATTTGTTACTACCATTACTCCATCACTTTACTACCTACTATTCCATTCCGTTACTACCATTACTCCATCACTTTACTACCTACTATTCCATTCGTTACTACCATTACGCCATCACTTTACTACCTACTATTCCATTCCGTTACTACCATCACTTTACTACCTACTATTCCAATCAGTTACGACCATTACTCCATCACCTTACTACCTACTATTCCAATCCGTTACTACCATTACTATATCACTTTACTACCTACTATTCCAATCCGTTACTACCATTACTCTGTCACTCTACTATCTACTATTCCAATCCGTTACTACCATTGCTCCATCACTTTACTACCTACCATTCCAATCCGTTACTACCATTACTTTATCACTTTACTACCTACTATTCCAATCCGTTACTACCACTACTCCATCACTTTACTACCTACTATTCCAATCCGTTACTACCATTACTATATCACTTTACTACCTACTATTCCAATCCGTTACTACCATTACTCCATCACTTTACTACCTACTATTCCAATCCGTTACCACCATTACTCCATCACTTTACTACCTACTATTCCAATCCGTTACTACCATTACTTTGTCATTTACTACCTCATATTAAATGCTCTTACTACAATCAACCTGACAATTACTACATCATTTTACTACACACTTTTTAATTCCTTTACTACTATTACATGCCGTTTCTACCATTACTCCATCGCTTTACTACCTCTTCTCCATTACTTTACTACCTACTATTCCATTCCGTTACTACCATTACTCCATCAGTTT
This sequence comes from Limnoperna fortunei, assembly GCA_944474755.1. NCBI lineage: Eukaryota > Metazoa > Mollusca > Bivalvia > Mytilida > Modiolidae > Limnoperna > Limnoperna fortunei. Next base: position 97,032,563 of record OX104114.1, on the reverse strand, counting down.
ACACCCTACTATTTCATTCCGTTACTACCATTACGCCATCACTTTACTACCTACTATTCCATTCCGTTACTAGGATTACTTCATCACTTAACTAACTAAATTTCATTCCGTTACTAGCATCACTCCATCACGTTACTAACTAAATTCCATTCTGTTACTACCTTTAGCCCATGACTTTACTACATACTATTACATGCCCTACTACAACCAACCTGGAAATTACTATATTATTTGACTACCACTTTTTAATTCCGTTATTACTGTTACTCCATCACTTTGCTTCCTATTAATCAATTCCGTTCCTACCATTACTCCATCACTGTACTACAATTACTCCATTACTTTTACGACTTACTATTCCATGCCGTTACTACTATTGCTCCATCACTTTACTCCCCATTTTTTCATTCCGTTACTACCGTTTCTCCATAATTTTACTACCATTACTCCATCACTTTACTACCCTCTATTCCCTTCCATTACTCCGTTAATTGACTTCCGTTACTCCATCTCAAACACTTTCTACAGTTATTCCATCCCTTTTCTACCGCTTTAAAATGGTTTTCTAAATTGATGATTTTGTGTCGCAATATTTGACCTCTATTTTAAGACTACAATTATAAAATTTTCAAAAGAATCAGTGACAGAACACTTGCGTTGTAGTATGTAAATAAAGGTGTCTTCATACGAATGACAAGACATACTGATAATTTTAAACACTGTTTTTCATACTGGTGTGTGAATATCTTCCTAAATTGTACAAACATTCTCTTATATTGCAATCGTTAAATTTCTCCTTATATGTATTAAAGTTTGTTTTTGACTGCAATAACGAATGCCCACCCCCCCTTGTAGCCCAAATTGTCAATGGAGGGTAAATGTATGTGAACAATGGAAGTGATATTGTGCCCTCAACTCAAACTAAGTTTAATAAAATTCTGTTTAGTACCTTCAGAAGAGTTGCGTTCACAATCTGATTTGGTGGTACATATTGTAAAATTTCTAAGTTTAAAAGCAGATCACTTCTACAAATTTCTACGTTTAAAAAAATTGCCTTAATATACACAACAAGATATTGGACCCTCAATCCAAATGAAGTTCTATAAAATTTTATTCAGTAGTTGCAGAGAAGTTGGGCAGACAAGATGGTTTGTTGGCAGAAAATGTGAAACTTCTAAGTTCGAAGGAGAGTAACTCCCACAAAATTCCTGGAATAAAAAAATTGTTTGCAATATGCATAACTACATGTTGTGCCCACAATCCATACCAAGTTTAATAAAATTCCATTCAGTAGCTTCAGAGGAGTTGCGCTGACAAACTGGTTTGGTGGTATATATTGTGAAATTTCGAAGTTCAAATGCGAGTAACTCCCACAAAATCACGGGATGAACAAATCGCTGTAATAAGCACAACTAAATAGTGTACCCTAAATCCATACTAAGTTTCATAATATGCTGTTCAGTAGTTTCCGAGAAGTTGCACTGAAAACTTGTTTTGGTTGTATTTGTGAAATTTCTAAGTTCAAAGCAGTGTAACTCCAACATAATTCACAGGGAAAAAATCGCCGTAACATGCTCAACTAAATATTGTGCCCTCAATCCATACCAAGCTTCATAAAATTATATTTAGTAGTTTCACAAGAGTTGCGCTGACAAGCTGGTTTGGTGGTATAAAATGTAAAGTTCAAAGGCGAGTAACTCCCACACAATTCCCAGGATAAAAAAATCTTTTTACTATGCACAACAAAGAGTTTCATAAAATTATGTTCAGTAGTTTTAAGGGAGTTTCGCAGACAAACTGGTTTCATAAAATTCTATTCAGTAGTTTCAGAAAAGTTTCGATGACAAACTGGTTTGGTGAAATTCTCTAAGTTCAAAGGGCTGTAACTCCCACAATATTCACATTCATCATCATTTTACCACCTACTTTTTCATTCCGTTACTACCGTTTATCCGTCATTTTACTACCTTTTACCCATCACTTTACTACCTATTATTCTATTAAATAACTATTGTTTACTACCTACTTTTTCATTTCTTTACTACTGTTACTCAATCATTTCACTACCTTTCCTCCTTCATTTACTACCCACTTTTACATTCCGTCACTAATGTTCCTCCATCACTTTACTACCTACTGTTTCTTTCAATTTCTGCTGTTTATCTTTCATTTTACTACCATTACTCCATCACTTTACTACCAACTTTGTCATTCCGTTAATACCTTTACTGCATCACTTTAATACTTATTATTCCATTAAATTATTACTGTTACTCCATCACTTTACTAACCACTTTTTTATACTGTTACTACCATTACTCCGTCATTTTACTACCGTACTCCATCATCTTACTACCTACCATTTCATTCTGTTACTACCATTACTCCATCATTTTAATACCATTACTACTTTCCTACCCACTTTTATATTCCGTTACTACCGTTATACCATAGCTTTACTACCTTTACTCCATCACTTTACTACCTACTATTCCATTCCGTTGCTTCTGTTACTCCATCACTTTACTACCAATTATTTCATTCCGTTACTACCGTTTCTCCATTATTTTACTACTATTACTCTCTCACTTTACTAGCTACTAGACCATTCCATACTCCATCACTTTGCTACCCACTTTTTCATTCAGTTACTACAGTTACTCTTTTACTTTACTACCTATTATTCCATTCCGTTACTACTGTTACTCCATCACTTTATTGCCCATTTTTTTATTCCGTTACAACCGTTTCTCCATTATTTTACTACCAATACTCTCTCACTTTATTAACTACTATTTCATTTCATACTTCATCACTTTACTACCCACTTTTTCATTCAGTTGCTACAGTTACTGTTTCACTATACTACCTACTATTCCATTCCTTTACTACTGTGTGGCCGAGTGGTGAAGGTAGTTCGTCTATTTTTGATCACATTGGTCTGTCAACACTGAGATTGTGGGTTCGATTCTCACTGCAGGCAGGGTGTACTCGATTCAAATCTTAAATGACAAGGATTGCCAGTTTTCCTACCGCAGGTCAGGGGTTTTCTCCGGGTACTCCGGCTTCCTCCCCCACTAAAAACTAGACGCCATGACATAGCTAAAAATTGCTGAAAGTGGCGGAAAACATGATCAAACAAACAAACAAAATTTACTACTGTTACTCCATCACTTTACTACCTACTATTTCATTCCGTTACTACTGTTCATCATCATTTTACCACCTACTTTCTATTCCGTTACTACCGTTACTCCATCACTTTACTACCTGCTTTGTCATTCCGTTACAACCGTTACTCCATCACTTTACTACCCAATTTTCATTCCGTTACTACCGTTTCTCTATCATTTTACTACCCATTACCCATCACTTTACTTCCTATTATCCCATTAAATTACTACTGTTTACTACCTATTATCCCATTAAATTACTATTGCTCACTACCTACTTTTTCATTCCTTCGCTACTGTTAATCATTTCACTGCCTTTCCTCCATCAGTCCATCAGTTACTACGCACTTGACATTACGTCAATACTGTTACTCCATCACTTTACTACCGTTACTTCATCACTTTAATGCCATTACACAATCACTTTACTGTCATTACTCCATAATATTACTGCCTTATCACTTTCATAACTTTACTGCTTATTATTCCATGCCGTTACTACCATTACTCCATCACTGTACTACCAACTTTTCCATGCCGTTACTACCACTACTCCATCACTTTACTACCTTTACTCAATCACTTTACTTCTTACTATTAAATTCCGTTAATTATGTCACTCCATCACTTTTCTACGATCTTTTTTCTTCAATTACTACCGTTTATCTTTCATTTTTCTACCATTACTCCATCACTTTACTTCCAACTTTGTCTTTCCGTTACTACCGTTCCTCCATCTCTTTACTACCTTTCCTCGACCACTTTACTACCAATTATTCTATTAAATTACTACTTTTACTCCATCACTTTACTAACCACTTTTTCATTCCGTTACTACAATTACTGCATCATTTTACTACCCTTACTCCATTACTTTCCTACTAACTATTCCATTCTGTTACTACCGTTATTCCATGATTTAACTACCATTACTCCATCACTTCACTACCCACTTTTCATTCCTTTATTATCGTTACACAGTCATCTTATTACCATTACTCCATCACTTTATCACCTACTGTTGAATTCCGTTGCTACTGTTACTCAATCACTTTGCTACCCACTTTTTGTGCGGTTACTACCGTAACTCCTTTATTGTACTACCATTACTTTATCCCTTTACTACCTACTATTTCAATCCGTTACTACCATTACTATATCATTTTACTACCTACTATTCAAATCCGTTACTACTATTACCCCATCACTTTACTACCTACTATTCCACTCCGTTAATACCATTTCTGCATCACTTTACTACCTACTATTCCATTCCGTTACTACAATTACTCCATCACTTTACTACCTACTATTCCATTCCGTTACTAGTATTATTCTATCACTTTACTAACTAAATTCCATTCCGTTACTAACTTTACCACATGACATTACTACCTCCTATTACATGCCCTTACTACAATCAACCTGACAATTACTACATCATTTTACCTGCCATTTTTTCATTCCGTTACTACTTTTACTCCATCACTTTCCTATCTACTATTCCGTTCCTTCTATTACTCCAGCACTTTACTACCTCCTATTCCATTCCGTTACTACCATTACTGCATCACTTTACTACCTACTATTCCATTCCGTTACTACCGTTACTCCATCACTTAACTACCTACTATTCCAATCCGTTACTACCATTACTATATTACTATCACTTACTACAATCAACTTGACAATTACTACATCATCTTACTACCCACTTTTTAATTCCTTTACAACCATTACTCCATAACTTTACTATTTACTAATCCATTACTACCATTACTCCATCACTTTACTACTTACTAATCCATTACTACCCTTACTCCATCACTGTATTACAATTACTCCATTACTTTTACTACTTACTATTCCATGCGTTACTACTATTGCTCCATCACTTTACTACCCATGCTTTCATTCCGTTACTACCGTTTCTCCATAATTACTACCATTATTGCTCCATCACTTTAATACCCTCTATTCCCTTCCGTTACTCCATCACTAACACTCTCTTCAGTTATTTCATCACTTTTCTACCGCTTTAAAATGGTTTTATAAATTGATAGTTTTTTGTCACAATAATTGACCTCAATTTTTAAGACTCCAATTATAACATTTTCAAAAGAATCAGTGACAGAACACTTGCGTTGTAGTATGCAAATAAAGGTGTCTTCAGACGAATGACAAGACATACTGATAATTTTAAACACTGTCTGTCATACTGGTGTGTGAATATCTTCCTAAAATGTACAAACATTCTCTTATATTGCAATCGTTAAATTTCTCCTTATATGTATTAAAGTTTGTTTTTGACTGCAATAACGAATGTCTCCCCCCCCCCTTGTACCCCAAATTGTCCATGGAGGGTAAATGTATGTGCACAATGAAAGTGATATTGTGCCCTCAATCCCAACTAAGTTTAACAAAATTCTGTTTAGTACCTTCAGAAGAGTTGCGTTCACAATCTGATTTGGTGGTATATATTGTAAAATTTCTAAGTTCAAAAGAAGATCACTTCTACAAATTTCTCCGGTTAAAAAAATTGCCATAATATACACAACTAGATATTGGACCCTCAATCCATATGGAGTTTAATAAAATTGTGTTCAGTAATTGCAGAGAAGTTATGCTGACAAACTATCAGTAGTTTCCTGTAAAGGCAGCCAAAAATGATAGTGTTCAATTTCTCCCGAAGTGTAATTGTTTTATATAAAATAATTGTTAAATTTCTCCCAATATGTATAAAACACTGTCTTTTATACCGATCCTAAAGATTCTTCAGAAAATGTATTATCACACTCTTATTTTTTAATTGTTAAATTTCTCAGCTGTTTTATATAAACTATACATGTAAAGATATCAGTAGTTTCATATAATTTGCATCAAAGAATGTATGACTTCTCATATTGTTAAATTTCTCCCAAAATGTATAAAACACTGTCTTTTATCTCATCATTTAAGTCCACTATAAAATGTATTAGCACCATATGCCTTTATATCCCAATATTTAAATTTGTCTTACAATGTTTATATACATGTAAAAATATCAGCAGTTTCATATAATGTGCCCTAAAAATGTATAACTTCCCATATTTTTAAATTTCTCCCAAAAGTGTAATTGCTTTATATAAAAACATTGTTCAGTTTCTTCTAATATGTATAAAACATTGACTTTTCCATTAATCCTAAAGATTCTTCAGAAAATGTATAATCACACTCTTATATTCGAATTGTTAAATTTATCAGCTGTTTTATATAAACTATACATGTGAAGATATCAGCACTTTCATATAATGTGTCCCATAAAAAAAGAACTTCTCATATTGTTATATTTCCACCAAAGAGTAATTGTTTTATATGAAATAATTGTTAAATATCCCCCAATATGTATAAAACACTGTCTTTTATACCAATCCTAAAGATTCTTCAGAAAATATCTAATCACTCTCTTTTATTCTTATTGTTAATTTCATCAGCTGTTTTATATAAACTTTACATGTAATTATATCAGCAGTGTCATGTAATTTGGCCCAAAGAAGTATAACTTCTCATATTGTTAAATTTCTTCCAAAGTGTAATTGTTTGATAAAAAGTAATTCTTTAATTTCTCCCAAAATGTATAAAACACTCTTATACTAATCCTTAAAGTCCACTATAAAATGTATTATTGTTCTAGGCCTTAATATACCAATATCTTAATTTGTCTTACAATGTTCATATATATGTAAAGATATCAGTAGTTTCCTGTAAAGGCAGCCAAAAATGATAGTGTTCAATTTCTCCCGAAGTGTAATTGTTTTATATAAAATAATTGTTAAATTTCTCCCAATATGTACAAAACACTGTCTTTTATACCAATCCTAAAGATTCTTCAGAAAATGTATTATCACACTCTTATTTTTTAATTGTTAAATTTCTCAGCTGTTTTATATAAACTATACATGTAAAGACATCAGTAGTTTCATATAATTTGCATCAAAGAATGTATGACTTCTCATATTGTTAAGTTTCTCCCAAAATGTATAAAACACTGTCTTTTATCTCATCATTTAAGTCCACTATAAAATGTATTAGCACCATATGCCTTTATATCCCAATATTTAAATTTGTCTTACAATGTTTATATACATGTAAAAATATCAGCAGTTTCATATAATGTGCCCTAATAATGTATAACTTCCCATATTTTTTAATTTCTCCCAAAAGTGTAATTGCTTTATATAAAAACATTGTTCAGTTTCTTCTAATATGTATAAAACATGGACTTTTCCATTAATCCTAAAGATTCTTCAGAAAATGTATAATCACACTCTTATATTCGAATTGTTAAATTTATCAGCTGTTTTATATAAACTATACATGTGAAGATATCAGCACTTTCATATAATGTGTCCCATAAATAAAGAACTTCTCATATTGTTATATTTCCACCAAAGAGTAATTGTTTTATATGAAATAATTGTTAAATATCCCCCAATATGTATAAAACACTGTCTTTTATACCAATCCTAAAGATTCTTCAGAAAATATCTAATCACTCTCTTTTATTCTTATTGTTAATTTCATCAGCTGTTTTATATAAACTTTACATGTAATTATATCAGCAGTGTCATGTAATTTGGCCCAAAGAAGTATAACTTCTCATATTGTTAAATTTCTTCCAAAGTGTAATTGTTTGATAAAAAGTAATTCTTTAATTTCTCCCAAAATGTATAAAACACTCTTATACTAATCCTTAAAGTCCACTATAAAATGTATTATTGTTCTAGGCCTTAATATACCAATATCTTAATTTGTCTTACAATGTTCATATATATGTAAAGATATCAGTAGTTTCCTGTAAAGGCAGCCAAAAATGATAGTGTTCAATTTCTCCCGAAGTGTAATTGTTTTATATAAAATAATTGTTAAATTCTCCCAATATGTATAAAACACTGTCTTTTATACCGATCCTAAAGATTCTTCAGAAAATGTATTATCACACTCTTATTTTTTAATTGTTAAATTTCTCAGCTGTTTTATATAAACTATACATGTAAAGACATCAGTAGTTTCATATAATTTGCATCAAAGAATGTATGACTTCTCATATTGTTAAATTTCTCCCAAAATGTATAAAACACTGTCTTTTATCTCATCATTTAAGTCCATTATAAAATGTATTAGCACCATATGCCTTTATATCCCAATATTTAAATTTGTCTTACAATGTTTATATACATGTAAAAATATCAGCATTTTCATATAATGTGCCCTAATAATGTATAACTTCCCATATTTTTTAATTTCTCCCAAAAGTGTAATTGCTTTATATAAAAACATTGTTCAGTTTCTTCTAATATGTATAAAACATGGACTTTTCCATTAATCCTAAAGATTCTTCAGAAAATGTATAATCACACTCTTATATTCGAATTGTTAAATTTATCAGCTGTTTTATATAAACTATACATGTGAAGATATCAGCACTTTCATATAATGTGTCCCATAAATAAAGAACTTCTCATATTGTTATATTTCCACCAAAGAGTAATTGTTTTATATGAAATAATTGTTAAATATCCCCCAATATGTATAAAACACTGTCTTTTATACCAATCCTAAAGATTCTTCAGAAAATATCTAATCACTCTCTTTTATTCTTATTGTTAATTTCATCAGCTGTTTTATATAAACTTTACATGTAATTATATCAGCAGTGTCATGTAATTTGGCCCAAAGAAGTATAACTTCTCATATTGTTAAATTTCTTCCAAAGTGTAATTGTTTGATAAAAAGTAATTCTTTAATTTCTCCCAAAATGTATAAAACACTCTTATACTAATCCTTAAAGTCCACTATAAAATGTATTATTGTTCTAGGCCTTAATATACCAATATCTTAATTTGTCTTACAATGTTCATATATATGTAAAGATATCAGTAGTTTCCTGTAAAGGCAGCCAAAAATGATAGTGTTCAATTTCTCCCGAAGTGTAATTGTTTTATATAAAATAATTGTTAAATTCTCCCAATATGTATAAAACACTGTCTTTTATACCGATCCTAAAGATTCTTCAGAAAATGTATTATCACACTCTTATTTTTTAATTGTTAAATTTCTCAGCTGTTTTATATAAACTATACATGTAAAGACATCAGTAGTTTCATATAATTTGCATCAAAGAATGTATGACTTCTCATATTGTTAAATTTCTCCCAAAATGTATAAAACACTGTCTTTTATCTCATCATTTAAGTCCACTATAAAATGTATTAGCACCATATGCCTTTATATCCCAATATTTAAATTTGTCTTACAATGTTTATATACATGTAAAAATATCAGCATTTTCATATAATGTGCCCTAATAATGTATAACTTCCCATATTTTTTAATTTCTCCCAAAAGTGTAATTGCTTTATATAAAAACATTGTTCAGTTTCTTCTAATATGTATAAAACATGGACTTTTCCATTAATCCTAAAGATTCTTCAGAAAATGTATAATCACACTCTTATATTCGAATTGTTAAATTTATCAGCTGTTTTATATAAACTATACATGTGAAGATATCAGCACTTTCATATAATGTGTCCCATAAATAAAGAACTTCTCATATTGTTATATTTCCACCAAAGAGTAATTGTTTTATATGAAATAATTGTTAAATATCCCCCAATATGTATAAAACACTGTCTTTTATACCAATCCTAAAGATTCTTCAGAAAATATCTAATCACTCTCTTTTATTCTTATTGTTAATTTCATCAGCTGTTTTATATAAACTTTATATGTAATTATATCAGCAGTGTCATGTAATTTGGCCCAAAGAAGTATAACTTCTCATATTGTTAAATTTCTTCCAAAGTGTAATTGTTTGATAAAAAGTAATTCTTTAATTTCTCCCAAAATGTATAAAACACTCTTATACTAATCCTTAAAGTCCACTATAAAATGTATTATTGTTCTAGGCCTTAATATACCAATATCTTAATTTGTCTTACAATGTTCATGTATATGTAAAGATATCAGTAGTTTCCTGTAAAGGCAGCCAAAAATGATAGTGTTCAATTTCTCCCGAAGTGTAATTGTTTTATATAAAATAATTGTTAAATTCTCCCAATATGTATAAAACACTGTCTTTTATACCGATCCTAAAGATTCTTCAGAAAATGTATTATCACACTCTTATTTTTTAATTGTTAAATTTCTCAGCTGTTTTATATAAACTATACATGTAAAGACATCAGTAGTTTCATATAATTTGCATCAAAGAATGTATGACTTCTCATATTGTTAAATTTCTCCCAAAATGTATAAAACACTGTCTTTTATCTCATCATTTAAGTCCATTATAAAATGTATTAGCACCCTATGCCTTTATATCCCAATATTTAAATTTGTCTTACAATGTTTATATACATGTAAAAATATCAGCAGTTTCATATAATGTGCCCTAAAAATGCATAACTTCCCATATTTTTTAATTTCTCCCAAAAGTGTAATTGCTTTATATAAAAACATTGTTCAGTTTCTTCTAATATGTATAAAACATGGACTTTTCCATTAATCCTAAAGATTCTTCAGAAAATGTATAATCACACTCTTATATTCGAATTGTTAAATTTATCAGCTGTTTTATATAAACTATACATGTGAAGATATCAGCACTTTCATATAATGTGTCCCATAAAAAAAGAACTTCTGATATTGTTATATTTCCACCAAAGAGTAATTGTTTTATATGAAATCATTGTCAAATATCCCCCAATATGTATAAAACACTGTCTTTTATACCAATCCTAAAGATTCTTCAGAAAATATCTAATCACTCTCTTTTATTCTTATTGTTAATTTCATCAGCTGTTTTATATAAACTTTACATGTAATTATATCAGCAGTGTCACGTAATTTGGCCCAAAGAAGTATAACTTCTCATATTGTTAAATTTCTTCCAAAGTGTAATTGTTTGATAAAAAGTAATTTTTTAATTTCTCCCAAAATGTATAAAACACACTTATACTAATCATTAAAGTCCACTATAAAATGTATTATTGTTCTAGGCCTTAATATACCAATATCTTAATTTGTCTTACAATGTTCATATATATGTAAAGATATCAGTAGTTTCCTGTAAAGGCAGCCAAAAATGATAGTGTTCAATTTCTCCCGAAGTGTAATTGTTTTATATAAAATAATTGTTAAATTTCTCCCAATATGTATAAAACACTGTCTTTTATACCGATCCTAAAGATTCTTCAGAAAATGTATTATCACACTCTTATTTTTTAATTGTTAAATTTCTCAGCTGTTTTATATAAACTATACATGTAAAGACATCAGTAGTTTCATATAATTTGCATCAAAGAATGTATGACTTCTCATATTGTTAAATTTCTCCCAAAATGTATAAAACACTGTCTTTTATCTCATCATTTAAGTCCACTATAAAATGTATTAGCACCTTATGCCTTTATATCCCAATATTTAAATTTGTCTTACAATGTTTATATACATGTAAAAATATCAGCAGTTTCATATAATGTGCCCTAAAAATGTATAACTTCCCATATTTTTAAATTTCTCCCAAAAGTGTAATTGCTTTATATAAAAACATTGTTCAGTTTCTTCTAATTTGTATAAAACATGGACTTTTCCATTAATCCTAAAGATTCTTCAGAAAATGTATAATCACACTCTTATATTCGAATTGTTAAATTTATCAGCTGTTTTATATAAACTATACATGTGAAGATATCAGCACTTTCATATAATGTGTCCCATAAAAAAAGAACTTCTGATATTGTTATATTTGGACCAAAGAGTAATTGTTTTATATGAAATAATTGTTAAATATCCCCCAATATGTATAAAACACTGTCTTTATACCAATCCTAAAGATTCTTCAGAAAATATCTAATCACTCTCTTTTATTCTTATTGTTAATTTCATCAGCTGTTTTATATAAACTTTACATGTAATTATATCAGCAGTGTCATGTAATTTGGCCCAAAGAAGTATAACTTCTCATATTGTTAAATTTCTTCCAAAGTGTAATTTTTTTATAAAAAGTAATTTTTTAATTTCTCCCAAATGTATAAAACACTCTTATACTAATCCTTAAAGTCCACTATAAAATGTATTATTGTTCTAGGCCTTAATATACCAATATCTTAATTTGTCTTACAATGTTCATATATATGTAAAGATATCAGTAGTTTCCTGTAAAGGCAGCCAAAAATGATGGTGTTCAATTTCTCCCGAAGTGTAATTGTTTTATAAAAAAATAATTGTTAAATTTCTCCCAATATGTATAAAACACTGTCTTTTATACCAATCCTAAAGATTCTTCGGAAAATATATAATCACTCTCTTATATTCTTATTGTTAATTTCATCAGCTGTTTAATATAAACTTTACATGTAATTATATCAGCAGTGTCATGTAATTTGGCCCAAAGAAGTATAACTTCTCATATTGTTAAATTTCTTCCAAAGTGTAATTGTTTGATAAAAAGTTATTCTTAAATTTCTCCCAAAATGTATAAAACACTTTTATATTGATTCTTAAAGTCCACTATAAAATGTATTATTACCCTAGGCCTTAATATACCAATATTTAAATTTGTCTTACAATGTTTATATACATATACATATGTATAAAACACTTTCTTTTATACCAATCCTAAAGATTCTCCAGAAAATGTATAATCACTCTCTTATTTTTTAATTGTTAAATTTCTCAGCTGTTTTATATAAACTATACATGTAAAAACACAAGTAGTTTCATATAATTTGCCTCCAAGAATGTATGACTACTCATATTGTTAAATTTCTCCCTAAATGTATAAAACACCGTCTTTAATACTATTCATTAAAGTCCACTATAAAATGTATTAACACCCTATGCCTTTATATCCCAATATTTAAATTTGTCTTACAATGTTTATATACATGTACATGTAAAAATATCAGCAGTTTCATATAATGTGCCCCCAAAATGTATAACTTCTCATATGTTTAAATTTCTCCCAGAAGTGTAATTGCTTTACATAAAAAAATTGTATTTAACAATTATTTTATATAAAACAATTACAATTCTCCAGAAGTGTAATTGTTTTATATAAAATAATTGTTAAATTTCTCCCAATATGTATAAAACACTGTATTTTATACCGATCCTAAAGATTCTTCAGAAAATGTATTATCACACTCTTATTTTTTAATTGTTAAATTTCTCAGCTGTTTTATATAAACTATACATGTAAAGACATCAGTAGTTTCATATAATTTGCCTCCAAGAATGTATGACTTCTCATATTGTTAAATTTCTCCCAAAATGTATAAAACACTGTCTTTTATCTCATCATTTTAAGTCCACTATAAAATGTATTAGCACCCTATGCCTTTATATCCCAATATTTAAATTTGCTTTACAATGTTTATATACATGTAAAAATATCAGCAGTTTCATATAATGTGCCCTAAAAATGTATAACTTCCCATATTTTTTAATTTCTCCCAAAAGTGTAATTGCTTTATATAAAAACATTGTTCAGCTTCTTCTAATATGTATAAAACATGGACTTTTCCATTAATCCTAAAGAATCTTCAGAAAATGTATAATCACACTCTTATATTCGAATTGTTAAATTTATCAGCTGTTTTATATAAACTATACATGTGAAGATATGAGCACTTTCATATAATGTGTCCCATAAATAGAGAACTTCTCATATTGTTATATTTCCACCAAAGAGTAATTGTTTTATATGAAATAATTGTTAAATATCCACCAATATGTATAAAACACTGTCTTTTATACCAATCCTAAAGATTCTTCAGAAAATATCTAATCACTCCCTTTTATTCTTATTGTTAATTTCATCAGCTGTTTTATATAAACTTTACATGTAATTATATCAGCAGTGTCATGTAATTTGGCCCAAAGAAGTATAACTTCTCATATGGTTAAATTTCTTCCAAAGTGTAATTGTTTGATAAAAAGTAATTCTTTAATTTCTGCCAAATGTCTAAAACACTCTTATACTAATCCTTAAAGTCCACTATAAAATGTATTATTGTTCTAGGCCTTAATATACCAATATCTTAATTTGTCTTACAATGTTCATATACATGTAAAGATATCAGTAGATTCCTGTAAAGGCAGCCAAAACTGATAGTGTTCAATCTTTCCCGAAGTGTAATTGTTTTATAAAAAATAATTGTTAAATTTCTCCCAATATGTATAAAACACTGTCTTTTATACCAATCTTAAAGATTCTTCGGAAAATAGATAATCACTCTCTTATATTCTTATTGTTAATTTCATCAGCTGTTTTATATAAACTTTACATGTAATTATATCAGCAGTGTCATGTAATTTGGCCCAAAGAAGTATACCTTCTCATATTGTTAAATTTCTTCCAAAGTGTAATTGTTTGATAAAAAGTAATTTTTTAATTTCTCCCACAATGTATAAAACACTCTTATACTAATCCTTAAAGTCCACTATAAAATGTATTATTGTTCTAGGCCTTAATATACCAATATCTTAATTTGTCTTACAATGTTCATATATAGGTAAAGATATCAGTAGTTTCCTGTAAAGGCAGCCAAAAATGATAGTGTTCAATTTCTCCCGAAGTGTAATTGTTTTATAAAAAATAATTGTTAAATTTCTCCCAATATGTATAAAACACTGTCTTTTATACCAATCCTAAAGATTCGTCGGAAAATATATAATCACTCTCTTATATTCTTATTGTTAATTTCATCAGCTGTTTAATATAAACTTTACATGTAATTATATCAGCAGTGTCATGTAATTTGGCCCAAAGAAGTATAACTTCTCATATTGTTAAATTTCTTCCAAAGTGTAATTGTTTGATAAAAAGTTATTCTTAAATTTCTCCCAAAATGTATAAAACACTGTCTTTATACCAATCCTAAAGATTCTTCAGAAAATGTATAATCACGCTCTTATTTTTTAATTGTTAAATTTCTCAGCTGTTTTATATAAACTATACATGTAAAGACATCTGTAGTTTCATATAAGTTGCATCAAAGAATGTATGACTTCTCATATTGGTAAATTTCTCCCAAAGTGTATAAAACACTGTCTTTTATACTCATCATTAAAATCCACTATAAAATGTATTAACACCCTATGCCTTTATATCCCAATATTTAAATTTGTCTTACAATGTTTATATACATGTAAAGATATCAGCAGTTTCATATAATGTGCCCCCAAAATGTAATGGCTTTATATAAAAATTGTTCAATCTCTTCTAATATGTATAAAACACGGTCCTTTCTATTAATCCTAAAAGTTCTTCAGAAAATGTATTATCACTCTCTTATATTCGAATTGTTAAATTTATCAGCTGTTTTATATAACCTTTACATTTGAAGATATCAGAAATTTCATATAACCTGCCCTATAAACGAAGTTATGAAATAATTGTTAAATATCCACCAATATGTATAAAACACTGTCTTTTATACCAATCCTTAAGATTCTTCAGAAATGTATAATCACTCTCTTATATTCTAATTGTTAATTTCATCATCTGTTTTATATAAACAATACATGTAAATATACCAGCAGTGTCATGTAATTTGGCCCAAAGAAGTATAACTTCTCATATTGTTACATTTCTCCCAAAGTGTAATTTTTTGAAAAAAAGTTATTCTTAAATTTCTCCCAAAATGTATAAAACACTTTTATACTGATCTATAAAATGTATTAATGCCCTAGGCCTTAATATCCCATTACTTTAATTTGTCTTACAATGTTCATATATATGTAAAAATATCAGCAGTTTCATATAATTTGCCTCCAAGGATGTATGACTTCTCTTATTGTTTAATTTCACCCAAAGTGTAATTGTTTTATATAAAGTTATCCTTATATTTCTCCCAAAATGTATAAAACAGTGTCTTTTATACTGATCCTTAAAGTCCACTATAAAATGTATTAACATCCTAGGCCTTAATATCCCAATATTTAAATTCTCCATACATATTCATTTATATGTAAAAATACCAGCAGTCTCATGTAAAGGAGACCAAAAATGAATAACTTCTGATAGTGTTAAATTTCTCCCAATATGTATAAAACACTGTCTTTTATACCAATCCTAAAGATTCTTCAGAAAATGTATAATCACTGTCTTATTTTTAATTGTTAAATTTCTCAGCTGTTTTATATAAACTATACATGTAAAGACATCAGTAGTTTCATATAATTTGCCTCCAAGAATGTATGACTTCTCATATTGTTTAATTTCTCCCAAAGTGTAATTGCTTTATATAAAGTTATTCCTAAATTTCTTCCAAAATGTTTCAAAACAGATCCTTAAAGTCCCACTATAAAATATATAAACACCCTAGGCCTTTATATCCCAATAATAAAATTCTCCATACATATTCATTTATATGAAGAATTTTAGCAGTTTCATGTAAAGTGGACCAAAAATGAATCACTTCTGATATTGTTTAATTTCTCCCAAAGTTTAATTGTCTTATATAAAATAATTGTTTAATTTCACCCATTATGTATACAACACTGTCTTTTATACTAATCCTAAAGATTCTTCAGAAAATGAATAATCAATCTCTTATATTCTACTTGTTAAATTTACCAGCTGTTTTATATAAACTATACAAATGATGATATCAGCAGTTTCATATAATTTGACCCAAATATTTATAACTTCTCATATTGTTTAATTTCTCCCAAAGTGTTATTGTTGATATAAATGTATTAACACCATAGGCCATTATATCCCAATATTCAAATTTGTCATACATTTAAGGATTGTTTTCAATTGCTGGTTAGATTATTGGATATAAACAACTTTGGGGCGATTTACACTGAATAAACTGCGAAGTGATTTATGTTGCAGCGTAAATTGATCCAAAGTCGTTTATATCCAATAATCTAACCAACAATTGGAAACAAACCTTATATTTTAAATTCTGTAGTAAAAATGAAGTAACAAGAACTTAACTAATATTTGCAATTCACAATTTTAGTTTCGTCACTTTTTGTTAGCCGAAGAATTCATATATAGTCAATATCATCAACACATCTGATGTCACAATCAGTCAGGTGCTGAAAAACCAAGTTATATGAAATAAACAACTTTGCTCATGTATTGAGTATTTAAACGAAATTAAAAAATATTCATATATATGTAAAGATTTAGGCAGTTTCATGTAATGTGGCCAAATGTGTAACTTCCCATCTTGTTCAATTTCTCCCAAAGAGTAATTGTTTCATATAAAAAAAATTGTTAAATTTCTTCCAATACGTATAAAACACTGTCTTTTATACCAATCCTAAAGAATCTTCAGAAAAATGTATAATAACTATCTTATTTTCTAAATGTTAAATTTCTCAGCTGTTAATATAAACTATACATGTAAAGATATCAACAGTTTCGTATACTTTGTATAAAACATTGTCTTTTATACTAATAGTTAAAGTTCCCTATAAAATCTATTAACACCCTTGGCCTTTATATACGAATATTCAAATTTTGTCATACATATTAATGTATATGTAAAGATATTACAGTTTCATTTAATGAAGCCCAAAAATGTATAACTTTTCATATTGTTAAATTTCTCCCAAAGTATAATTGTTTCATATAAAATACTTAAATTTCTCCCAATATGCATAAAACTGTCTATTACAGCAATCCTAAAGATTCTTCAGAAAATGTATAATCACTCTCATATATTCTAAGTGTTCAATTTCTCAGCTGTTTTATATCAACTAATTACTTTACCTAAAAAGATATCAACAGTTTCATACAATTTGACCCTAAGATAAGTAACTTCTCATATTGTAAAATTTCTCCCAAAGTGTAATTGTTTCATATAAAGTTATTCTTAAATTTCTCCCAAAATGAACATAACACTGCCTTCTATACTGATCCTTAAAGTCCCCTATAAAATGTATTAATACCCTACGCCTTTATATTCCAATATTTAAATGTGTCATACATTGTTCATGTATATATAAAAATATCAGAAGTTTCATGTAATTTGCCCCAAAAATGTATAATTTTCATATTGTTAAATTTCCCCATATTGTCATTGTTTCATACAAAATAATTGTTATATTTCTCACAAAATGTATAAAACACCATGTTTTAAACCAATCCTTAAGATTCTAAATAAAATGTGTAATCACTATCCTATATTCCAATTGTTCAATTTATCAGCTATTTTATAAAAACTGATGTTATAGATATCAGCAGTTTTATACAATTTGCCCCAAAAATGTTTTACTTCTCATACTGTTAAATTTCTCCCAAAGTGTAATTGTTTTACATTTAATAACTGTTTGATTTCTCCCAAAATGTATAAAAAATTGTCTTTTATTCCTATTTTTCCTGAAAATGTATAAATACTCTTTGTATTCCAATTGGTAAATTTCTCTCTAAAATTATAAGTTGTTTGATTTCAATTTATCCTTCAATTTCGACATAAAATGTATAATCACTGTCTAGCTTTTCACAATTTCTCACAAAATGTATAAAACATTCTTTTAAACTGATCCTTAAATATTTATCTAGATCATAAAATTTTACGCACATATTCTTGTCTTTAAATTCTCCCTAAACTTAAGCTGTTACTGATTCTGAAATTTCATTTAAGGTATATAGATGTAAAACAGTGTCTGTTATACTAGTCCTTAAAAGTCCCAAAATATTTACAAATACTTCCTTTTTTTGAATATCAAATTTCTCCCAAAACTTATACTGAATATTAAATATCCACCAAGAACTATTTCACAAAGCTTCCGGAAACTTCCGCAAACATGTAAAGTTTCCATAATTTTACCAAAAGTGATCCGAAACATTTAGATGTTATTCCTAAAGGTTCCAGAAACTTTGCCGTTCTTAATTGGGTTTCTTCAGTCTTTCTGCAATAACATCACTATTAGTGCACATGTTGATCAATAACCCAAGTAATTATATACAAATATATGAAAAAAATTTTTTAATTGTGTGTAACAAAACATTGTCATTTCCTTGCAAATTTTTCAAAATTATAAGTTATCCTTCATTCCTATTTTTGGGAGGAATTACAAATCCTTATAACTACATGTACTAGTATAAAATATGGTTTGTTAATTTAGCAAAAAAGTATCCAAGACTCTTTTTTAAATACATTTTGAGATGACTTCTAAGAAAATTATTAAATTTGAACATCATGTGATACTTGTTCAGTGGAATAGTTTAGATTATTTATCCAGTTTATTATGTTTTATGATATTTTATTCATTGACATAAGGGTCCTTGAGATCTAATTAATGTCATGTTTACAAAAACAAAGTTGAATAAAAAGGAACGTTTTTCTTTCTTTCTTTCTTTTTTTCCTTCCTTCCCCTCTGTTCTAATACTCCACATGTCAGACAACATCATGTGACATCTCTTAATGTGTCATATTTCATTAACCATGGAAGCTGCTGTCTCACTTTTGGAAGTTGTTCAGTTGATTGTTGCGTGCCAGTTAAATAGCCATGCTGTAATACAAACCTGCTATTATTCCTAAAGAAATGACGTCATTTAGGAGAATTATGACACAGACAGAGAAAAGACTAGTTAGAGCTTCAAAGAAGTCAAATTTGACCTTGGCTTTAATTTTGTAACAAAGTACAGGAAGGTTATAATTTATTTAAGAAATTAACCTTTTTTCCTAGACCTTTTATGTATTTCATATGGAAACAAATGAAAATGTCCAATGTAATTTTTACATGTACTAATAATAGTAATATACATTTAGTTACAATTTAACATACAATAAACGTTGACAGAGTTTTGATTGATTGGATGTTTGCTTTGCACCCAGATATATTTATAATGAGAATAAGATATCAAACAATAAAGCAACAGAAAAAGGGGCTGAGATAGGACACAGGGGACATGATTTAGACTGCTTACTGGAAAGGTATGGAGTTTTAGGTAGGGACGGAGAACTTAGCCTTTTGCAGTGGCTACAATGAGCCTACTCTTTATAGAAATCTACAAAACAAAACTCTCAAAACATGTTACTCACTATGGTCCACAGCCAGGCTTCAGTATCATGACCTGACAACATCCAAACGAGAGGGTCTCCCCAGCTCTGTAGGTCAAGCATAGGGAACCCTCCCTGGGTATGGTCCCAATTAACAAGGGGAATGAACATAAAATTACATAAAATATCCTTCAAATAGTTTTAAAAGAAGTTGAATTGCTACAAAATACTTTCCTGTCCATAATTATGTTGAACAATTTTTTTGGGGTTAAAATTACTAGTATTCCAGCCATTTTATTGAACAACCGAACTAAAGGATAGAACAGCCGCATAGATAAAACCTTGACCTATTATTTCACACAGCTGGTTCCAAAGGATTCTGTAAACCGCGAGATTTATGGATATACTAGAAAGTAGTAAATATCTTTATTCTTATTTTTAATAATCTTTATACAACTGTTTGTTTCAAACTCAAATCCTTGTAAAATTCACCAAACATAGTCAATGAAACATTTATAAAAATGGTTATACAGAAATTTTTTTTTACAAATATGAAATACTAGATGTGGAATGCGCATGAAACAACCATTCAACCAAATACTTCATCTCATAAAGAGAACAACCAGCAGTTTTTAACAGGGACCTCATTGAATAAAAACGTAACTAGACGAAGTACACCCCTATGAAAGACAGGCAATTGTTTTACTGCGTGTTTTGTTTATCAAAGACCATCAAAGGCACTTTACTAGAATAACAATCATTGTAATTTCAAGTCAACAAATATATAAATAGTGAAATATATCAGATAAAATGTAATGATTAATGTTGATTTCGTCTAGGCTATTTTCAGCTTTATCATGGCGTCTAGTTATATTATGAAAGGAAGCATATCACATGACTATGTCATAAAAAGTAACGACGAGGTCTAAAACAAGAGGATCTTAAGAGCCTGTATCGCTCACATGACTAACAAAAAAACTCTTTAAGAGACATAAATTTTCTTGCAAATTTTAATATTTAATGTAACAGAGTTTATGCAAATATGCTGTTTCTAAGAAGAAGCTGTTTTTATGCTTTATCCATACAGTCCTATGTTACATAATGGCATCCGTGTTGGATTATGAATCCCGGTGTTCCATGGTGGCAGCAATCTTGTATTTTGTAATTAGTAGAGGACCATATGAGGTACATTTCTACAATATCACAATTCTTTCTGCATAGCGGTTTGTGAGAAAACAAATTTTGAGCCAATCAGAATGAATTTGCAGCTCTGGCAGCCATGTTGAATTTCCTATCAGCTTGAAAAAAATCTCTTAAAACTATCTAATAAGATAGCTATCCAAGATTCACTTTTGCATTAATTGGTTTAATGGTGTGAAACAGTTTCAGAGGAGAAACTGTTTGTATGGTTTTCTCATAGGGTCTTATGTAAAAGTAATGCAGGACACCATCCGCCATATTTTGTGAAAATTTCACAATAGATATCACATTTATGGTAAATTTAATAATAATTTCTGTCATTATTAACTCTTAATTTCCATAAAATTTTAAGTAATAATGAAAGACTTATACCTATAGTATTACTTCAACTTATTAATAGTTGAAATAAAAGGTTTTCGCATAAATGAATTCAGTATTGGCAAAAATAATGAAAATGAAATTTTTAAAAAGGGAGATAATTTTGTCAAAAAAAAACCCCATTTTTAGCACTTTTTGACCAGTTTTGTCCCACAAAACAAAAATTTAACTTGAATTATGATTACTTGTATATGGCAAATTTAAACAAAATTCATCGACACATTATTTTCAGTGAAAGTGTCCTGCATCCCCTTAAGCTGTGTTCCAAAGTGGTGGCCATATTGGATTTGGGATCGGTACAAAAAACAAAAACTTTGTATATGACCATGACCATCTAAAGCAAATTGCTACAATATTTCAAATTAATCTGCAATGCGGTTTGTGAGAAGAATGTTTAAATTCAGCCAATTAGAACATGCTTTGGAAGCCATGTTGAATTTCTTATTGGCCTAAAAAATCTAAAAATATTAAAATAACTATCCAACCTTCATTTCTGTATAATTTGGTTTCGCTGTGTGGATCAGTTCCAGAAAAGAAGCTGTTTGTATGATTTTCCCATAGGGACCTATGTTAAACAAAATTTAAGATGTTTGCCATCTTGGATTTTCGATAGGTACAAAAAATTTAAACTTTGTAGAGTACCATTTAAGGTACATTTCTGCAATATTACAAATCAATCTGCCAAGAGGTCTGCGAAAAGAAGAATTTTGAAATTCAGCCAATCAGAACACATTAATGGCCCTTGCAGCCATGTTGAATTTTTCCAACTGGCTCAAAAAACTCTAAATAATAAGATAACAATCCAAGCTTCATTTTTGCATAATTTGGTTTCATTGTGTGGAACAGTTTTGGCGAAGAAGTTGTTTGTATATTTTCCCATAGGGGCCTATGTTAAACCAAGTCCTCAATAGCGGCCATCTTGGATATTGGATCGGCACAAATAACTCAAACTTTGTAAAGAACCGCATAATACACAATTATATTCCTGGCAAGTTTGGTAATTATTGGCCATTTCGATATTGTTAATTAAACTGAAGTCATAGGCTGGTGTTATGCCGCCAAGGAGTATTGCTATATATATCTGGCAAAATCAAACTGTCATTTGCTTTCTATTTACCAATCATTGATAATCAACCTCAATTTGTATATTTTATTATTCTTATGTCTTTTATTAATGCAATTTTACTTACTGCCTCATGTGTGTAGCCTGATTGGCAAATAAACAATTTGTTGTTGTTGGTTTTGGAGAAGAAGATACAAATGTAAAAAGTTTAAAAAAAGGCGTCCTCTTCAACAAATTTCAGTTTCTGCAAAGTTTATGTCAGGTCTAGATTCCCAGCCATTTTTTCGACTAGTACCTTTCCGAAATCTTTTTGCAACTTTTACTGATGTGGAACTTTCAGGGTGCTTTGTTAACAGCATTTTCAACTTTTTCAAGTCTGACTTTGCAATGTTTCTGGATGCTTTGTTAATAAGCTCCCTGAAGATTATTTTCTCTTGATATATTATAATTCTATATTTCAAATTCTTCTGTTAAACAAAATGGTTAATTTATTCTGTTGCTATGAATAAGGTTTACACTGAGGGTACCATTTTTTTGTTCTATTACTCATAACATATTTATTACCGCATAAAAATCAAGAAAAAAAAGTAGATGTTTATAAATGTACATACCTTCTGCAAGGCAAAACTAACCAATCTGCTGAAAAATATGTGCCCTATCCAGCTACTGAGAAGCACTTCAATTGAATATTACGTAGCGCATAAGCAGTAACCAGAAAGATCAGCAACTTTCCAACTTTTTATGAACCATTTCTTCTTTGTGTATAAATATTAAACACTCTGACTTACCAAACCTTTTAAGTACTTTCATTATATCTTTTTGACATTGTTTGTTTAACGGAACAAAAACTATGTTTTCTACAGTAAGCATTTTATTAAAACCAGATCTTGTTAACCTCTGAACACATTCATGACAAATTTGCCAATCCATACTAGCATGACTAGTAGATTTACCTTTACATTGTTGCCATATTTGAATTACATACATGTACATAAATAAACATCAGCTAAAAACAATTTAAAAATTAGTCTCAAAAAAAATATTTGCACATGATGATACATACTATACTGTATATGATTTGGTCTTTTGGCAACTTTAATGCTCAGAAACATTTTGTTTTGAGACTTAGACAATTCGTTTGTTATTTCTATCCTTAAATGGTGTCTATTTCTAATGCAGGTCGTGTACAAAAGTACCTATGTGTCTTCATAAATACAACCTTTAAAACCCTCAAACATATCTGTAATGTTACACAGAAGGCTTACAAAAAGATTAGTGGCTGAATTAATTAGGTAGATGACTTGCCTGTCAACACCGAAGTTGCAGGTTCGAGTCTCACTACAGCCAAGTTGTTCTTGACTCTATTCTTAAGTGACAAGTATAGAACATGCATAAACAAGGAATGTTGACTCAACCTTATTTGACAAGCATTGCCAGGTTTTCTGAAGATATCAAAGAAAATTGGAGTTCTAGGTAGGTTGAAAAGTTTTATGTCAAGTTTTGCATTACTTAAAGTTTATAAAGTATATTTCCACACTTTAATTGTTGCTGTAATATTTGGTCAAGTGCAAAAAATGCTGCAAATATAGATAAGATTTTTAAGCTTCAGAAACGAGCAGCACGTATAATTTTGAAGGAGAAATGTGTAATGACTCCATCTGTTGGGCTTTTTAATAAACTCAAATTAAATCTTTAAATCAGCTTGTTCCAGAATATCTTTATGTTTTTAAATATGTACACCAAATAAGTACCAGATCAACGAGACAGAGTAGCCAAAATTTATTATATATCCCAAAGTCAAAAACAGAATACTACAAAAAATCATTTGTTATATCAGGAAGCTATTTATGGAATGATTTAGAAGAAAACTTAAAAACATGTACAACTATTGAATCTTTTAAACAGTTATATCTGCAACAGTATAATGGTTAAAGTTAATTAATGTCCTTGTTTATGTAATAATTTTATTTAGTTTATATTGTCAATCTTATACTTTATGCTGTAAATATTTACATAATGCAGGACCATATTGTAAACTAGTGTTGATAACTAAATATGCTATATCCTGTTGAAATAAAGGAATTTATTATTATTATTATTCTGCAGATTTTCAAAGGTCTTCCACCCTCCCACCCCCAAACCCACAAAAAAGTAGGTGCCATGACAATGTCCCATCTAGCTATAGGGTAAAATGGAAAGAGGCTGCCTTTGGTGACATTAAACAAGCTGTTTATAAAAGACTTACCAGGAAAATGACAAATCTTGTGCAAAATGTGCCGTACAATGAGGATAAAACTGCCACTGTTGACAGCCACACCAGCTAAACTGTTACGTCCACAGTCAAGTGTCACCAAACAGTCTCAATCAGTATCCTATGCTGTCAAGACTAAAGAAAATATATTTTGATTAATCAGAAGTAAAACTAATGATATACACAACATAAATACCAGCACAGGGTGTATAACTGTAGATGTACAAACTGGAAGATATAACAGTATGAATAAAACTGTGCAAATTTTGCTTAAAAAATTTTAGTAAATTCTACTTCTGTGACGGCGGCCGAGTACAAATGACTATAAACGGACAGACGGATGCAGTGATGCTGGCTTTAGTCCTTAAAATCACATAAACACTAATTGTACTAATCTACAGTTTATTAAATCTCAATTATCTAGTCAATTTTACAACATAGTAGGAGGAATTCCTCACGACCAAACAAAATAACATTCAGGATATTCTAAATCCTATCAGCCAAACGCACATGAGGTAATGGTTGAATATAATTCAACATAGTGGAATAACTAACAAATAATCCACCACAAAACACGCCATAAATCCCATAACACAGAACACAGACTTATACAAAGTCACAGGTTATTCCATTAACCATTTAGTAAATCCAAAATTCTAATATGACGTGCTTTAAAGGCTTAGAGACCACAACTGTGGTAAAAAAAAAGATTTATCTATGAGCAACATGTGCTGAGAAGGGCTTGTTTTAAATGGCTGTTCCAATTACAAAACTGTAACTCACACCGGAAAGCTATTGCATATGACATATAAATCTTATAAATAGCGACACACGCTATAATTATCCGCTGCTATATATTGTGTGTTACATTGACGGAACAGCCAGTTTATGGAGTAATTGATGTTTTCTATAGGTACGAAAATATTATAAATGTACTCTAATTGCCTTATTAGAATAGAAATAATTCACGGAGCGATAGAGAGCTATTGCTCGGGATAAAATAATACGACATAAATGGTCACCCCATGGTAAAACAATGATAAACCACAGCCTCCGTGAATTATTTCTTAAACATCTCATGGCTCATATCATAATAACACCAAAGAACCTACTCTAACATTGCCACATCTCCCTCTAAACAAAACAAACAACTTGGTACTTATATACCCAACACTGCACGAAAAATCGTCTTTTGTTCACATTTTGTCAAGCCCAAAATATTATCAAAAGTTCACCTATCTCCGAAGTCCATATTTTGTTAAATTTTGTGGTAGAAAAGGCAACCTTTGACCTTTCGTATTTGAGAAATGTGAACGACAGACAATATTTGATCTTTCATTAAAATTAAAAGATGAATGACAGGTCATCTTTGACATTTCGTTCAAACTGAAAGGTGAACGATATATTTACTGGGACATTTTGTGAACACTGACAGGGGGACGACAGGTCATCTGCGACATTTGTTCCTAATAAAAGAGGAACGATATGTAATCTCAGAAATTTTGTTGATACCGACAGGTGGATGAAAGGTCACCCATGACATTTCAACAAGTCCACCACAAATCATCTACAACGACATGTTATATGGACATTTAGTTTATAATGAAGGTGGATGAATAGTCATCTGTGACATTTGATCATATTAATTTTAAATGTGAAGAATTTTTTATATTGTCGGTGTTGACAGTTTAATGACAATTTTGCTGCAATATCAAATAAATATTACAAAACTTTGATATTTTTATCTTTCCTAGTAGTGGTACAGTATTGTATCAATATTGATCTCAATTCCAAAATCTTCAAACAATACTGTAATGTTAAACTAATGAGAAATTCAGTGTCATACAATATTGAGCAATGTCATGAATTTCAGGCGTATACTTTTGAACTTAAAAAACGCTCCTGTGATTTAAATGACACCTTTAAAATGGACCTTAAATATCTATCTTAAGAATGATAAAAACCAACAGATAATTTATGTTAACATTTATTAATTAGAAGCATTTGTAATAAGAACATTACACTATATATGTAAGTATTTAAAAATATACAAAATAAAAACACCACATCATACTATTATACTATTTTTAACAGTGTGTACAAAGATAGTTCAGAAGTTAGTTGTCACTATATATTACTTCGGTTTTTTTGCATTTCTTTTCTTTCCTTTCCACATAAATTTTATTTGTGTATGCTTGACATTCATGAGAAAATACTTCCTTACAAACATACCACAATGCAGTATTAAATTATATTTATAACAAATTACAAGCAGCAAATATCTCTGCATACTAAAAAAATACAGCACTATAGTATTGTAACTTCACTTGATCTAAGAATCTTTAAAGAGCTTAAATATTACCATTTATAAGAAAAAATCTAACATATATATGAAAAAAGATAATGTTAAACTAGTTATTAATTTGCTTTAGAAGGGGTTGATCACAAATTTGTCCAAGATGAGAAAGAAAATGGTTACGAAATTAAACATTTAACTACACGAAAACAATGACCGAATTCATACAAAACTTAACATCTAATACAAACTACATATTGCTTGAATCCTAGCATTCCTCTTTAAATGTTTTGATAACTGGTATATGTTTTCAGAGTAAGTCCTCTCATCTTTGGAATACAGATACACACACGTTTTATACAAGACAGCAACTTAAAAATGCCTATAAAATTTTTAAAAGGTCACAGCAGCATCAGAAATATATTAAATATACTGCCATAATGCCACAAAACCAGTATGTTTGCTTCCCTATTTCTTAATCAAATTCTAAATTTTTATTAACGTTGTCTTCATTTAAGTCATCCTAACCTGAATTTGCCTCAAAACAGGCTTCAGTACCTTCTAAATTGTTATACAATTTTGATAGAATATAAATAAATTTTCAGTTTTTCAAAACTAATGTCATTTTGATTTTAACTATGTAACTAATTGTTGCATCATCAGTCAATAAATTAATGTCGCAAACTCTTATATTGCATTCTAATAAATGCTTATGGACTTGTCTGTCAGAAATAACTTTTTCATTTCATGTTGCATTCTAAATATCATCTATGTATTTATATCTAACACAATGGCTTGCTCAGATTTGCTTGGTGTATAAACTGTGTAATCTAAGAGTAGCGGCTTCACTGGTTTGTGTACACCTTTTCTCCCAATGCAATGAGTAGCGGATTCACTGATTCGTGTGCACGCTTTCTCCCAATGCAAGGAGTAGCGGCTTCACTGGTTCGTGTGCACGCTTTTTCCCAAAGCAAGGGATTAGGGGCTCACTGGTTTGGGTGCATGCTTTCTCCCAATGCAAGGAGAAGCGGCTTCACTTGTTTGTGTGCACGCTTTTGCCCAAAGCAAGGAGTAGCAGCTTCACTGGTTTGTGTGCACGCTTTCTCCCAATGCAAGGAGTAGCGGCTTCACTAGTTTGTGTGCATGCTTTCTCCCCAAGGGCAGCGGCTTCACAGAATTGTGTGCACACTCCAATTAAAAAACAGAAGCTTAGTGTGCACGCTTTCTCCTAGGTTTTGCAGCTCATTTACCAATAAATTAAGCATGTCATTGTAACTTCATTTTTGCAATAAGAACAAGAGCATCAGAAAGAATATTACCTCCAAACTAATCAACTATTGTTTAATATTTTCCTAATACTGTAATGATATTTTGACTATTCTATAACTAGTACATATTGTTGACAACTAGAGAATTTCAATTCAGTGACTACAAACTTCACATTCAATCATTAATTTGCTTATATTTCCTTTGCAAGAATCTTTCACTTCTCTGGTATTTTCCATGTTTGGAAACAAAGTCTCTTTCTTTAAGATATTGATTATTTTCACTAGGAACAACTGTTTCTTCTCTAAATGTTCTATACTCTTGGTGGCCACTTCAAGTTCAAATATATATGATTTATTTTTCTGTACCTGAAATGGAATGCAAAATCGAAACAATCAAAATATTTTATAACTACAGCCAACAGAAAAATGATATCATAATGTGTTTAAAGTTGGACCAGAAAATGATTTTTGATGGCAAATATTTTGAAGTAACTGTATACCATACAAGTAAAATTTGTATTAAAATTGACTGAAACCTAGTAAACAAGTTTGACATGTCAAAATTCAAACAGCAAAATTTCCAAGTGACAGTGTCATACCAGAGTCGGCGAAAATCCTTGGTACGGTCTGCCAAAATATGACTAGGTCCAATATTTTTATCCCATGTGATGGTCCCAATGACCGGCACACAAAAATCACTATTGTTGTTTTATTTCTCTACTTCATCAGATGTATGACAGCCAAGTTCTGGTACAGGTTTCCATTATTTATTCTGTTACCAGATTTTGGGAGATAAAAAGCCCCCACACAATTCAAACTTTTGATCTTTATATCTACCCAGTAATTTAGGGCAGAAACATTTTAATACAAGAAGTAGAACATACATGTAAATTCAATTAAAATTTTACCTGCTTTTGATTCTTTGCTTTGTGTCCCCTTACTCTTCTTGCTTTAACCATTTCTTTCCTCATTCTTGTAAACTCCTGTGTAAAATTAAATGTAAAAATTAAAAAAAAGTACTTATGAAAAGTAAAAACTAAAACTAAACTAAGCAACATATCCTATGAACAGCGGTGTCTGGCATGAAACAAAGAGCACGATACATTTACCCCCATTCAGGTATCAGAGGCCTCGGTGGCCGAGTGGTTAAGGTAGTTCGTCTACTATTGATCATATGGTCTGTCAACACTGAGGTTGCTGGTTCGAGTCAAACTGCGGGTAGGGTGTAATAGACTTCAATATTAATTGTACAAGGATTGCCAGTTTTCCTACTGAAGGTCGGGGGTTTCTCCGGGTACTCCAGCTTCCTCCCCCCCCCCAACCCCCAATAAATACATAGAAGTAGGCGGGGCTTTATTACCGTAGTATAATATTTGGATTATTCAATGGAATTTATGTAAATTATGTTACAAAATATAACACAACTTCTATTAGTTTTATTACAACACCTCCCCCCTACCTCCTTTGTAAATCTCATCAGATGAATGCTCCTGGATCAATAACTGAGTAGGAGTCAAACATGTTTAACACAGAGATAATAATATTTGTAAGACTCGCCAGAAGTTATTATTTTTAATTAGCTGATAATTTATTGTGGCTTACCATTCCTTCAATGAATCTTCATGTATTTAGACATCTTGTCGAAGCTATTTCTTGTCCTGCTGCAAACCACAAAATGGGAGGATCTATGAATTATAGTAAACACATCTCCATAACTGAGCTTCAATGGTTCAGTTATACATGTATTGATGATTGTGTACTTTCATATGAAAATCTGCTAAGGTTTAGGTTAGCAATATTTACCTACAAAAAAAACACAATATATAAATAATATTCAAAGAAATACATGGTTTATATTGGAGAACTTTATTCGTCGATAATGAGAAGCAGTCCAAATGAACGATACATAAAATGATATCATAACAAAAGGCATTTACATTGTATAAATATAAGTAGTCATTAAATTTTATAAATTAATAAGCATATGTTGCCATTTGTTGGTCCATTTCTTTGATTACTTTATATTTTGTCCTATACAGAGTATTAATGTATATCAAGCCACAAGAATGTAAATTATGTATTGATGAATAAAATGATGACCTTTTGACAGATTTGTATCTTTGTATCACAATTTTAGTACCTTAAGGCGGTATCAAGTCAGTTCGCCCCTGACTTATGTTTCAACCAGATAACTGTTCGCTCTGGGTTGTTTCCCCACAGTAAAATAAAAATATATAATACTTTACATAAATAGCGTTTTGACGATGTTTTTTTAAGATGATAAGTTTATGCAAATACTACAACATCATTGGTATTTTGGTGTTTCAGTAGATACATTATATTGTACCTAGTGTTTAAAATTGTTATTTTTTAAAATAACTTCAAAACTTGTAAAATGTGTTTATTACTTTATCTTTAATGTTAGGCCAAACAAAAAAATATGTTTGTTTCCGGTTACATAGAATTATAGTTCAAAGTTCAAAATTTTATTGTAGACAAAAAATCCCTGTCATGCCTGTTGGGATAATACATGACAAACATTACAAAGAAACAAATTGTAGAATACATATTAACAAACCTCATAAATGTAACAAACAGACTGCTTTATGAAAGAAATCAAGGATTTAATATAAAATAGGTAGGTACTCATAGGATGAATTTTTTTGGGGGGGAATCGTGTTGGTTAAATTAGTAATGTTGGGGCGGAAGTATGAAAATATAACTAAAACCCAGAACAATACCGGGAGTTTTCCGGT
Source organism: Limnoperna fortunei (assembly GCA_944474755.1). Taxonomy (NCBI): domain Eukaryota; kingdom Metazoa; phylum Mollusca; class Bivalvia; order Mytilida; family Modiolidae; genus Limnoperna; species Limnoperna fortunei. Next base: position 97,001,163 of record OX104114.1, on the reverse strand, counting down.
TCAAAGTAACCTCCATTAAAAACGCAAAAAAAAACTTGAGGGTCGGCTACAAAAAAATAGTTAGGTTCCGGTAACCGGAAACACACAATTTTTTTTGGCCATATAGCAGTTTCTGAGGCAAAAGGACCCCCCCCCCCCCCCCCCCCCCCGCCCCACGGCTTAAAAGGGGTATTTATATGCGACTTCAAATTTGTCCACGATGGAAAATCAAAATTGGTTTTATAACTCCATTTTCACAATTTTAGTACAAATTAAATGTACTTTTTTAACTATAAAAAGCCAACTATTAGCAAAAATTTATGAAATACTGAACATTTACTAAGATATGAGAGTATATCCTTATGGATTTTTTCAAGTATCCAAGTTGAAGTTGAAGTACATGTAGTAATAATACATGTGTCAAATAAACAAAATGTGCTTTTTGTTTTTAACATAGAAAATTTAACAAAGTGTGATAGTTATTAAGTATTTAAAATGTACATTGAAAGGATGTTGACATGCACATTTTATACAGCTATTTATTTATTTAAAATGGAAAGTGTTGATAGTGTGCACCAGCACAGTGAAAATTTTGTGGTAACATCTACAAATATATTTTTATTTTATTTATAAATTGTATTATAATGAAAAAGTATGTAATTTTACACTGTACATTTACCAAAATTTACTACAGATTCTACTTACACAAAATACATGTCCACAGTGCACATGGCTTCGTGTGCGTTTGCGCGTGTGCCGGAATCGATATCAATTACCACATCCAATCAGCATCTCAATTTTCTAAATGCCAGGCCTCGGCGCCTATTTTTAAAGACAGTGCTCACCTTTCAGTAAAAAAGTCAAGATTACGCGCTTTCATTCTTGTGAACTTAGTAGTTCGAACAATTATTATGGTTAGTGTTGTATTTGATATCCCAGACGATGAAATTCTTGAGGATTCAGCACTGTCAGTAGGTTTACTGGTAAACAAGAATGTCCAGATTGAAATTTACCACTGACGCACATGACATCGACTGCCACATTGTTCTTCTTATACTCAGCAAAGTGTTGACTCCGACTATGAAAGTACTTCATATCAGGTATTTATATCCAAGAATATCTAGATCTGTTTTATCTTTGAGTTTGTCCACGGCTTTCAAGCAATGGAAAATCACACCCAACAGAACACATATCCGCCATTATTGCAAATTGAAAGGGGAGATAATCATACATAAGCATATATTTATTGTCTGAATATAGTTCATATTATATAAATGACTTATATTTCATGTATTATATTTTTAACAAGCTATACGCAAAAATATTATTTTTATTTAAATATTGTACTTAAAATTGTACTTGCTTCTGTGTGTGGTTGGGGGTTGGGGGGGGGGGGGGGGGGGGGAGGGTAGATGAAGGGATTAGTTTCATAACTGTTTGAATAATAATGACTTTTATATGCAATATCTGTGATTTTCTAATGTTCAGATTGTAAAAAGAAACTACTAAAATTGAAGAGGATTTAGAGTACTTGCAAATGAATTTGTTATTTTTTTTTTCAGATGCTATTAACAGATACATGTACTGCCAGACAAAAGAAGCAGGAAAACGCTGCTATCCATAAGGACAATCTAGACGTCTAGAAAAAGAAGAAAACATCACTAGAACGGGAAAAAAGAAGTATGTTACGATAATACTTTTTTCAGTCTTGAATTTCTTTGAGTGTATCATATAAAAAGGAGATGATCAGAATACACATGTTAAAAGCGAATCACAATTTTCACTGATGAGCAAATGCTTACTTATTTAATATGGAGTGTTCTAAATGACAAATTCGAAACAGTAGAAAGCAGCTGTTAACTTTCAACCATTAGCTGTTATCTGTTTTTTTTTAAATTGACATTGTTGTTAATTGTTATAATGTAAATAAAAACACTGTTTGCTGTTTAATAATACTAGTCAGAACACTGTTTACTGTTTTACAGATTTTTTCTGTTATCTGTTAATTCATTTTAATCACCACTTATTTCAATGTAATTGAGTCTCCATATGAAGGGAGGGATATACATAAGATCACATACTAGTTACTATGGAAACACTGATTAATTAATGCATTTTTTCACCGTATCGCCCTTTGATGAGATTCTGCTGTTATCTGTTTTTTCGATTTATGAACTCACTGTATTCTGTTTTCTCATGTAAATTGCTGTTATCTGTTAGTGTTATCATTATTTTAAATTTACTGTTATTTTGGGAAAAATATACAAATTGTTACCATGTTAATGATCCCCCCTCCAGCCCCCTCAGCTCCCAAATGTTCAGTTTTATGGATGTTCTATACAAAATGTTAACATTTATTATTATTACATAATGTGCCACATATAATTTTAGTTATGTCTAGATCTGTAACACATACACATACACTGTATATATATTTTTCAGAAAGCCAAGCGGATCATAGCTGCACTAGACAATATGGAGATCAGAGATATCAAGAAGATAAGACCCGCCTTACCCGTCTTAATGGCCTATATATGTCCTCATATGACATGTATGAGAAATGTCAAGATGGATTTATTACATACTAGACATCTTCGAAGTTGGATAAATTTATAGAATAAAAGATAAAAGTAGACTGTAAATTTATTTACATTTCTTCAACCAAAAGCAGAAAGGACAGAAAATGAGCAACCAGAAACGAACTAGAACACCTTCCTCTTGGATTGTAAAACAGATTGAAAAATGTACATATTGACATAATGAGCATTTATTCAATAAATCGTTAAATTGTTTCTTTTTTATGTAATATTTATCCACTTGAAAATGAGAAAATTGTAACACCTTTGGGATTAATTGCCATTAGACAAGCCTGTCAGCTCAGTGATATATACAGGCAATTGTACATTAGCTAGTACACTTTTAACTCTACTTTCTTAATGATGTGTCATCTTGAATTCCTTGACCATTGTTCAAGTTAGTGATCATCCTATTGATACAATTTCAACAGTCCAATATTGGAGCTTAAGTGAGCACAGTGTGAGCAATATTTCTAGAGTAAAACTTGCACAAACTTTTCATTGGACTAGACATGTTCTTTTTTATCACAAGACTGTTATTGTTGATAAATGTAAGTGAGCAATGATGCTCAGTTTTACAAAATGAGAGGTCAAGGTGGACATTTGTGGAATGCTGATTCTGGATAGGTTGAAAAAACCAAATCCACGTGAGCCGACCTGTGCAGGCAGCTTTTTTTCATCATATCATCTTTCCCCTAACCTAAATGTCCATTTTGTAATATTATCCATGCAAAATATGGACATTCATAACCTTTTGACCATATTTTAGATTATAACAAGTAACCTTTTGTGCAATTTTTTGTAATTTCATCAATACAAAAGGAGACCTTTTGGATTTTAATTTGGTCAAAATACCATATGACCTTGGTCTTTTGGTTTTGAAAATAGCATCTGTGGCCTACCTTTCATCACCTTTTTTTGTTGATATATGATCTTTTTATTATCTTTTGTCGACAACAGGTTATATTTTGGAAAAAAAGGTCATATTTTGTTGTTCACCTTTTGAACACATTTTAGATCTGGAAAGGTGAACTTTGCAACACCTTTTGTCAAATCAAAAGTGGGCCATTTCGACTGACTTTTGAAGTCAAAAAGGTATACAAAAAGATGATCTTTTAGATCTTTTGTATTTTTTCAAAAGGTGTTCAAAAGACAACAAAATGTATTCAAAATTAGGACTTTTGGATACCTTTTGACTATCTTAAAAGTTATTGTTTCGTGCAGTGCAAGCCTTAACACCTGACCTCTATCATCTCCTAAATTTCTCCTAAAATTCTCCTAACTTCCTCCTAAAATGCTCCTAACCGAATCCTCCTAATTTTCTCCTAACACTTACATAACAACAGGGAGAGATGGGGGCTAGGAAAAAGTAAAACACCTAAATATGACTCATGCAAGTACATTTCAGAAAAGCTTAAACTATATGATGAAGTTAAAACAGAAAAATGTTGTTGGAAAGCTGCAAAAATGAATGTAGCTTTACAAGCCACCACGAGTCAACTTTCCTATATCTATCACAAGCTTTCGCAAAATAATTCTGTGAACATATACTCCTGCTCCATCAATAAAGGGCCTGCAAAATATTTATACAACTCAGCAAGAGAAGACAGATTATGAACTGTGTCAGCGTCATTCACTGGTATTACAGGCAGAAGGAAGAATGGCTATCCAACCAGAATTCGTTAATCCTAAATTCAGATGAAAATGCAAGTGCTATTAGACGTTGCATGATGTATCGACTGGGACTTAACACCTTAAATCAGACAAAAATTTAAATACATCCACTGTAGAAATGTTAAGGATTCAACAGAAGTTTATGTCGGTCATTTCCAAAAAATTTAACATTTAACAAAAAACTTTGAAGGCAGAGTCCATACATACATGTACATGTGCATATGCAGCTATTTACAGCTAATTTAGGTCCAGTTAAATCTCTTCTTCTCTTATGTCAAAGTCTGTTATACCTCTGACCATGGGATCTACTTTTGAACAATCTCTATAATCAATACAAAAAATTGATAGGTTGCAAAAGGAGTATAAATAGATACTGCATATAAAATAGCTGCTTCAAATAGAAGAAAATACATATTTGATATTTATACAACTCAGCAAGAGAAGACAGATTATGAACAAAATGAACTTCAGAAGACGGCAAATAAAAAAACTGTCCTCCCATAATACAGATCATTTATATGCCAAAGGAAATGGACAGCTATTAAGTGTTAATTTTGCAAGAAAATAAAATTTTACACCTTAAACAGTTTTGTTCATGACATAAAATGGCCCTATTCCCTACAATAGATTCTCTCTTGGTTTATACTGTGGGCTTCTATGTCTATGTGCTCAGCAGTGACACATATCTTATGGTGACATAGGTGGCTGCATTCAATTATCTACCTTTGGCATATCAATAGGACTTAATTTGTGCCTAATCATATATTCCACTCGATATGCCCTCTCTTTCTTACAACCCTCTGCAGGCCACCTTACATTTGGACCCCATAGCCTCTTTTGTCAACACAGACCCTCCACAGTATATATCTATGATTTTGTCCTAAAATCCCAAATTTTCTGATAAATTTTTCCTCCAAATCTTGGAAAAGTCCAACATGATAACGAAATCTGGAAAGTGTTTTAAAAAGGTAGTGTGAAAGTAAAAGTACCATTGCCTATAGAATACAATTTCCCATTGATTTTTACATAGCTGACAAAAGTAGTGTTTTCTCTTCTACTTTTTTTAATAAAAAGAATTTTGAACTCAAATCTGAATAAAATTGAAGAAGATTCACTGGATGTTCAATTTTCAGGGAAACAAGTAAACCATCACATTGCTTTTTGATGATAACAGATAACAGTACAAAGCTACGTATTAACATTGGCACTCATCATGACAAATAACACTAAAGCTACAGCAGCTATGTGTCTGCTATATACAAACATTTTACATTATCTTAACACTTGTCTCATTTCCTTTTTGTAAAACTCATTGTTTTTATATTCTTACATTTTTTCATTCGGTTAAGTGTGTTATTGAACATTGTGATGTAGTAAAGGGTATAATTCAACAAGCAATACATATAATTTCTATTATAATTCACTTTTTAGATACAGTTAAACACATGGAAAAAACTTTCACAACAACTGGGTGTGATTAAATTTGGTTTCTTATTTAACAGAGTATTAATTTCACGTGATTAATTTCAATCACTTTCTGACAAATTTAAATAAAGGAGGTAAAGATTTATATATTAATTCTTTTATTTTGTTAAAAAGATAAATAAAATGTTTGGATAGCAGTTTTTGGTTGAAATACTACAGCAACTACAATGTATGTACATAAAGTACACCTATACTGCATAAGACACCAATGCAGGGGAAGCAACTCTGAACTGGTACATCAGTCTGGTTAGGTAATTAATGAATTAATCTAAGGGTAACTAGACATTTGGACTAGCAAGCGCCGATGTCATGATTATGTTTACACCTGTCCATGTAAACACTACCTGAGGCATTTATTAACGAAAGGTATTGCTCACAGCTTTAATCCAATGAATAAACAATACAAGAGGAAATTCCGACAAGTGTCACTGACACAAGGGCATGAAATTAAAACATCTTGGTAGATCAGATTGCACCGCAGCAAAAAAAATTAAGCTAAAAGGGCCTGGGAAGAACACTGCATGCAGTATACATGTATGCTTATTAATAACTTTCATATTTATATAATATTTCAAATGCATAAGATTTTGACATCATTACATTGATGTCCCAATTTCATTTGTTTCACACAATCGTACATTGAACAGGTTATACTATTGTTGGTAAATTAAACAACAACCAACAAAGTGTGGATTATTGTGTCAATTGTCCGTCCCTGAAGGCCTGAAGAGAGGTTTTACAGGTAGTTGGCCTGGCTGAGTGTCAAAAGCAACACATCTTTTACAATCCAATCAACAGGTGTGGCACGAAAAACATAAAGATGGGAGGAACATACCTTCATAGACTTTCACATTATAAAACAAAATTTATGCATCTTTTATAAAACAAGTCCAGCTTTCAGGGTTGCAATTATTTAATGAAAAATTTTTAAAAGGTTTAATAATTTTAAGTTATTTTGTATTTGCTATATTTTTCACTAAACCTACATGTATGACTGACAAGTATGCTGAGTTAGGTTAATTTTTGTCAGTAAACTTCCCAGGTTCCTGTTTTTGCCATATTTTTATCGATCCCTCTACCTTTTATTATACCATACATACTTAACATAACATGTGAACAGTGTGTTAGAAATCAATGTAAGGTTTTTTCAATGGTCAATGTGATGATTTATAGGCTTTACAAATACTAGTAATGTCAAATACATGTATATATACTACATCATTAATTGAACATGAAAGATCCGGTACGTCTAAACACCACACAGGACTCCTGAATGCACTAAGGATCCAAAATGTGTTATAATTAACCAAATTATGAGGTGTACAAACATGATCAAGCTATGGCTTCCTTTAGTTTTGCATTCAAAGTATATTTTCTCAATCGGAATGTTGAAACAACACAAAGCCGACTTTGAAGTTATAATATCATGAATATATAAAACCATTTCCAATCTGTTTCTTGTTGTTTCCAAAATGGATGCATCAAACCATTGTGTAGATTGCCATTGAAAAGTATCACGCTTTACAGTGTTACAAATGCGAAGGTACTTTGTAACAGCATAGAATTATGCAACACTGGTAAATTTTATTATTTTTCATTCATGTTCTGATAATTTGTTTGGAATTGTTACAGATATATGCATAAAATAATTTAATAAATTCTTAAATTTAATCATTATATTGGCAGGTACAATATACACATGATACAACAGTATATTCTTTTGCCAGTAATATTGTGTTATGTAAAGGCTGGCTCAATTTAAATTGATATGCCAAGAAAATTGGTTACACTAACAGATATATGTATAATCTAATTCTATAATTTTTTCTATTCATGCGTGTCTTAATATTCAAATTATGTAAATAATCTGCAATTAAATTAAAGGTATAACAAAGAATCAGTACTGTGAGATGGTAAAGCGTGGCGTTACACTGTTCTCCCCATGCGCTTTAAGCACCGCAGCGCTATCTGATCTACCACTGTGGTCTAATTTCATGCTGCGGTGCTATCCACTTATCACTATTTATTGTTGTATTGTTTATTCAACTGATTAAAGCTGTGGACAATACATTCTGTTAATTAATACCTCGGGTCATTACCCGGACAGGTGTAAACATCAGTGCTCGTCAGAACCATACTGATTTCTTATTTGTATACGTTTAATACAAAAGTTTTAATAAAATTAGACAAATTAAGCTTAATTTTGAATGATTTCATTCATTTCTTGTGGATACTATAATTGGAGTTAACACTTAATTTCCTTTGGTTCCCCCACAAAAAATTTGCAAATGGTGGTCATGGCAATTGCAACTTTCAGTTTCAGCAGAAATTTTGCAATACCTTCTTGTACAAAATCCTGATCTGCCGAATATTTCTAGTGTAGTTATTTTGTCAAACAAGATGCCAATTGACTTTGAAAACCCCGAAATACAATCATTTCTCTCAAGTAATGCAATTGAACAACATTACTCGCCAGATTGTTTACCAGCAAAACTCTCCGACCCCAGTACAGAAAAAGCAAATCGCTGTCTCTTTGAACGAATTGACCCAACAAATTATGAGTCAGAAGCAAGAATGGTAGCTTTTCGTACTGTACATAACAGAATTATCCCCTGGATCAAAACTCTTAATCTGTATTATTATGAACTCATGGGTAAACAAATTGACAAAATGGTATCCTGGGTTGACAGTCCCAAGACAATCTCATCCAGTCAAAAACTCCAATCCATTTCAATCGATGTAAAGAACAGCCAAGGTGAAAGACAATACAAAATAAATTTTTTGTGAAGTCTGGTCTTATTCAAGCCCAAGGCAACCATCACATTGACTTTGCAACAACCGACTTCCCAGATTTGATGTCAATCATTCACCACATGTCTGGTCCTTTAGACAATGAAAAGCCAGAACACCAGACTGTTACTAACAATGACGAAACACAAGCAAAAGAACATGAACAGACTCAAGTTAAACTACCATACAGTGACAACAATCAGAAACCACCCTCATCTTCAAACAAAAATGACTGCACTGATAAAACTGCTACTAAAATATCTAGTGATCTGAATAACAACACTATAGATAAATCAGACTTAGACAGGCTGGAAAATGCCTTTGTTAGTGCACTAGATAAGCTTGAACAGGCAACGACAAATAGTAAAAATGAAATAATCGAGCTAATTAAATCCCACAAATCAGTCGACAAGACAAAAACTGTAAACTTTGAGACCATATCTTCACTTGAAACAAGAATCCATAATTTAAAAGAAGAAAACAAATATTTGGGCCAGCAACTTCAAACTGTAAAATCAAATTTACATGAAGACCTTGAGTACATGCAGAGACAAATACATGACAAAAACTCAGAAAATGAAGTACTACATCAAACCATCCAAGATCTGACAGCAAAACTCAATATGGCCAAGGATGAAATAATACAGATGAAAACTACTATGGCTTTCTCATTACCAGCACCTCAGCCTTATATGAGGAATCAAGATCCACAACCCACAGCTCTCCCATCAGTTCTGCTTATAGGTACGTCCAATATTGAAGGCATTAAAGCAGACAAATTAACACATGTGGCAAAGGTTCAAAAAGCAATCAAATACACATTGAACGAAACATCAGAATTCCTGGATACAGTTGTAGAAGAACCAACAGTTTTGGTTCTTCATTCCCTCACAAACGACTTGAAGAGAAAAAAGCCAGAACAGTGTGTAAATGATCTGTTTCAACTCGTAACAACTACCTGTGCAAAATGGCCTTTGGTTAAAATAATTATTTCATTCACAACTCCAAGACGTGACTCGCTTAATAACTCATCATCTGCTCAAATCATTAATGTTCTACTAAAACAGAAATTTCTAGGAGTGGATAATGTGTACTTTGCGGAACATCCTAACATGTTAACAAATGGTTACCCAATGCAGATCTCTTACAACAAGATGGTATTCACCTCAATGAAAAGGGTATTTCATTCTTAGCTGTGAACATCAGGAAAGCTATACATATCGCTCTGAACATACCATTGCCACCTCGCCGTCCAAGAAGTAAATCCCCTGGTCGAAGATTACGTAGACAACAGGATGACAAATGATACAGAGGCACAATTATATTTCAAGTCAATTCATTAGTGATATAGTTAATATCAGATTTGAATATCGACCTAACTTTTAATTTTGTATTTTTTTTTCTATATTGCATCATTCATTATTAATCTATTGAATAGTTGTTGCAAAGGGGAACCGAAGAGATCTCTCAATAACACACAGACCCCTTGACCCACTAATCTACAGCAATAAAAATAATAATGCCAATAAAAACTAGATTGGGTACCTCAATCAAAATGTGCTTTTGGAACATTGGAGGGTTAAAATCCAAAAGCAATAACAAAATAATTGACCCTCTTTTCTTAAAGGAAATAGAAAAATTTGATCTTGTCTTTCTGGCAGAAACGCATGTAGGGAACAATGCAGAAATTCATTCCATTGGCTCTTTCCATTACCATGGCATATGTAGACCAACATCAAAGAAAAATAACCGTCACTTTGGTGGGTTAGCAATTCTTAGAAAACCAGAATTAAAAAATTATGTTAAATATTACAAAATACTAGCCATGAATATCAATGGGTCAAACTAGAGAAAGATTTCTTCGGTCTCTCTGATGACTTGTATATATGTTTAGTTTATTATCCACCTAGTGGCTCAGCATATACCCAGGGACTCAGTTTAGACATACTCGATTGTATTGAAAAAGATATAAGCAAATTCAAAGACATGGGTAACATAATACTCTGTGGCGATTTTAATGCTAGAACTGCTTCTGAGTCAGATTTTATAACTAATGATGAAAATAACTATTCTCCCACATACAACTACCCCATTGACAGAAATATAACACGAAGAATTAGCCCAGATCTTACACTAGATGCTAGAGGAAAGGACCTGCTTGATCTTTGCATAAGTCAGCAGATCAGAATTTTAAATGGAAGGGTCCTTGGGGATATGCTCGGCCACTACACATGTTACACTCCAAATGGAGCAAGTGTAGTAGACTACGTAATGGTGTCGGAGGATATCCTGAGTCAAGTTTTACATTTTAAAGTTGTTGATTTTATACCTACTTTATCGGATGCCCACTGTAGGCTTGAATGGACAATGTCTGCCAAATTTACAGTACAAAAAAAAACTTACTATACATCCCTTTTACCTTTATCACCAAATTATATCTGGAATGAAGAGGCATCACAAAAATTCAAGCTTGCAGTGTGCTCCACAGAAATTCAAAATCAACTAAACAATTTTAACATCACTCCAATTATGGGAACTCGGTAGATCATGTAGATGATGCGGCAGCAGAGCTCTCTGGAATTATACTTTCAGCGGCAAACTCTTCATTAAAAAAAATGTAGATTGACAAAAAAGGAAACCTCACATAACAAAAAATGGTTTCATACTGATTTGAAAAAAACTAGAAACAATTTGATTAGTTATGGGAAAATATATTCAAAATTCCCTAAAGACACCTCTGTTAAAAACCATTATTACAAGCTTCAGAGAGAATATTACAAACTGCGAAAGTTTAAGTATAAGCAATACAAAGAATCTATTATAAATCAGTTAGACTCATTACACAATAATAATCCAAAACTTTATTGGAATCTTGTTAATGACCTCCGACAACAGAAAGAAAAAGACCTAAAGTGCTCTGCTGTTGACCCATCTGCATGGGTTTCGCACTTTGAAAAATTAAATCAAGTTGAAGAAAAATTTTCTGGACGGTTAAAAGATCTTGAGGTCCAACTTGACATGTTGCAAAATCAAAGAAACTTTAATGAATTGGACTTTCACATCAGTAAAGCTGAAATTTCAAAAGCCATTTCTAAACTTAAAAATGGTAAATCTCCTGGACTTGATAAAATTTCCAACAACATGCTAAAATGTGCTCAAAATGAGCTACTGCCTAGCCTTGAAAAAATTTTTAATGCTTGTTTAACCAGTGGTAACTATCCAAAAAATTGGGCAGCTGGTTATATCACTCCTATACATAAATCTGGAGATATATCTGATCCAAATAATTACAGGGGAATTTCAGTCACAAGCGCTATTGGAAAACTCTTTAATTCAATATTGGATAACAGACTTGATAACTTTTTAGAAAAACTTAACATTATTGACACATGTCAGGTTGGATTTACAAAAAAGGCAAGAACAACTGATCATTTGTTTATACTCAAATGTATTATTGACACATATTGTAACTCAAAAAATGGCAGGGTGTTTGCCTGCTTTGTGGACTTTCAAAAAGCTTTTGACACTGTCATTCACACTGGATCAAAATTAAACTACTCCAAATTGGAGTAGGATCTTTATTCTATAACATTATAAGCAAAATGTATGAAATAAGCAGGTCCTGTGTTAAAATTAAAAATGGAATTACTCATTTTTTTCCCACTAAAGTAGGAGTAAAGCAGGGTGACAACTTAAGCCCTAACCTCTTTAAAATTTGTATCAATGATTTTACAGATTAAATAAAAAATAGTTCAGACCCTGTCTTATTAAATGAAAACCCAGTTCATTCTCTTATGTATGCAGATGATATAATTATCTTATCTTCTACAGCTGAAGGTCTGCAAGCTAAACTTAATATTCTTGATAAATACTGTGATGATTGGTGCTTGACAGTTAACCCAACTAAAACTAAAGTTTTGATATTCAACAAAGCAGGCAGACACCTACAACATAAATTTAATTACAAAGATAATGTGATAGAATGTGTTCAACACTGTAAATACTTAGGAGTGCACTTTAGTGCCTCTGGAAACTTCACCTATGCTCAAGATGAACTCTATAAAAAAGCCTAAAGGCCTATTTTAAACTACAGAAAGATTTTCTCTGTATTAATCCAGATCCAAAAACAAGTATCCATGTTTTTGACCATACAGTTAAGCCAATCTTACTTTATGGTTGTGAAATATGGGGAACTTTTAATGCAAATACAGCCCGATTTAGAAATGGTTCTTTAACACCAGATAAAATTTACTCAAATATTATTTGTGAAAAATTACACTCAAAATTTTGCAAGTTCATATTAGGGGTCCATAGAAAAACAACAAATTTTGCTGTGTTGTCAGAGCTTGGACGTTTTCCACTCCATTATGATATAATTAAAAACATCTTGAATTACTGGCAACGCCTTGAAAACTTAAAAAAATTTCCTTTATTACAGAAGGCCTATGAACAATCAAAACTTCTTTATGAGCAAAAAAAATCTTCATGGTATGGATCACTTCTATGTATTTTCCTGTAATTAACCAACTGAAAGATAAAAGGACCTCTAAAGCTAAACTCAATAAACTCATAAGAGAAACATTTTTGGAACTATGGATTAATCAAAGGGCCCAATTTTCAAAATTTCAATGGATAATGAAATGTGAAGACAAAAACATACTTAAAGAATTATGTAACTTTATTTATAAATTTTGTAGATAACTATGAAATTGACATATTTATATGTGTATGTATACACTGTATGTATGTGTATATGTGTATGCATATATGTATATGAATACTGCTTACTTTTCTGGGCAAGACACAGGGAGAATCTAAAAGATTAAGCACCGTCCCCTGGTGTTTTCTCCAGTAAGGTAACCTTCTCTCTCGGCCAAACAAATCCTTGTCTTTCTGGGTTAGACACGGGGAGAGTCTATCATGACTCTAACAAGCACCGCCCCCTGGTGTCTCTCCCAGATAGATAATTACACTACTACTACGATATAAAATAAACATCAAATCTTGGTGAAAAACACTTTTTCTGTTCAATAGAATTCTTAAGCACCGTCCGGTGACTTAAATACGAACATTATGAATAATATTATGTTTTCAACCTTGTCACACTGTGCACACAACACCAATTTTATAAAAATGTTTAACACTATTACAACTTGTGTAACTCTGTTAAAATTGTAATGTACTGTTCATTAATCATACATGTAAATTATTTGTCATTGCCCCTTGTGGGACCTTAATTGGAATAAAAATATTGGTATTGGTATTGGTATTGTACATTTTAATTATGTTATTTTAGCAGAAATTAGCAGAATTATTAAACTATCTGTAATTAAATTGATATGCATAAATATGCATTAAAATGTACACTGATAAATTTGCTGAAAGCACCATGCACATGCACAATCCAGAGTTGCTTCCCCTGCATTAGTGATTATTATGCAGTATAGATGTATTTTGTGTTCTTGGTGTAGAATAATTTACCAAAAACTGCTATACAAACATTTTTAATATATTTTTAACAAAATAAAACAATTTATATATAAATCTCTACACCCTTGAATTTAAATTTTGCAGAAAATAATGGAAATTAATACTCTATTAAATGAGAAACCAAATTTATTTAACCTAATTTAGCCGTCCGACCAAGGGCATTAAGTTGTCGGTGTAGGACGTAAAAAACTCCCCAAGTAAGTATTTAACCTATTTTTTTGTAAAAATTTATTACAGAACTTTTCAATGTGTTGGGCTGTGTCTAAAATTGAGTATAATAGAACTTATATTTTTTGCTTGTTATAAACTACACTACCAAATTCGTTCAATAACACACTTAACTAAATCAAAAAAATGTAATTGAGTGAAAAAAATAAGTTGTAAAAAAAGGAAATGAGACAGGTGTCAAGATAATGCAATGTTTGTACATGGCACATTGCTGGTGTAGCTTTAGTGTTATTTTATATAAGTGCCAATGTTAAATAGTAGCTTTGTATTTATATCTGTTATCATCTGTTATGTATGCCAATAATTTAACACAAATTAAGAAAAAATTTTATACTATGTCATTAATTGCATGTATTAAATTCAACAAAGTCACCCAACCCCCCCCCCCCCCCCTCCGCCCATGTTAGAGATAACACACACACACAAATCCATGTAAAGCACTAAAATGTTCGATGTAACGTGCAAGATTGGACCCTTTTTAAAACACGACACCACAGTGCTTTCCAAAATTTCTGGGGAGAACCATGCATTACAAAATTCCTCTATTTCTTTTTTTATTGTATTACACACATCACTTCAGAATGTGACTCTAATTAAGAAATAGATTATTGCGAGCTGGCTTTATGGGAATTAAAACATGGTCAGACCTTATATTTGTCAATATTTTATACCGAGCGATAAAGCCCGCTCCCAATAATCTATTTCGATTCTAATATGTCTAACAAATGTTTTAAAATTTCGAAGCGGTTCCAAGAGGACGCTTACAGTGGTAATATTGTTGTTTTGAAACTAATACGATATATCCCAAAACAGTATGTTAAAGCAAATAAAATTGACATAAACATATATTCTAATCATTTTATTGAATTACGTACCTTTTAAACAAAAATATTGAGAAATCATAACGAAATTGCTTTGTTCCAGTTTGAAATTTTCAGTTCAGCATAATATGACGTCAGAATTCTAATTGTGACGTCATATTAATTCGAATGTAAAATTGTTAAAAAAATGATGTATCGGGAGTAGTTTAAATCATATAAATCTCAGAATTCAGACTAAAAATAACTAATTTATTAGCAATAACGATAATTATGGATAACACATAACAAACAGCATTTGTAAATCAGTTTTTACATTTACACAAAACACACAGTTTACGCATGTGCGAACTAAACTTATTGGAATTTTGACACGGCTTTGTCTACATGGCTAAAGCAGGACGTCATATTAGAATTGTGATTCAAGGGAAGGGAATATATTAAAATGCAAATCTTATATCTTTTGTACAAGTAAAATGAAACAATCAATCTGCAACTCGTCTTTAAATAACATTAACATTGGAAGTCTGAATTGGCAAAGGTCCGAATATGAAATGGTCTGAATTTGTGTAGTCCAAATTTGACACATTTCCAGTTTCACATGGTTTATATCCCCTTTTACTTCAGTTAAAAAAAAAACTATGGCTATCATTACTAAAAGACTATGATACTGAAATGAAGATTGCATTGTTTTTGTATTGTTTGTCTATTCCATTTAAATTTTCATCTATTTTACCTCATTAGTGGATGTTACTATAACCATAAGCAACAGAAACAAAACATGATTATGATTATGATTATACATTTCACTGTTGTGAATGTGCCGAGCCAGTTGACTTAGATGACCTAAATGAGCCTAAGCCAGAGCCATAAGCAGACCCAGCACCGGAACTTTGAAAAACTTATGTTTCTTATCATGTTCTTCATGCTTTTTATGATTGTTATTGTTATCAATATTAAATATAATAAAGAATAAAATTATTACTACTGTCTCTACCGTGTTATTACTATTATCTGACACGTGTCAAATGTTGGTTACAAATTACAGGACGTTTCAAAAAGATCAATACTAAATAACAATTACAATTTAATTAAACGTACACATAAAACCATACCGTAGTTAAAGAAGTAACAATACACAAAAATAAAGACAAAATATCGCGAATCATCCTAAATCATGGACATATTCACATGCATAATCGGCGTAATTAAAAATATGACTTTTTATATATTTATACCTACCCGCTTTATTTATATTACCTACCTTTGCCAAAGTTTGGTTTCACAATTACATATCCGCAAAATGAAAAAAAATCTTTATAATTTTCTTCAGAAGACTTTAAAGCAACCATTATCTATATCATGGTCACAAAATTCGCATCCATACTCGGCAATAAAAATAGTGAATTCCGGTGTACTACCATACTTTCCATACTTAAAAATACTACTTATGAATGTTTTGTTTATATATTTTACCTACCTTCTTTATTTATTTTCCCTACCTTTGGTTTTACTGGGGCCAGTCCGACCAGGGACGTTCGACTAGGGGACGGATTGGTTTGGGGACGGATCGTCTAGAAATCGTTCTACCTCAGATAAGCATCAGGTAAATGGGGGAATAAACATCAGTTAATCAGTTAATTAATTTAGGATCATGTTAACACAACAGGGGGTTTTAAAAATGCACTCAGATATTGACACCTGTCATACACCTGAAGCGTGAAAATTACCAGGACAAACTGTGACTAGAGCCGCAGTTTTTAGTACCGGAAGTTGACACTATGTGGTATTTTTTTAAAATTGGCAAGTCGTCAATTGGTTATTGTCAGAGATGTATATATGCATTATATGTAATTATTACATATATGTATAATGCATGATGACTCAGACAATACAGATTTCCATATTGGGGACCCACTGACCAAAAAAGTGGGGACAAGTTGACCATTTTGGGGGGGCGGGCAGTTGACTTGGAATAGAATTCCTTCTAAAACTCTTTTTACATCATATTACACCAAAAAAAAACCTTAAATATAATGTACGATGGCAGGCGTACACTTTATTACTGCATGCGTAGTTAGGTAGACCTGTTAAAAACTGCATGTTACCTTAATCACTCGTGGCCATACACTAAAACTGGTAACCTGTAGGCTGTACTGGCTGAACTGTGACATTGTTTATGAGTAGTAGTGTAATAATTCAATTATCCGTCATTTTTAATTATGAGCATATTGAAATCCGAGTTGACACACCACACATTTATATACGTACATGTATATTCGTTGACGTAGACCAGGAAGCTTACATCAGACCAGCTAGACCAAAGAGGCAAATCCGTTCCGTTAAATACAAAGACTGCCTGACTAATAACATTATAGACCATCAGGAACCAAACAACACTAGGACTTTTATTGTACCATCATCCAAATGCAACCAATACAGGAACTCTTTCTTTGTTGACACAATCGTCCACTGGAATAAGCTACTGGAAGACACAGTGCGCAGAAAGACAATTGATAGCTTCAAGGAAGCTCTACCGACCTGCTACTAAGCAGCAGCTCTCTTCCGATGCGTCTATACTAGTATTGGTCCTGCATCGTATTTATTCAGATTAAGATCAGACGCTACACTATCCATCTAGCAAGCAACGACTGTCCCTAGCACCCAGTCTATTATATGAATAGTCTAGAGGAGTTACAAGGCATCCGGTATATGTATACGCCTTAAAATTTTTCGAGGTATGTAAAAGGAAAATACTATTTTAGTTCGCTTTTCCTGGCATATGTTTGAATAATCCGTATTTTCATAATATAGTTTGTTATAATTTTAGTTATCTGAACTTTTATTCAAGATAAAACTTAAAGTTTCGCAGAGAAGCATGTTTAACAAAAATATAAAATCCCCAAAGAGCCTTTCTTCAAATGCCGGCATTTTCGGATAGTACGTTTTTTTTAAAAACTGTATATTCACTTCGGCGAATCTTACTTCAAAGAACTTTTTAGTTTAAACCAAAATAAAAAATAAGAAGCTTACCGAATAAAGTGACTAAAAAAACTCCAATATACCCTCCGATAAAAATAATTGGACTTGTGGTTTAAGTGAAAAATGGACCCGAAGAAATTCCCCCGAATACATAAAAATTTGGCATTTCGCCAAACTGATACATCCGCCGATATATATATAAATAAATTTATTTATCAATTCTGTATGAAATTGCTTTTTAAATGCAGCTCTAATATCTAAATTCCATTGAATAATAAATCCACTGTCCATGCTACAGCTCGGCGCAGCCAAATATCAAAATAAGAACTAATATTCTGTTGAAGTAATGTATCTAGTGAATCCCTACAATTTGATTGATTAATCAAGACGGGGATATCATACCGTATTCCCTGTGAAACCCCAGGGATATTGAAACCAGTTTCAAAATGGTGTCTATTCATTGAATAATTTATTTGTTTTACATAATATAAATAGTTAAACATAATATAAAGATATCGATTTTAAATACATGCATTTTACGGAATCGATCATCTCTGTCTGCGTTTTGTCTTGAAATTAACAAGGGAGATAACCGATAACTTGAAGTCTTCAAAATGGCAAACAAAGGCATTTGCATCGCACTTCGAAAGTGAAATTTATCATTAAAAGTTTAGCTGGGAATAAAAAGTCGTAAAAAAATAAAGGTTATAAAACTTTAAATGCCATAAAAAGTTTTGTTGGAAGCTTTAATGTGTTGAATGGTAGGTTCTCCGATAGCTACAATAATGTAGCTCCTTATTTTTTTAATTTTTTTTGTTATGGACGGAGCTACAAAGCGGTCCCATTACTCGTAATGGAGCAAAAACAATTTTGGGATTTACACATATTTTCCGCTATTTAACCTTTGTCTTTATTAAATAAATATGTTTTCTTTCCTCCGCCGTTCATCTGATATGTCTACAATGTCTAATTAAATAATTTTAACACTTTTTCGTAATCGTGGCATTGTTGACATAATTAAAATTGTGGAGCGTAGAATTTCGGAATCGTATCGGTAAAATTTGTAATAAGGGGACATAATCATAATGCAAATGAATACAGCTGAAATCATCCGGAATTTCATTTTTTACCAAATCGATTCCGATATTATCGAAATTATGCACTTCCGGAATTCATATTTTGTCAACAATGCCATGATTACGAATAAAGTGATAAAACTAACGAATACGGTGTTGTGGAAATATCAGTTAAACTGCAAATACATAAAAAAGTATGTAGCAAACCAGGGAAACAGTTTAATTGCTTATAATATGCATAAAACCCCCGGGTGTGAATCACTCCCGGGCTGCTCCATTACGAGTAATGGGACCGCTTTGTAGCTCCGTCCATAACAAAAAAAATTAAAAAAATAAGGAGCTACATTATTGTAGCTAGTTCTCCGATAGTCGGGTGTTCCAAACTAAAGCATGAGAAATGTCTAATCTAATTATATACTCTAGAATATAAGTACAATAAGACTTCAATAGAATATAATTGGGCTTCAAATGGGATACAGGTTCATATTCCCTGTCTGTATTCTATATTCCCTTCGCCTACGGCTCAGGGAATATAAAACACAGACAGGGACCAGTATCCCCTGTGAAGATCCTGAATAACATATAATTACCAGTCCCTCAGACAAAGGTCATTTACAGAGCCGTTGTCAAATTGAAAACAAAATTTTCAATTTTCACACTTTTTACTGTACTAGTATTTTATTTTTGTTCCCCACTTTAAAAAAAAAATCAACAATTTTAATGTGTCATTATATCTATAGCTGGATGATAAGTTTTCGCTTTCGTAACCTATATATACTAGTATGTCATAATAAACCATTGGAAGGCTACATTTTGTAAAATTTTTATAACTTTGGAATTCAGTATTGATATTATTTAAACAATATCAATACTAAATTCCAAAGTTATAAAATTTTTACCTTTTTAAGAAGAAAAATGGGCACATTACTTATCTTTTAGAACAAATTTTTACATTTACTTTCTAATTTTTGTATTAATTGCACAATCAAACATTCTTAAACAGTACTCATTATAAAAATCAAAAATGGGTGTACATTTGTAATTACTAAAATTCAACTGATTATTAATAGGTTAATAGCAATATTTCCAAAGAAGTTTCTTAAAAAAGAGATTTACACAGCCAGAAGTTTTGAAGTACCCTTTATGACATTATGCAAACTGTGACGTCATAATGCTATGATGTTGTAACAATATATTGTAAACAAGTAAACATCAATACAAGAATTTGAAATAAATGGTGAAAGCAAAAAAAAACCATGTTTTTAAAATTAGTAACCGAGTGCATTTATTGTGTACAAGGTCCATGGGTACCAAATGAAACCACTCCACCTACTTACATGTCACTTATATATATATATATATATATATGCACATATCCTGGCTTATTCCATCTACATGTGCACCCCCCCCCCCCCCACAAACAATGTTTAAGCTATCTTTGTAATCTCAGGAAGACATTTTTGTGATTGTATTTCTAAAATAGGAATCAGATTATTATCTTCTAATTTTGTTCTTTAAATATGGATCAATTTCATATATTTACATTTTATAGTTTGTTTACATTCTTCAGTGCCTACAATTATCTCCCTTGGTTGACAAGGTTTTAACTTTATTAGTGTCTATTTTCTTAATTGCTAAAAAGTAGAAATATGAATGTTGATTACAAGTGTTTCCCCTTGGTAAAATGAAGCATTTGAGGAAAAATGCTGGATTTAAATACATCTTGTAGAAATGGTCATGCAATCATAATTTGTTTGGGGGGAAAAGTGCGTGCTAGATTACGACCCGACTCTATCTGTTGCTACTGGATCAGTTTTTCAGACAAAAATTAATGACATAAATAAAATACAAACCATATTTTACGGGCTTTGCATGCTTTTTTGGTAAACAGTATCATGGATTTGGTTGAAAGGCATTTGTGAGCAATATCATATAGAACCTTATCTCGCAGATCTCCAAGGCGCTATGTTTTGCTGTTCTAAATGGTTGAAGTGCACATATGTATTTTTTTTTGTTTTGTTCAAAGTAAAATTATTTACATGTAGTTGCAATAGTGTTTAACCTTACTCAATTAATTTTGCTTCTGTTTTCCAATAATTTAGCTTTTAAATTCTCGCCAGTTTTGTAAAAGTGTCCCCATATTAGAAATCATTAGATCACCATATGACATGGCGAAATTCATGCATCCGATTTTATTTTTTCTATCCAATCAAAATGCTCAGTTATAATTAGCCGATGTGTAAACAAAGCTTCCGCCATCTTTGTCCCACAAGCACACTATTTGTACAGTTTTGGGAACGGCATAATTTTCAATCGTTTTAAGAAAATGGTTCTTAGTTGTGAATGTGGTACATATAATTCCGATGAAAGGTACCCAGATCGAATGCAAGGATACTATTTATACCATTTCCAAATATTAAAAGAGATTTAGAGAAATGTCTACGCTTGAAAACGTGTGTAAGTCCCAATGATCAGCTCAATATTAACAGAATAAATAAACATAAAGCAGCTGCAATCCTTGTTGAGATATAAGCAACCCTACTTTGTGAGAACCATGCCCGCTTAGTCTAAAAAAGAATAAATGATTACGTGATGGTGTGCACGTCTTCAATTTCAAATGGATTTTATTAAAATTTTAAGTCTCGGTTAGTTAATCTACCCTAATTCAATTATGATATACAAGAAATGGGACAGGAACAATGCACTTTTTTATGTTTTCCCATTTAAAAAACTATTGAATTTATATATAATTATATAATGGACTTAATTAATGAACATTACTTATATAACGTTACATGTATTTCAGATTTATGTTCTTTTTTCGGCTATGAATTTTGCCGATTTGAAAACATGGGGAGTACTTTAAACACAGATAAAAAATTCTTTATTTATTATATTGATACATCTTTATCCAATTAATTAGCAGTTATCGATTTCGCAGTTCTCTGTAGATGTCTAGGAAATACTCTCTGACAGCGTATGTAAATACGTGTGCACACACGGCCAGTGAAGACAGATTATATAAATATAAAATTTAACCGCAATTTCAGAATAGAAAAACATACCCAGCTTTACATGTGCAATAGAATTCAGAAAGTTTCGGTTCAGTTCTAATTTCAATACGAAGACTGTGAGGCGATTAACTTTTTCTCATAGATCGCCAGCATTTTGTATCAACGGCAACGCGGACGGTACAATTTATTTCAGATATTCTGTTAGAGTGAATATAACCCTGGGTGAAATAATTCATCCCTTTTTCTAAAGCTCTTTGGATAAGAAATTACTTTCTTGTACGTACGAAATATCTATATTTTTGGGAATATTGTCAAGACAATCGGTAGTAATATTGGCATCACGATGATGCTGAGCCGTCATTTTGAAGAAGCTTGTGGCGCATAGAAACAATAACTAAGGAGGCGGGGCTTATCTTCTTATCTCGGAGCCATGAATTGTTTAACATTATGTGTGACATTTGGTCAGACAACCTGAAACTGAAAAAATTCTGTAACGTCGGGCGAAGTTTGCCGGACTCTTTATTCAATTTTTCTAAGTTTGGTCTCCAGCAGCTCGTACACTAATTTAATTTAAATCATGAAAAGATGTGCGAGTGATTTCTTGTTGGCAGAAAACCAAAATTTAACAGTAATTTATTAGAAACATCTATTCCAGTGAATGAACATAAAAACAGAAATATTGAAAATAGAACTACGCACGTGTAAGAATTTTCTAATTACGAAATTAAGACGGACATCTGGTCCAGAAATCACTCAACAACGACGTCAGTTTTCATACTTGTATTTTATTAATTACATTATTAAAAAAAAATACTACAAAAAAAAGTTTGTTCTGTTATTTTTATAAATTAATTAACAGCATCAATTGTTTTATTACACGTCTATTCAAATCTGATGCGGCAGGTAAAGCCACTTTTCATCAGACAACTTTGTTGATTAAATAATTGCCGATTTTCATTCAATAACTCAAAATAATACACATGTCTGGGGATACTACGCAATACACGTGTATTTACAACCAAAAAAGCCGACAAAGGATCTTTAATGATGCAATCGCATCGTTTAACACTATAAAACCTAGGCGCCAAAAAAATCGCCAGGCGCAATATTTTGTCGCCAAATGAAAAAAAAATCGCAATTGGCGACATTGGTGAAGCCCAGCGCTGCCCCTAGCATAGAATTATGCAACACTGGTAAATTTTATTATTTTTCATTCATGTTCTGATAATTTTTTTGGAATTGTTATGATATACGCAGAAAATAATTTCATAAATTCTTAAATTTAATCATTATATTGGCAGGTACACAATATACAACAGTATATTCTATTGCCAGTAATATTGTGTTATGTAAAGGCTGGCTCAATTTAAGTTATGATATACCAAGAAAATTGGTAACAGATATACTAGAACATATAATCTAATTCTATAATTTTAATAATCACGCATGTCACAATGTTCAAATTATGTAAATAATCTGCAATTAAATTACAGGTATAACACAGAATCAGTACTGTGAGATGGTAAAGCATGGCGTTACAAAATTCTTCTGTATTTCTTTTTTTATTGTACTACAAACATCATTTCAAAATGGGACTTATTAATTCTAAATGTGATTCAAGGGAAGTGAATATATTAAAATGCAAATCTGGTTTCTTTTGTACAAGTAAAATGAAACAATCAATCGGCAACTCATCTTTAAATAACATTAACATTGGAAGCTGAATTGGCAAAGGTCCAAATATGAAATGGTCTGAATTTGTGTAGTCCAAATTGACCCATTTCCAGTTTTACATGATTTATCTCCCCTTTTACTTCAGGTTAAAAAAACTACGGCTATCATTATTAAAAGACTATGATATTGAAATAAAGATTTGTATTGTTTGTCTATTCCAATTAAATTTTCATCTAATTAACCTTATTAGTAAATGTTACATGTACTATAGCCAGTAGGCAAAAGGTCAGTTAGAACACAGATGTCACTGGTAAGAAGCTATAAAACATCTGGGGTTCTAACTCGGATAAGCATCAGTAAATGGGGGAATTAACATTGGTTAATTAATTTACAATCATGTTTACACAACAGAGGGTTTTAATATAAACATCAATCAGATATTGACACCTGTCATACACCTGAAGCATGAAAATTACCAAAGACAATTGTCCATTTCAAATGGTTCCAACAGGACAAACTGTGACTAAAGCAGTTTTTAGTACAAAAAGTTGACACCAGGTGGCGTTTTTTTTAAAATTGGAAAGTCAGAGTTGTCATGCATTATATGTAATTATTTCATATATGTATAATGCATGACAAATCGGACAATACAGATTTCCATATTGGGGACCCATTGACCAAAAAAGTGGGGACCAGTTGACCAATTGAGGGGAGGGGGGCAGTTGACTTAGATAGAATTCCTCCTTAACTCTTTTAACATCATATTACACCAAAAAACCTATTTTATAATGCACGATGGCAGGCGTACACGTACACTTTATTACTGCAGGCGTAGTTAAGTAGGACCTGTTAAAAACTGCATGAATTGGTTACCTTAATCACTCGTGGCCATGCACTAAAACTGGTCACCTGTGCTGTGGCTGTACTGGCTGTAGTCTGACGCTTCATTAAAATCACTTTCATCTTAAGATGATCTTACTTCCCGATGTTCATATGACACTGGTTTCCTATCATAGTACTATCCATCTAGCAAGCACCGACTGTCGCCGGCACCCAGTCTATTATATGAATAGTCTAGAGGAGTTACAAGGCATCCGGTATATGTATACGCCTTAAAATTTTTCGGGGTATGTTAAAAGGAAAATACTATTTCAATTCGCTTTTCCTGGCATATGTTTGAATAATCCGTATTTTCATAATAAAGTTTGTTATAATTTTAGTCACCTGAACTTTTATTAAAGAAAAAACATAAAGTTTCGCAGAGAGGCATGTGTCACAAAAATGTAAAATCCCCGAAGAGCCATTCTTCAAATACCGGCATTTTCAGATAGTACGTTTTTTTAAAAACTGTATATTCACTTAGGCGAATCTTACTTCGAAGAACTTTTTTATTTTAAATCCAAATAAAAAAATAAGAAGCTTACCGAATAAAGTGAGTAAAAAAACTAGAAAAACTCCAATATACCCTCCGATATAAAAAATTGGACATGTAGTTTAAGTGAAAAATCGACCCGAAGAAATTCCCCTGAATACAAAAAATTGGGCATTTCGCCAAACTGATGTATCCGCGGATATATATATATATATATATATATATATATATATTGTACGGATAAAAAACTGCAAGCAGCCATTTTGAATCATGCTCCTTCTTTTAAATATGTAAAATAATAACTGCCCGATCAATAGATTCGTAATGCAGTAGACATTCAAGCAATGGCTATTGATATGACTTATAAATGTATTGCAGCATGTACTATAAGATATACCTGGATCTTTAGAATCAAAACAACTGCTGTCTATAGTAAGTAATTCAAACAAAAGATGTCATCTGCGACTGATTAACACGTACACGTCAACAGGCAACTGTCCAACAAATCTGAAATCTGAAAAATATTAATAAAGTACAGATACACAATCATACAATGAACAAGCACCATTTCAAGTACGACTTATAGGGTAAAAACTCAGTATCAGAAATGAATTACACTGTATTACACAACCTATAAAAATGTAAATGAAGGACCTTAATTACATATAACGCGGGTAAACCCTGTAGCAATGCATCCAACATAAATATATACCAATGTACTTGTATGATACTTTTATCGATCGCATGGTACACGATAATATTTTTTTATAATGAGATGACACACTGCATACAATTTTCATCTGTTCCTTATACAAGTATACATCGTAAGTTCGAACTTAACAGACAAATGTACATGACAATCTAAATCATTACTAATTCACACACCATACAAGCACATGTACTATTTGGTAGGGCTAGACATGAACCTGGTATAAAATAAAAAATACAAATGCAATAGAAATATGAATAAATCTATCACTAACCATAATTACAATCTAATCAACATGCAACTATAAAAAGTTACAGTCTATCAAAAGCATGCAAAACGGCTAGTCACAAACTCCTGTAAAATTTCCTAGTGCCAACAGCGGATAAATGTAAACCATCATTTCCAATGATTGATAAAGGGCTTTGCATTAAACGCAAGTGTTTCCCAAATGTCAAATACGGTCTATCATGTAATTCAACTGATAACATGTTGTTTACTATGGCTCGTTTATGTTCGTATTCCTCTGCATTTATATACCAGGGACCGTTACGACAAAACAGCTCACACACTACAACATCCTGTACAAAGTAAAAAGATGACAAACACCACTCCATGAAGTCTATTATTTTATAGGCAAGAGTTTCTGGACGTAGCTGTGGCAAGCACGGGTCACTACCACCTATCTGTAAAACAGCAGCTTGCGGCTGGAATTGCCACAAACACTGGCGAGAACCATTGTGACGCGACAATGTGTCTATGCTAGCACCTGCAACACCGTAGCACAAAAATGTACATTGCATCAAACCGAAATTGCTATCAAAGTTAGGATTCACATGTAGCTCCAGTGATAAGCGCGATATGAAACGATATGTCCAACGACAAGCACTCGCTTATCATTCATCCTCAATGTAAATACACATATATCGATGACGTCAGCAGAATCTGCGCATTACTTTTATAGATCCAGTTTTCAAAGCTTAGCTCCGCCTACTTAAATTTTACGTAGTAACGTCCTTGACAACGCCTTCGGTCGGACAAAAAAGTAAACAATGGCGGCTAGTACAAATCGGTACACGAATTTATTAGCTGTTCCAAGCGATATTTCTATTGAATATTTTCAAGACGCCGATCTTTCTAAACGTGCAAAAGAGAGAGGATACAATTTTTTTACCAATGGTTATGTACATGGGTTAAAACTAGTAAAAACATCGACAGAAACAATGATTGACGTGGGGGCCAAGTGCTACAGGTCGATGAGAAAGTCAGAGACGCCGCACATTATAAACCTGACTATTGACACTGAGAAAAAGAATATTACGGAGCGCCACTGTTCATGTAAAGCAGGGTATTTATAAATAATTTTTTCACTAAAATATTATTTTGGTCGTCCGTAACGGCGTAAAAATAAGTGCTGAATCATCTCGAGCAAGGAATTAGATCAATATAATTCCTTATCTCGAGACTCGAGTCATGTCTGTTTAAAATGTAAATTTATGACAAATGTTTTCTAACATTCCAACACTGCATTAACGAGCGTTTCTATTGATAATGGACTTGAATTTCAATGAACGCTATTAGGTTTAGTTCGTGTTAAAATTGAAATTGTACTGTTGGCAAAAGCAAGGCCATTCTGTTACACAACTCTTCAGTCATGGAAATACAAAATTACAGATATTTTTAAAATGTCATGAATAGACTTGTATATTCTATACATGTAGGTCTATGGTACACTCTATATGAATATGTAACAGAACTAGGTATATTTGTCCAATGATTTTAGCTTTTAACATTCTTTTTTTTTCATTATAAATTATTATTTTTTTACCCTAACCCTATGTACTTACAGAGTTACTGGAACATGTAGCCATTCTACTGCTGTAATTTATCAGCTGTCCCACTACAAGAACCTTGGAATGACAGATGTGCCATCTGAACTAGCATGCACCAGTATGCCACAGCAATGGCATAAGCCAAGGGGACCAAAGATTGAGCCTGAACCAGTTACAGCAATGGTTTTTGCAAAGCCAAACCCAACACCAAGAAAGAAAAGACCAGTTCACAGTAGTCCACTTAATTTCAGGTAATTACATGTACATGTACAAATAGGCAATGATATTGTAAACAGGGCCTTGTACATGTATAAGGTCCATACTTCAATTTAACAAAAAGATTTCTCTAAGAATTTAACACATTATTAAATACCAGTATTATTATACATGTGGAGAATATATATCCATGTTTAACTCAGATGAAGCTGTCGTGGTAGCCATAAGCCACCTGATGAGTCCATTGGCAGGGACGAAACAGTTTCTTTCTAGAACTTTATAAAAACAAAATAATTCTGACCTTACTGCTATTTAAAGTACAGGTACTTTACCTGTGATGAAATGAAAAGAAAAACATGCCAGGTTCCATTTTAGTATTAACATTTTTTCTAAAAAAAAAATGTCGTTGCAGCCATGAGCCACCTGATGAGTTCCTTTGGCAGGGACGAAACAGTTATAAATATTATGAAGTTTATTAGTATAAAATTGTGCATGTATGTGGCAAAGATTTGTAATTGCATCTACAATCTGAGTAGCCATTTGATATTAAATGTTTTTTAATTAAACATTTGTAAAATGTACTTATAAACAATGACATTTGTAGAATACCAGATATCACAAGTGAAAACATCAAACAATTAAAAGTCAACCCTGCCTCAAAAGGAACACCCCTGGAATACCTGCTCCATTTTGATGATTTACAAATGACCCAAACTAACCTTGGAAATGTTCAGTTGGGTTCAATGCTACCATTTCAGGTGAGACATGCGTTGTGCATATAAACAGCTTTGTTTTTTTTGTCAAACTAAAAAAACATGAACATCCAACATATGATGGGTGTAAACATTGCAACAAATATGAACTGTCTACCCTTCCAAAGCACCTTCACTCACTCTTGTTACGACTTTGAATTCATGTTTTTGATTGACATACAATTATTTTTTGTTTTTATCGTGTAAAATACCATAATATGTCCACAAATTTTTTGCAGTCATATAATAAAGATGTTTTGTTCGTTTGGTTGTGCTGTTCCTGTTAAGCGATTTTGTCTTGACATTTTCAGACTTCCGACATTCGAATGCCCTATTGGCAAAGCTCTGCTACATATATATATATCAATAACAAATAACATTAACATGTTTAATTTAATGTATATAAATATGTATAAAAAAGTGAACACTGTAACCATAACAAATACATTTGTAACATAGATTTATATATATGAATACTGTCTCTTTAAAAAATGAACAAAATCACATGTCGATTTCAAAACATAAATTAAAAAAATTAAAAAATATTGAATAAAATTAGCACTGCCTCTAAACTTAACAAGAACACTGCAACAGAACTCCTGGGTCCCCAACCAAGTGGGAAAAACTTACAGACTTGTTACTCAATCTTTTTTACTAAAGTGTCTTGAAAATTTGTTAAAATGGTTGCATTAAACCAATGAGCATTAATATGCTCAAACATGCTTATCTGTATAATTCTCTTTAATAACTTGAAACATTTTATCTGGTTAATTGAACGTTCAATATGAATTCTGTGGGATGCGATCTTCTTAGTTAGGGCCACTTCCGCTTCACTGAAAGGTCTTGCACTAGATGCAAATGGTGGAATATTAATACCTATATCAATCTCAGCTAAATCCTTGTCTATTAAAAATCCCTTGTCAGCCATGACACTATCTTTAGCATGAACATGTCCAATTTCCTTTAATTTGGCTAAAAACTCTATAAATCCACATTGTCTTACGATTTCATTGTCAGAGATTGATTCAGCAAATAAATCTGAAACAAATATAACCGATCAACGAGAGTCACAAACAACAAGAGCTTTTAATGTGTTTGTAGATTTATAGTCTGAATAACATTGACTTTGTTGCTTAATTCTGTGCAGTCTAAAATGGCGAGGCATGTAGGAAAGTCTTTTTTATACGCTGATGTCATGTTATCGATTATCACGCTACGATGTGGCCAATAACTTAAAGACCCTAAACGTACATACATGTATTTTGCAACACTGTTTATTACTGTTGACACTGTTTGTACTTTCACATTAAATCTAAATGCTAGGTCCTTTAGATTTAAACCATTTCGAAGTCTACATTAGTACATGAATACTTGTTCCGAAAGCGGAAATCTGTTTATTTGAGTTTCTTTTCGAGGAGCATCATAAGTAATAGGGTTTATATTAGGAATTGGAAATAAGAATGCTAAAAGCATTAAAAAACGGGAATATGTTAAACCGGTGTAGAACACGAACAACTTGTTAATCTTTGATTGAGAGGTGGACACAGTATTGAATTCAAAATTCGAGTTTGTTTGGGTAGATTTTGATGTGTTATGTTTGGTGGTTTTTCTTATAATTGCATTAAGTTCAAGCGTTAGTCTGGCATTGTCTTTTTTCAACATATCATTTTCTTCTTCCAATTGCCTATTCCTCACAATGTAGACCAGCATTTCCATTGACGAAAACACTAGAAAAATAAAATAAAATGCTTTAATAAGAATCATGTACATAAATAAATTTGATTAAAATACTGCAATTTGATTGGACGAAAAAAAAATTTCATATCCCAACGAAAAAAATTTTCATGGGGAAACGCCCACTTAAAAAAAAAATTATGACCGTCATTCCTTAAATAATATGCAAGTATATACTTTTGTAAATATAATTTAGGACAAACAAGGAACAATGTGAGCCAACTCACAAAAGAATACCCTCTACTTCATTTCATTTTATTTTCAGCTCAAACATTACAGATCTGTCCCTGTTACTGCTCCAAACCAATTACCTGCCGGTCTGTGGTTTTCTCGGGTTTCCTCCACCAGTAAAACTGACCGCCCTACATGGCCTAGGTGCGTCAAAGGGCGTTAAAACACCAACACACACATATTTCTAAAGAAAACTATATATATCTTGCATGTTGACTGCAAACTTTAAAATACATGTAAACCATGATAACAGCATGGTTGTGAATTATTCAATTTCTTTTTTCCACAAATTTATTTTAAAAATATTCAGTTACTGTATGTCTATGAGCAGAGGGGGTGGTGTACACAAGCCCCTGTGTCTATGAATCGGATACTTTGCGTAAATAAACATCATTTAACATGGTAAATTTTAAAAAAAAGCCCCCACCTGCAGCAATGGTCAGCAATACACGATTTGACTATGCGCTGGCACGATACAAGAAAAAACTAATTCAACATAAAATAAAAGGCTTACCTTACTGCAAATATACGTGTATTTGGTAATTTTCTCCACATTTAGCTGTTTATGAGGCCTCCGACACAGCGTAATCCATCGTAAACATTTGGCAAGATCTGTACGCGGTTTCACAAATGAAATAAATATAGCACCGCCTAACTTGTCAGGATAACGGCTATCAGATTTACACGTTCCATGTGAACAGTGCTTTACCATTATCTAACGGTTATACATGTTTACATTGGGAAAACATAAAGAAACGTTTCCCACAGCTTTTCATAGATGGACGCCATTTTGTCTGATATTTGTCCAACCTGTGGGCGTGGCTTATAAACTTGCAAAATGAGCGATTTGATTGGTCAGTTTAGAAATCAATCGCAATCAATGGATCGGTGTATTCAGTGGTATGTAACATTGTCTGTATTTCTACCCTTTCCATGTACGCAGACCAAATACGAATATAAAAGTACCAAATTACGTGCTACGATTAATTTTCATTAAAATGTCTTTATTCTGTTTTGTGTGATTTTCTTATAAATTATACTGTTTTACATGTTAAAAGTATATATATTTTTTTTATATCAATGTATTTCAAGGTTTATTGTGAGTGTAATTGAGAAATGTTTAATTGTTAAAACAACACTAATGACAAGTATTCAATGTGATTGGTAATTGGATAGTTTCATGTAATTATGTCATATATATAATTGATCCAAATTGCTAATAATTTGTTATCACAACTATACAGTATTTGTATATATTAAAAAAACAAATACTGTTATGATAACAAATTATTAACAAATTGATTAATCCAATTAATTTCTTTGATTACTTTAAATTTTAACCAATTATTAATATTAATAAATTATACTATGTAAGCACAAGCTAAAAGGTGACATAAATACCCCTCAAGTAACCATGTTCAATCATTCCAACAATGGACTTCTATTCAGCAATTGCGCCTATCATCTGGAGCGAAGACTTCACAGCTGTTCCTGACTTCTACGTCAAACGCAAACTTCTTCCAGAAACCTGTACCTGTATCCACTGTGACAAACCAATGTCCCTGCGTAAGCGACCAACTAAAGATACGTCAGATGCATGTGGCTGGCAATGTACCTATGGGCAGTGTCCAAAACGTCTGACTACCCGTACCATCAGAGCAGGCACCTTCTTCGAGAAATCAAGAGTCCCATTGTCCAAATGGCTGTACACGATGTTCCTTTGGTGCCAAGAGACCCCAGTAAACAAGGCAGTCGAAAGTACCAAAGTATCAGAGAAAACTGTCATACAGATGTACCAGTACCTGAGAGATGTCTGCTCTACCAAACTACTACAGACACCAGCTCAGTTAGGTGGTCCAGGTGTAATCTGCCAGATAGACGAGAGCCTGTTCAACCACAAGTCCAAGTACAACAGAGGACGTAGACCACACAAAGAAGCATGGGTATTCGGCATTGCTGATACATCAACCAAACCCGACATAACATACATCGAAATGGTTGAAAAGAGAGATGCTGCTACACTACTACCCATCATTCAAAGAGTTGTTAGACCTGGGAGCATCATCCACTCAGACCAATGGAGAGCTTACAGCAGAATCCAGCAAGAACTCCAACTCGACCATCAATACTCGTATACAATACTCGTATACTTTTTATATACGAGTATTGATCACCTGAACTTGGCGACAACAATACTCGTATACTGGTACATCTGTATGACAGTTTTCTCTGATACTTTGGTACTTTCGACTGCCTTGTTTACTGGGGTCTCTTGGCACCAAAGGAACATCGTGTACAGCCATTTGGACAATGGGACTCTTGATTTCTCGAAGAAGGTGCCTGCTCTGATGGTACGGGTAGTCAGACGTTTTGGACACTGCCCATAGGTACATTGCCAGCCACATGCATCTGACGTATCTTTAGTTGGTCGCTTACGCAGGGACATTGGTTTGTCACAGTGGATACAGGTACAGGTTTCTGGAAGAAGTTTGCGTTTGACGAAGAAGTCAGGAACAGCTGTGAAGTCTTCGCTCCAGATGATAGGCGCAATTGCTGAATAGAAGTCCATTGTTGGAATGATTGAACATGGTTACTTGAGGGGTATTTATGTCACCTTTTAGCTTGTGCTTACATAGTATAATTTATTAATATTAATAATTGGTTAAAATTTAAAGTAATCAAAGAAATTAATTGGATTAATCAATTTGTTAATAATTTGTTATCATAACAGTATTTGTTTTTTTAATATATACAAATACTGTATAGTTGTGATAACAAATTATTAGCAATTTGGATCAATTATATATATGACATAATTACATGAAACTATCCAATTACCAATCACATTGAATACTTGTCATTAGTGTTGTTTTAACAATTAAACATTTCTCAATTACACTCACAATAAACCTTGAAATACATTGATATAAAAAAAATATATATACTTTTAACATGTAAAACAGTATAATTTATAAGAAAATCACACAAAACAGAATAAAGACATTATTTCAATAAAATTAAAAAAACACACAATACTCGTATACTTTTTATATACGAGTATTGTATACAATACTCGTATACGAGTATTGTTGTCGCCAAGTTCAGGTGATCCAATTCTTAAAATACACATGCCTATATCCTAATTGTAACGAAACACAACCATCACAAATCGATAGATCTGTAACTTGGTCACTGACCGCGTCCTTTGGCTTTGTCAGATCACACGTAAAAAGACCTTAAATTGATCTTCCAATCAGTTAAAATCGATCCCAAACGATTTTCAATGAGTCCGAATGAAACTATTGAAGATACTAATATCCAAGTGGCAAGAATAACATTAAAACTGCACAAAAATGCAAAAATATTGATGAGCTGGCATTAAAGCTTTGTTTACGTTTTGGTCAGAAATCCAATTATATATTCCACCAATCAAAACGCAATACGACATAAAGTAAATTTAGCAGAGTAGAGGGAAATTCAAATTGTAGAAATACATTCGTCAGCATAAAACATGCTATTATGTTCTAAATTCACTCTGTTCAAACGAACATAAATTATTTATGTGCTAAACACTTGAAATATCTGATTTATGCACAAAACTCGGCACATTTCAGTTTTGTGTACTCATAAAAAAGGCGATAACAGAAACTCTGAAGACTAATATATGATACTGTAAGGCGCAGTGACCATTTTATTTATTAATTTATTAACAAACAAACAAAAAAAACTCTTTTAATGATCCATCGACATCATGCAATCTACAAAATATAATAAAAATACTTCATAACAAAACTATTTATAAACAGTTACAATAAATGACAGTCTTAATGTCAATAATTAAAATTTAACTTCAAGCATCTAAATCGGTCACTGCCCAAACCTCGATAACCTATCAAACACACCTCACGACTTTATATAGTACCCGCCAAACCGGTTCACTAATCATATTAATGATGTATTACTACGCATAACGCAAATAAATATATTTATGTTCTAAATTCACTCTGTTCAAACGAACATAAATTATTTATGTGCTAAACACTTGAAATATCTGATTTATGCACAAAACTCGGCACATTTCAGTTTTGTGTACTCATAAAAAAGGCGATAACAGAAACTCTGAAGACTAATATATGATACTGTAAGGCGCAGTGACCATTTTCGATGCACAAAGAAAGTATAAACAAACAGTATAAACAAGCAAATTAAAAATAAATCAAATCCCCAAATTCTGAGAAACAGATAAACGTTTTTCAATGTCAGCTAAAACATAACCATCTTTAGCATAATCGGACTTCCACCGTCCATGTAATTTTAACAGTCTATCAGAGGTACCGTTGTTAGCAGAAACTGTAGCACCTCCTGCTCGGAAAGAATGAAGCCTAAATTCTGAAGCGTTACAACCTACTGCATTTAAAGCCTCTAGAACTATTTCTCTAGATCTTGTATAAGACAAACATTTATTATCTTTTCTCAAAACAAATTTATTACAATCTTTAATATAAGTAAGACCTCTAAAAATAAACATATCAGAACTTAGATCTAAATCTGCTAACTGTAAATATTTCAACAAAAGATTGACTGGACAATATGTTGTTTTCAAAGTAGAAATAAACACGCTTTTACCCTTCCGATAATGATCAGTCTTACTTTTCTCAATAAAAATTTCTACATGACTATCATGAAAAATAATATGTTTAGCTTTAATAGAACATAAATCACTGTACCTTAAAAATCCAGTATAAGCTAAAACACACATAGTCAAAAGTCTTAAATTTTTTAAATTTTTAAAATCACCAGAAAATCTATTGAAAAGCTTAATAATTATATCAGGTGTAATAGGCTCTTTCTTTGCAATTGGTCTATTCAGTTGTCGCTTAGCACCTTCAACAATATGACAAACTATATCACTAACGCATGGATTTTCAACCCCTGCTAGTTTGTGAGCCCAGTTGATACTATAATAAGCGGCTTCTACAGTACTATAATGTGCAGAATTTTGTATCAGATGTTGTAAATAAAGCGCAACATAAAGTTCATTGCAAGGCAAAATACAAGTTATTTCAGGATATTTCTCCGACCACTTAACAAACCGCTTAAATCCATTAGTGTATTTAGCAACAGTAGAATCAGCTCTAGAATTCATAACTGTATCTGGTAACTTTTCACAAAGTTTCTTCAACTCAGAATTAACGATAGAATCTTTCTGAGACCAAAACCCCGCTGAGAAAATTGTCTGCAATTACAAAATATATAGATATTCATACTAGAAATTGTATAATAAATAGAAAAAAATATATATATACATATATATATATATATATAAACATACCTTAAAATCCAAGCAACAAAATAGGTCCTGTGACCAAATTGAACCAAATTTGTCCAGTGACTTGTGTATCAAACGGTCCGGTGACCAATAAACAAAACACCCAGAGGCTCCATCATACAATATAAACTGCAAAAGAACGAAACTGTTAAACATTTGCAGCATCAAGGCGCACTGCTATGATCTTGCCGTTAAATTTCCCATTAGCAAATAAAGAAGCTTTATTTTGTCCAGCGACTAAAATTCTGTCAACATCAGTAAACTCTAAAACCTCCTTTACCCAGTGTTTATAATGCATCTCTCTTGTAAACAAAAAAGTCCTCAAACTTAATTCTTGAATACACTACCTGTTTATTTACATGTCTGAGGTCAAGAACCAACCTGTGTTTACCTGTGGAATTAACTGAAACAGTTAAAGGATTAACAATATGTGGTATTTCATTAACTTCTCTAACTAAATGAGCATTAACTAACTCTAAAATAGCTTTCTCAACAAAATTACAACATGACCCATGTTCTAAAGAAGACTTATTGTTTCTTAAAACTACAGATTCAGGTTCATTGAGAAAAGGAATTTTATAACCAGATTGAATTACATCTAAAATAAAATCATTAGTACCAATATCTTGCCAAAAATAAATAGAATTCTTTAGTCTATTTTTAACATTTATGTCCGTATTGCCAGCTTCATATTCATAAAATGACTCGAAATTGTCAAAAGATTGTACCTGGAAAGTTAGCAAATCCTTTTTACTTTGATGACCCTCTCTGTGTGGCATTTCTGTCCGCTGGTTGTTTGTTGCAGAAATTGGCCCAGTGCCCAAATAATCCACAATTGTAACATTGGTCTGACGGTTTCGGTCTGTTCTCTGGTAGTTTCCTGGGGCCAGAGACCCCTGCTCCACGAAAGGGCTGCTTCGGATAACTTCCATTATGAGCAACAGCATTAACACTCCCTGCAGCTTCAGCCGGTCGCTTCCTGGAATCATTTTTAACTGACTTTGACGCCTTCAACTTCCTTACCGCCCTACTTTCAGCCGCACGAATTCTTTTCTCGTCTTCAGAATCCGACGCTACCTCGTCCGATAAATACTCGTCCACAGTTTTCCAACCGCCCTCTGATTTATCAGCAATTCGGATCAACTTGTTACGTTTCTTAAGCGCTTCTATAGAATCCTGCACTAAGGTTGAAGCTTTCGCGAACCTTCTTTTCTCTATACAGTCAAGTACCACCTCTAAATTATCCAGCAAGTCAATATTCAGCTCGTACTGTACACGATTTCCTTTAAATTTGAATGAAGCTTCGGACTTTCTAACTTTTCTAGCCAAATTTTGTGTCGTATCGTTAAAGTTCCTCTCTAAACCAGAAATTTGTGAGCTCATGTAAGTTTTCATTAAAGATAAAAGATCTGCGTTTGAAATTTCTTCTCCATTTGCTCTTGGAGTACAAAGAGACTCACCGGCGTTAGAAAAATTCTCATGCTCCTGATTAGATTCCATATGCGACGTGAAAATTTAACTTCAAGCATCTAAATCGGTCACTGCCCAAACCTCGATAACCTATCAAACACACCTCACGACTTTATATAGTACCCGCCAAACCGGTTCACTAATCATATTAATGATGTATTACTACCCATAACGCAAATAAATATATTTCACATAGCTCCATCTATGATCGATATTCCGTTAATGAAATCATCACATGCTTGACTTTCTGATTGATAAAATTTTGTAATGTTTGGTGGACGTGTGTTTCAACAGACCGTTGTCATTCCACTTGGTAACAACTGTGCTCCCATATTGATGTCTTGTTGATCTATACCTTCAATTACATGTTCCGCTATATAGATAACTCGCTTTGGTTGAATAAAGCAAAAATCAGTGACTGGTCATCTCATTTAACCTAAATTTATGCCAACACAAAGACAGCTAGGTCTGCCTCAGACCTTTACATACATCTAGTGTATAACAACCAACATTTACCATAAAAGGGATGTGTAGTGTCAATTCCTGAATTACGATTTTTAGATAAATGTAGTAATACATTATTAAATAACAGGGGTTTGAAAATTATGTCATGTTTATGATTTCACTAGTTTAATCTGGTTAAATGTAGGACTTCGAATACTAGAAAAATTGTACGGTCGTCCTCATGACTTGGTTGACCGTTACAGAATATCTTGGCCGTTACAGAATATATGTGTATCAAATTCATTTGGTTTGTTTTTCGTAACCACTTTTACTTTTTCTTACTGGATAATGACTACCACCGAATATGACAAATTACCATATTTTTACCTGACGCAACGGTAGTCAGGTGTGAAGCAGGAGTTGCCTTCCCTTCCAAGCACCTGAAATCACACCGTTTTAAGTGGGTTCGTGTTTTTGGTATGGTCGTGTTGTATGTCTGTTTTGTTGCTGTCTTCTCTTTGATAATCTTGGTCGTTTACCTCTGATTATTCTCTAACTCTGACGAATACACCTTTACATCTGCGTTGTTTAAAACATTTATGTCATAGAATATTTTATCTTGATAACTACATTGAAATTTAACTACTTGTTTTTTAGGTTACTGAATTCGACACATCAAAGCATCATTAGGCATCATTAACTGGTTGCGTAATTCTTCATATTTCATTAGGCAGTTCATGCCATTTCAGTGTGCATGACCTCATTTTCATCTTTCAATGAATAAATTTATCTGAATCATATTTCTTTGATAAAATAACTCTAATACATAGAATCATTGAATATAGTTTTCAGACTGCTTTACCTTGACCCTGCAGTAAAAAAATGCTCACATAACTACAATTACCTGTATTCAGCATGCATCTGCTTAATTTAGACATTTACTTAAAAAACAACTTTATAGTGAATTTTATTTTAACTGAACCTGCTATTAATGACTACTGGTCTTGTGAGGTCTTTTATCCATCTCCGCCATTTCTTAAAGCAGATTAGAATGCAGTTGCTCAATTTCTGCACCAGTAAATTTCTAGATGTACTATCGGAGCTCTCATTTGTATAGAGCGAAAATAGTTAAGTTTTATGCTTCCAGAATATTAAACTTATTGTTGCTGCATTGTCGGTCCGTCCTTTCTGCAATGCGACCGTCATTCTTTTGTCCATTGATTTATTGACCTCAAACTACTTTTTCTTTTTCAAATATTTCTTTCATTTTTTTAATGTGGTTTATCTTTTTTCATAAAAACAAAAATTTACAACAAATATTTTTAAATTATAAACATCTGTACAAAAAGTTGGTGAGAATGAAAATGCTGCAAAATATAAAAATCGATAGAATAATTATCTGTAAATACATAACACTTAAATTGAGCATTCCATTTTTGAAGTGATGTGCCAAAGTTCAGAAACGTCCGAATTGAAAAGTAAAACGGTTAAAAACATGCCAGACGAATACGATTTGGGTATCTGTTGTGTAGTTAGTTCTATTATGTTAGTTTTATGATTGAACTTTATGAAAACGTTATCAAAAACATTTGAGTATGTGCGAAATTAACAATTTACTTGCTCAAAAGAAGGTAATAGTCTTGAAGGATTCTTGAGTAGTTCACATTTAGACTAGTCTCAAGAAGAAGAGTAATACTACACGTTAGGAAATTGCTTCTTTTGCTAACTGCAAGCAAAAGTCAAAAGAATTATTATTATTTATTACAACAAAACAAATATTTAAAACCAGTGTAAATCTGGTATTAAAACTTTGAAACAATTTTAAATTTGGGATGAGCTGTGTTTAAATAGTCCATTGATAGCTCAGTCCTGGAAGCTGCTGGCTGCAACTGAATTAAGGCTTCATATGTACAAAGTCTTGGTTTACTTTGGATTTCTTTAAACGTTAATAACGAGAATATGTGATTACCAATGAAAGGACGAAAATTTAATCTTGTACCAATGGGAACCATATTTAGAAAAGTATGGAGTATTGGTTATTTGTTTTCGTCATACATATAGCGAAAATACCTGTCGCTGAAGGTTAAGCTACATCAATATGCATTTTAGGTGTTACATTCTACCTTCTTCAGTAACATGTTCGATTTAAGTTTTGAGCAATATGTTTGACATGCATCTTTGTTCCAACAGTTGATCTCATCTCCTTTAGTCGACCAGTTATTTTCAAATCAACCCAAAAATCACAAAGCAGAACACACTCTTCTAATATTTTTAATGCATTTTTGAAAATTGAGTTCGGCTCCAACTGAGACATTTCAATGTTATTTCGTCGAGGCGTGTATTCGACTCACTGTTCTCAGAATTTCTTTCGTTAACGTTGCAAAATGAGGATTTAATAATCAAAATCTATTTTCAAACAGACATCGTAACAGTATTTAATACATACAGATGTATCTATGAACACTTACATTAATTGCTGGAAAATATTTAATGTTTTATCAGATGGGTGGTAGCTGCTGAAGCCTAAATTCAACGTCCCTACACAATCCATAATGCTTAATCCGTTCTGTTAAAAAGTTCCTATTTGCCTTCACCCGCATTTTACCAATTGATTGTTTTTAAATGTGTTCGTGTCGTGAATATAACTGAAATACTGGACGTTAATCAAACATAAAATCGATCGATCCAAACAGTTTATTTATATTGCATAATATTGGTGGCTTTGGAATAATCGAATTTTGTTCAGCGACTTGTTCGTCAAAAATGGTACGTTTTTAAAACGTATTACCTCAAATAAAAATTTTTACTTTACATATTTGAAAGCTGAATTATAAATTATACATGGTCTTCATTCACATGATATTGACAAGATTTCCTTTTTTTTTACATATGTATGGTTGACTTTCGGCTTAGAATTCAAGAAAAATTTCTAAAATGCTAGCAAGATATTCGAAGGCTCAAGGCTTTGGAACACAATTTTGAACAAACCAATATGAAACCAAAGCACTACAAATCGTACGAACGTCATGTAAAGATATCAAATAAAGTAAGATTTTCAAGCTGTGCTTATCACAATAATATAGTAACAAATGGAATAGACGGAAACATGATCTGAAAATATATTTGGAAACCAAACAAATGTACAGGCCTGGCTTAGTTTGTGGCCCACATAAACTACTCAAAAATACACCAAAAGCGGATTAAAAGATTGTTAAAATTTTAAAGATTTTGGTTGGTTTTCCCATCCCTCCCTTTCTATTGGTTTAAAATATCCCTTTCTATTGGTTTAAAATATTAATCTGGCAAGAACCGAAGCATTCATTTTGCAAATATATGGCATGGATGTTAATAAGTTTGTACAACATTAACACCTATAGCTACAAAGTAAAACCATTAAACATTTGCAATTGTTATTAACATATCATAATTTTGCAAAAACCAAATGCCGTCTCAGTAAAATATGGTTTTTTTTCTAGAATGTGTGTTTTCTAAGATGTTTACCCCATATAACTTGACTAGCACGGTTTCGAGACGGTCAGTAGCTTTGCAGCAAGACAGATAGTTTGGTTTAATTGCTACACTCTAACTAGTTTTACTATCGACTATATCATTAGGAAACTGTTTCAGTGAAAAAAAAACATCTATATTCCTTTAAAATTCCAGTAAAATTCAAATCCGATTGAGACCCACTTACGTTTTTATTCTAGTACACGTAAAGGACAGATTCAAACGAAATGTAGTAGCCACGACAAACATCTCCTGGAAAAAATCTTGTTGTTAATCCGAAATGTATTTATTGTTCAATTGAATCTACAATCCTATTTGCTTTACATGTTCCAATAATACAACTGTTAATTTATTTACTAAAATATTCTTTACAATCAAGTAATACATACACACAGTTTTACAATAAAAATACATAGTTTCGACAATCGTATGCATCTTTATGTATTTAATGATTATTGATTATCACGTGTTAACCATAGGCTTGTTTAAATCACATTTCTTACGCTGCATTAGGCGCTTAGCACATTCTTAACCGTCTAGTAGTTGTGTCCAAATTGTTGTATACATTTTTTCCCTGTTGTTCTGTTATGCAGTTGAATCTTGTCCGTATTTATAATGGTAACTTCTATGTGAGGTTGTTCAATCGCATTTAT
Source organism: Limnoperna fortunei (assembly GCA_944474755.1). Classification (NCBI taxonomy): domain Eukaryota; kingdom Metazoa; phylum Mollusca; class Bivalvia; order Mytilida; family Modiolidae; genus Limnoperna; species Limnoperna fortunei. The sequence continues at coordinate 96,959,131 of OX104114.1, read as the reverse complement.
GTACATATAACATATACGGTTTTTATACGAAACAAATAAATCATGTGGTACGCCGAACAAGCCATCGGATTCTCCTGATCTGCCAGATTCCAGTAAGAATTGGGAGCGCACGTTAGTAGCATATCGTATTTGTACACCAATCCTGTCATCCGTTTTATTGTGTACCGAGACAGAGTAGTTTGATCCCATTTTCTGTAAATAGAAGAAAAAATTTACATACATTTTTTAATGTGTTGATATTATAGGGACCAAAATAAAGAACTTTTATAATTAAAATTTTATATTCGATTTAAAATGGGGCTTTTACTTAATCTAGTTGGCAAACAATAAAACATTTCTATGATCTTTTTTGCACATTCCTTCTACAGCTGTTGCTTTAAAAGGCATAAAATGGATTGATTTCTCAAAAGTAAGGTAAAGCTTTTTATAACTTTCGAGATTTATTTTTGTTTTTTACTATTCTTGTTTGATGTGAGCTTTTATCAAATTCTTACTTTTGACAGTTTTGCACACATAGAAAAAAACTTGTTTTAGAGTACAGGATACGACTCGTTGCATTGAAAAATTATCCACATAGGCCGTGATCCTGTTTTTCAAATAAAAACGTGTGAAATTTTTCATAGATCTAAATGGAATGGGAATATAGTATATGTATCTAATTTGTGTACGGCATTTAAAATTTTGTGCTTTTTCGTAAGATTTTAAAATAGCATCGATTGAAATCAGTTGTTTCGTGTGATAAAATAGAAAAAAACATTAGCATCTAACTTTATTTGAAAGCTTCTGACACTATATATAGCCTCTAACAGAACTTAAATGTACTGTGCAACAGAAAAAAGTGGTAAATACCTGTCATCCAGCTTGATTGATTTTACAGTTTTGTTGGTAAAACACCACAATTATTGAGCTTTATTTCATTATAGTTTCAAATAAAAACAGTGTGTTTCTTTGCGTATTTCGGTGGCCGTGTGTTTCTTTGCGTATTCCGGTGGCCGTGTGTTTAAGGTAGTTGGTCTACTATTAATCACCTTGTCTGTCAACACTGAGGTGGCTGGTTTGAGTCTCACTGATTGCAGGGTGTACTAGACTCCAATCTTCATTGACAAGGATTGCCAGTTTTCCTACCGAAAGTCGGGGGTTTTCTCCTTTTCCTTCCATTAAAAGCGTTAAGCATTATTAATACAAAACAAACAAATATTGTGATCTGGGTGTACTTTTCCAGCTTATTCAAAGCAAGAATTTTTGAAGAAAATTTTGAATTGTGATGAACAATTTGATGAAATTTGGTGAATTAGGAGACATTTAGTCCATGAATAAAGGACAAATTTTCTGTTTTCAAAATCTCTCAGACAGATAGATCGATGGATTTCGATTCAATATCAACCTATATAATATAAATTTACGACCACCACGCATACATTACATTACCCTGCATAAAGATAGGTATATGTATACTTATACTGTTATATAAAAATACGCAAAGCACTATAACATAACAAACATATTATAATTATACCCATAAAAATTTGACATGAAAACAGGTTGCGTCAAAAATAAAATTTGAACCCAAAAGTTTATAATTAATTAAGATATCATTTATTGGGGCACGAGAGTATATACTTATTTTAGTTGGCCCTTTACGTCCAATGTTTTAGCTCGAGGTAAAATGTTGGCATTAAGAGCCAACCGGTGGTAAAATCAGTATATTTTCTTACTAATAAATTATTTCGATTCTCATAGGTCACAAATCTCAACTTTTATATATTGCTTCACCGCCCCCCACCCGCCGACGCGCTGTTACTAGGCTTTGCTCAAATATTCCAACAAGATCTAATCAAAATTATCAAGGTTACAAATTCATTATGCCAGACGCGCGTTTGGTCTATTATAAGACTCATCATTGACGTTTAACTCTAAATTTAAAAGATATTCTTCATTGAGAGATGGAATAATAGTATTCTTCATTGAGAGTTGGAATAAAAGTATTCTTCATTGGGAGATGGAATAATATAAGTCCACTGGGATCGTGTAAATACACAATACAGGTAGTTCAAAATATTATATAAAGGGTCTAAAGGTAGCCACAAACCAGTACACATACTAAGTATCGGATCGACAAACATGACGATGTAGCATAAACCAATAATAATATGCAATGATACAAATGACGATGTTTTTGTCAAAATTAAACACAGTTTAACTAATGACCTTTGTCGGTGTCAATATAAATAAATGACGTCAACAAATCAATTCATTCACATGTTGAACGTTCTCAAAACTATTAATGAAATTTATGTTTATAAAGTTAGCTAAGTGATGGTGAGTTTTCACTTAGTTTTGTTTAAAATATTTTAATAAAATGTTATCAAATATACAAAGGTGATCAATTCATTACGCCAGACGCGTGTTTCGTCTATTTAAGACTCACCAATAGCGTTTAAATTAAAATGTTTAAGGTATCCTTCATAATGACATGATTGGGAGATGAAATAATGTAAGTCCACTGGTATCGTGTAACTACTCAATACATGTAGCTCAAAATATTATTTAAAGGGTCCAAAGGAAGCCACCAACCCAACCAGTACTAAGTAAGATTATGCAACGAAAGAAATGACGATTTTTTGGGTCATAATTTAAGACACAGTTTGACCTGCTAATGGCCTTCTTCAGTGTAAATATACATAAATGAAGTCAACAACTCAATTTTATCGCATCTTGAACTTTCTCAAAAAAATTTGGCCTTGGAGTCTAAACCGCTAGCAGAATGCAGACGAATAGGTGCCAAAGTATCACAACGACACAATGGTGTGCGTTCGAATCCCGATGACGGTAAGCACAAAATTTGACAGTATTAAAATCCAATTCTAACAGTGTTGGGCCTAGCCAGCTTAATTTGTAGAAGTATCGTTGCATAATCTTCTAGACTTGTATATAATTTTTGGTTTATTCTGTATCATACATTCTTTAATATTAGCCCTTATTAAAACGTACAGAGCAGTAAATTATCTCCGAAACAGTATATGGCTTGAAATTTATTATATACTTTTAAAGTATCACGGTTTTTTTATTATTGTAGCATGATCATGCTTGATACCAAGTAAAATTATAGTTCTGTCAAACAGACTGATTGACACACAACCGATCATCTCGCGGTAGTTTAAAAGTATCAACTTATGTTAAATATTCTATTAGCGAGCACCTAAAAGATAAATACAGAAATGTATTGTACCACATAGAGAGAAACTCATTGCTGAAGAGAATAAACTTATTTAAACGTATTTAAAAATCAAATGTAACTTAAATATTTGGACATCATTAAAGAGTTTGATAAAGGGGGGGGGGGTGCTTTGCAAAATTTAGAGTCAGTAATCATCAACTTAAAGTTGAAATTGGTAGAATATACTAAACCTATGACCCCATTCAATCTTAGAATATGTGACAAATGGGATCAAAAAACGGTCGAAGACAAAGTTCATTATTCCTCAGAGTGTTTGTTAATTTCCTGCCAATAGAAATTTACTTTTTTATATTGTAAGAAAGTATAACATTAACTTTGAAAACCTTTCTGCATCTGAAAATTTTTTCTAGTGTTTTAGTTGTGAAAATTCTGAAATAGTTGAGTTGCTTTCTGTAGGAATGTAACATAACTTGAGCTATGTTTTATATAATCTTCATTTATAGCTATGATGCCCCAATTTTCTCGTTCTCTGTGATTTTTTTGTCATTGAATTTTATTATTTATGTTATTTATGTACTGTACTAATCATACATGTTGTGCTGTACTTGCTCTTCGAGGGCCCATAATTGGCCAAAATACTTGTATTATTGTATTCTTGTATAGGTATACTTTAGTTGATTGTTCAAATAATCATTCTGTAAAGTAGAACAGGTATACATGCAGCGATATTAATGGCAGAAAATTGTGTAGTTATCAAACTGAGACAGAAGTACACATGTTAGTACCAGAGAAAGTTTTAATGCCGCACGATATGTATAGATTATAACATGTCGAATTTCGTATCTGCCCTAATATTTTTTTCAGAAACCCTGTCCATGGCGTCATGTAATAATCTATCACATATAATTTTGTAGAGCTAAAAAAATATTATTCAATTGATTTTTTAATCATATTAGAATATTTTAGTATCTTTATTATTAAATAATATTAGATTATGAATTTCTGAGCTCGTCTTTTGTTGACTTTTTTATGCTTTTAGAATAACGGCAGATTTATTGTCAGGTCAGCAGTGGCTATGTCCTCAATATTATAACGTTCTGTACCCTAGCAAGATATCGCTTGAACATCCCAATATCGTATTCATTTTTCCTTCGTGTGTGAAGATTCTTTATTTTATGGGATCAATAAAAGTGGCGATTAAAATAAAATAATATATATATATATATATTTGAAATTCAAATATTTAAGATGTCGTAGGGCTTTTATACTTATCAAAATTCCAAAATGTTATGCCAAATTCGGCTAAGGTCATCTAAACCTTGTGAATAGATAAACCTTAGGATTTAAATCATTTTCTAAATGTCATTGCTCTAGACCTTGACAATGACTAAATCACTGAAATTATCAAAGATATACAGCATCGAAGTGTAAAACTTGTGGGCTGGAGATCATTCGAGGACTAACGGTCCAACCGTAAGGGCATCACCCCAGTGGTTGCAAATAAAATGGTATCAAGATAACAAGCTTATAGCATTTTCTACGCCAATCGCGCGTTTCGTCTTATCAACACTCATTTGTGGCGTTCAAACCAAAACCATATTAATATACGACAAGGGCGGATAACCGACAGCGCCGATAGCAGAGATAGCGATCACTCACTTTTACTACATATGCAGATTTACACATTTTAATATAAACATGTGATTACGGATAATATTTACTGTCTGCCACTAACGTATTACTCGTAACGACCTTTCTATATCAGAGGAATGGTGCGTATGGGATCTAGAGAACTCACGACCATTCAAAAACCATGCAAGGATACATGTGTTTGGCTATGTGCAAGGATGCCATTTTGTATTACTTAAATGGAGGACAGTCTGGGTTACCTTATTCTATATCGAATTGGTATTCCTTTTCATGATTATTTGGGCAACTTTATCTGGGTAAATAGTAGCAAACAAGAAAATTAATAGAAACTAACGGTTGTGTGTTTACATGGAGTTAAGCGACAACTTTAGCAATTTGAAAGCTATTTAATGATGCATATCGTTATTGGTACGTTTGTTTGTTTAAATGTTGTTTAAGGCCACTTAAAAAAATATTTTTCAGCAATGACATATTGTCCAGTTTTTATTGAAAGGAAGCCGCAGTACTCGTAGAAAACCCCCAATCTTTCTCAGACTTTCAATTAAGTGCGCAAGCGGTGTTCTTACAAATATGTAAAACAAACATGTGTCTTCATATTTCAGCTATTTTTATATTTTCATCAAAATAAGAATAAGTTTATCTTATCTTGCTTTCTAATTGACGACTTTTGCAAACCACTGTAAATCGAAGAATCATAAAAAAGAATATTACTCGATTGTTTTAACGATTCAAAATAATAGTTAGACCCTAAAGTCAATATAAACCTTTTAACTGAAGTCGAAAAATATCGGTTCAGTTGCAGCGATTTACCTGCTACAGTAAATAAAACTTATATAACACTTAAACAAATCCGTAAAGGTGACGCGCTGAATGGCTGCTCCCTAATTTATAGTGTTTATGACATTGTTATGAAACGCATCGAATTTGAAATTTTGCATGAAGACACTTCATTTATACACTGAACAAATAGAGTCATCAGTCCGAGTTCTATTATTATATGGACACCAATAACATCATTATGATTATTATTATCTGAAAATTTAACCTCTATTTCTGAAAACTTTGCGATGGAAGAAGTTGTGTCAAACAGATCACTCAACAAGAGACATGTTACGAAACCCAATCTGTTAAACCTTAAAAAGACCGAAATGTATATATCCAAGAAGGATGTTTCCTTTTCGACCATAAAATGCAGATCAGTTAAAAACAATGCGTTGTCCGTATGCTTACGAACAAAGTTTATATTCTTGCTATTACGGAAACGTGGTTGGGATCTTCAGTCGACAAAAGCGTAATATCTGAATTGAAGCCAAACGGTTACAACATACATCATGTTTCCAGATCAGCCAAACGTGGTGGTAGTATAGCGATCGTGTACAACACTAATTTGACTATAGAACAAATATCAAATAACATTTTGAATTGCTCGAGTGTAAAGTTAGTAGCGGAAATGAACAGTTTCTACTATATGTGATTTACCGTCCGCTTCTATCAAGAACTAACAATTTCCAAAAAACTGTGTTTTTTCAATGAATAGTCTGATTTTCTATATCGTATTGTTGTTCTGTTGGACGAATTGATCATAACTGGCGACAAAAACTTTCATCTGGACGACACAAACGATTGCGACGTTCGAAAGTTATCGCAAACCCTCGACGATCATGGACTATACAACACGTCACGGAACCTACGCACCAGCGCGCTCACGCTCTCGACGTATTGATTACTAGAGAAAATTACTTGATACTAAATAGAAAACCTTTCATACACGATCCAAATCTATTCGATCAGTGGGATTTCTACGTGCGATCATCTGGCAATTTCTGAGAAATTTGGAATGAAAAAGAATCAAACGAAAACAGAAAATGTTGAATTTCGTAAACTTAGTGCTGTATTCATATGTGATTTTATCATAGATGTGAGCAGCTCACCTACTTTGCAAAATCCAAACGGGTCTGTTGATGAACTTGTCACCCAATATGTTTCTACATTATCGGCGATCATGGACATCCATGCTCAGTTACAATTAAATGAAGTATTTATAAGACCAAACACAGAATGGTATACCAATGACCTTCGAGCAGCGAAACGTGAACGTCGTCAAGCAGAACGCAAGATGTAAATGTAAAATCTGGAACCAACTCTTGCTTTAGTGTAAAAAAGACTTTTTCGAACAAGATAGCGGAAGCTGGCAGTGATAAAACACAACTCACAAATGTTCTGATGAGCAATAAACGAGAAGTCATATTACCATCTAACTACAATGATCTGCAACTAGCAAATACTTTCAACGACTTTTTTATGGGAAAAATCGCAACCATTCGAAATAATTTATGCGCTCCTGGTGACATTCAAACCGTTGATGTCGATGTGAAATTCGAGGGCGTTCCATTCACTAGTTTGTCCCCTGCTTCAACTTACGAAATCAAAAAAATTATTCTTAAGTAAAAACCAAAGTCTTGTGAATAGGACCCGATCCCTACATAGCTTCTTAAAAACTGTTTAAACAACATCGTTCATTTCATTACAAAATTAATCAACAAATCATTCACCAAGGAATTCGTTCCGCAAGCATTCAAAGAGGCCATAGTACGAACGCTGCTACAAAAATCCGGATTAGATCAAGGCGTGTTCAAAAACTATCGTCCAGTGTCAAACTTGTCGTTCTTATCTAAGATTCTTGAACAGGTGTTTGCGGCCCATCTGGAATGTCACCTTCAGTTGAATTCGCTTTTGGACAATTTGCAATCCGCTTAACGCACAGGACATTCTACCGCGACAGCTCTTTTGCAAATGCACCTCGACATTTCGTCGGTATTGGACAAAAACTCTTGTGCAGTTCTACAGTAGTAATGTTAGATTTGTCAGCAGCATTTGACGTAACTGACCACAAAATCTTATTCCGTCGTTTAGAATAGTCTTATGGCATCAAGGGACCTGGTCTAGCGTGGTTGAAGTCATATCTAACTGATCGGACTCAGCGAGTTGCCATCTGATCAGTTTATTCCAATGATTTACATCTTAAGTATGGTGTTCCACAAGGATCCGTTTTAGGCCCCAGACTTTTTGTCTTTTTTCCAAACCGATTGGCCAAATCTGTAGACACCATGACATGGACACGGCTATGCAGATGACACGCAGGTATATCTTGTGATTGAACCACTAGACAACTGGTCAGACTTAGCTAGTGGCATGGAAGCATGTCTGGTAGACACCAGTGACTGGATTCATTCCAACCTATTGAAACTGAATTCAGATAAGACCGAGTTGATTGTCTTCAGCCCCAAACACTGTGTAAAGGACTTCTCAGACTGTCACGTTTCTTTTGATGGAACAGTTGTTAGTGATTTTTCTTGTGTCAGAAACCTGGGTGTGTATTTTGATAAGACCTTAAGCATGGAAAACCCGGTTAGCGCTACAGTAAAATCGTGCTTCTTTTTCATACGGAATATCGGACGAATTAGGCCATACATTACCAACGATGTAAGACTTTGGTCAACTAGAGTATGGAAATGTTGTTGCCAATCTTACGAACAAACTACAACGTGTTCACAATACAGCAGCCCGTGTAATATCAAAAACCAAAAAGCATGAGCATATTACACCTACACTCGTCTCTCTTCATTGGCTTCCTGTGCAATACAGTTGCCAATATAAGATACTTTTTAAAATGTCTCCAGGGTACTGCCCCATCATACTTACAGGACTTAGTGCGCGTGTACCAACCATCACGTTTACTACGATCAGTGAACAGTGCGCTACAGCTAACTGTACCTCGGGTTCGCACCAAGACGTATGGCGAGAGACGTTTTTACAAGGCAGCCGCAACACTATGGAACAACTTACCTGGTCCAATGAGATATGAACAGTCGCTATCCTGTTTTAAGAAAGTTTTAAAGACCTTTTCAGACTTCCACATTCTTAGATTTTTTAACTTTTATCAGTTTTTTTCGACAGTTTTGTGTGAATTTTTACGTTTGTATTTTGATTTTTGTTGTGATAGATTGATGCATTTTTAAAATTTATCATTTGTTCACCATTGTCAAGAAAATTCATTTTATAATATTCCATTTCATTATCGTATGATTTTTTTAATTGTTGTTTGAATAACTTGCGGTATTTTCTTCTGTGTTAATTTTATTTTGTAATGTTTCCTATTTATAAGTATTTTTAAAATATATTTTTAATCACTTTCAAGTTAAGTCTAATTTTTAATCTGTTTTAGTCCATACTTTACATAATGTAAACTTTTTAATTCATTTAATTTTAATTGATTATCCATGATTACGTAGTCATGTACATATTCTTGTCTATTGATGCCTTGTTCTATGATACTCATCGTTTAATGCATGTTAGAGTAATTTTTATATTATATTAGGCGCTATACAAAAGACTTGTAATAATAATAATAATAATATAAAATATTTATTTGTGCTTTTATAAACCTATATGTAAATATAATGGGAAAAATACAATATAAAAGTAAGATGAGTAGCTAGGATATTAAAGAGAAGAAACTAATTTATTACGGTATAGGGCTTTTAAATGTAATAATGTTGTAGATTATATAAGAATGCAAACAAACATTATAGTTCTAAAACGCAAACAAATGTTATAGTTTATAACAACTTTAAAAAATGGAAATGACATTCGAGAGTGTATTGCTACATTAATTTTTTTATTATATTTGTTTTGCCCTTTCGGTTCTGACCTAAGTTATGTCATCATCTGGTACTTTGTTTACGAGTCTTGTATGAGTTGTGTTATTTGAAGTATCTTCTTGGTCCGTTAGTCAATAAACAGAACTATGAAAATATTGACTGTAAATAATCTGTTCATTAAAATAACTTGACGTTAGATGAATAATATTGATAGTAATTATAAGAAAGAGTTAAAACTTATGACATGAATTCGATAATCTCACAATACGCTCGATGATTATAACATGAACATGTGTCATAGAAAACTTAAGTATAGCCAGCAGAACCTAGTGTTCATTGGTTTTGATTTGCATAGAACAGGTGTTATATCTCGCGTGCATATTAGTTACCCCTTTAAAAAAATTACATATGATTATCGACTCTCGATTACTTCTCTCAGTAACCATATTGAAGAAACTAAAAAAACTGTTTTTTAAAGATTAGCAATGGTGTATGCAATGTTGTTCCCTTTCAACATATGTTATTGAAATACAACATAAAATAAAGAAACTAGTGTCAAGCCATGCCGCAGTAAAAATCTCACAACAGTTTATCCCGCAGTAAAATGGGTGCGTTCGGATACATTCGAGTAGATGTCAAAGAGGAAACCCTAACTTATCAGATTTACAGTAAAACATTGATTGCCGTTTTCATCCTACAATGTGTTCCAATCTTTTTTTCTGTGACGGATTTCTCTTCAGTGTTTAATATTTCGGTGTAAGAAATATCTCTACACTGTAGGGGCTGGATGTAGACAATCCAAAGAAAGCTGTTAAAACTTTGACAAAACGTCAATACGAAGAGCGGCAATCTTTTACTTTTGAGTAAGTGGTAGAATGATTGTTAACATTATAAATACCGGAGAAAGAAATCGTTGTCATTCGATAAGGGATATAAATAGCAAAATCTTATAAATATTCTACAAAGCTGGATGACAAGAAAACTAATGTGATGATTGAAATGGAACACTCTGGAAAAGGAAAATTAAAAAAAATATGTGTGATTGCGTCTGCATTCTGGAAACAAATGATACCAAAACACACAGATCTAGTAACAAACGATAGCAATACACCCTGATACGGAAACCACAATTTTTTGTATTTAATCCTATAGAATGATGAGATTTATTGCAAGACGATTAGAAGCGAACCAAGTTCGTATTCAGTGTAGATATAGCTAGACAAGTTGACAAATGAAGAAATAAAATACATATTTTTTTGTTTACATATATTTTGCAGGCTTCTTTTCCACCCCCATGCCTATTAAAACATTAAGTACTTGGAGCGCATATTAGTATCGTATCGTATATATACCCTATACTCTCTATCTGTATTATATTTTATCGTGACAAAGTAGATTGAACCCATTTAATGTAAAAGACATTTCTAGTATTTTGACAAAGCTCTTTTCTATAAATACTTGTGTTAGCAGTCTGAAATGGTCAACAAGAGAAGAACAGGTAATTTTCTAACTTGAAATGTTTATCATTATTACTAACAAAACATTAAAATCATGATAAATGTCATCCTTACCTTACGACGACGAAGTAATTTTATGTCTGATTTTTTTTATACACCTTTAAGTTACTCAACAACTGATAACCATGGTCACGTGATTATTCGAATTTTTAAATCTCCAGAACATCCTTTTTGTGGCGTAGCGACTCAGTTCAGATTTTTGAATTAAGAATCGATAGGTCCGTAGAACGCAAAGTTCACCGGTGTTATCTTCTTTTTAATTATATTAAGAATTAAATGTTCTCGGTCGATAGAATTTTCAAATAACAAATATGTATAACAAATAACAAATATGTATTAATCTGACTGCAATCTAATTCAGAATTTTGTATGCATTATATAAGATGACACAGTTATTGCCATACAGTCACTGTAAGTAAATTATATACAAATGTCTAAGTATTGTGACAACCATATAATATATCTATCAATGGAATTTCTGAAGTCTCAGAAATACAGGGTAAATATTAAATATATCCATCGTCACACGTTTTTGCACATGTACTATGTTTATGTCTACGATTCACGATAATGAAGCTATGTTTTTATACAGCAGATTTAGTCGACGGGTTTATATATATACTTCTACAAATTAAGCCCAACACTGTTTGAATTAGATTTTTAACACTGTCAAATTTTTGTTTACCCTCAGCGGGATTCGAACTCACACCGTTGTGACACTGTGGCACCAAATCGTCTGCACTATGTCTAGCGGTCTAGACCCCTCGGCCAAATCCGCTATATAAAAATAAAGCTTCATTAACCGGGGTGAAACGTAGACATAGACATAGTACATGTGTACTAGCGTGTGACGATGGAATTTTCGTAACCAATACATATTAATTTGACAGTAATCTAATTCAGCATTTTTGTATATATTATATAGGATGACAAAGTTACTTGTCATTCAGTCACAGTAAGTAAATTATATACAAACGTCTAAGTATTGTGACAACCATATAATATATCTATCCAGCAGATTTCTGAAACATCAGAAATACAGGGTTAATATCAAATTTTTATATATACTTCTACAAATTAAGCCCAACACTGTTTGAATTAGATTTTTAACACTGTCAAATTTTTGTTTACCCTCAGCGGGATTCGAACTCACACCGTTGTGACACTGTGGCACCAAATCGCCTGCACTATGTCCAGGAGTCTAGACCCCTCGGCCAAATCCGCTATATAAAAATATAGCTTCATTAACCGGGGTGAAACGTAGACATAGACATAGTACATGTGTACTAGCGTGTGACGATGGAATTTTCGTAACCAATACATATTAATTTGACGGTAATCTAATTCAGCATTTTTGTATATATTATATAGGATGACAAAGTTACTTGTCATTCAGTCACAGTAAGTAAATTATATACAAACGTCTAAGTATTGTGACAACCATATAATATATCTATCCAGCGGATTTCTGAAACATCAGAAATACAGGGTTAATATCAAATTTTTATATATACTATGTCTATGTCTACGTTTCACCCCGGTTAATGAAGCTATATTTTTTATATAGCGGATTTGGCCGAGGGGTCTAGACCGCTGGACATAGTGCAGGCGATTTGGTACCACAGTTTCACAACGGTGTGAGTTCGAATCCCGCTGAGGGTAAACAAAAATTTGACAGTGTTAAAAATCTAATTCAAACAGTGTTGGGCTTACTTTGTAGCAGTATATATATATATATATATATATATATATATATATATATATATATATATATATATAAACGTCTAAAGAGTCTACCAACTAGTAAAGCTTATTAAGTACCGGATCGACAAAAATGACGATACAGCATAAACAAAAAATAATATACAAGTCTAGAAGATTATGCAACGATACAAATGACGGTGTTTCTTGTCAAAAATTTAGACATAGACTGACCAACGAATGGCCTTAGTCATTGAATGTCAATATAAATAAATGACGTAAACAAGTCATAACATATTAATCTTAAACTTTCTCATTTCCAACTTAACCCAAAATAGTTGCTTTTCAAGTCCGGCAGCCGCGTACGTGCCGTGCTGTTACTAGGCTTTCCACAAATATTCCAACAAGATGTAATCAAAATTACCAAGGTGACAAATTCCTTACGCCAGACGCGCGTTTCGTCTACTTAAGACTCATCAGTGGCGTTTAACTCTAAATGCTTCAAGTATTTTTTCATTCGGTGATGGAATGATATAAGTCCACTGGGATCGTGTAAAAACACAATACAGGTAGTTCAAAATATTATATAAACGTCTAAAGAGTCTACCAACCAGTAAAGCTTATTAAGTATCGGATCGACAAACATGACGATACAGCATAAACAAAAAATAATATACAAGTCTAGAAGATTATGCAACGATACAAATGACGGTGTTTCTTGTCAAAAATTTAGACAAAGAATGACCAACGAATGGCCTTAGTCATTGAATGTCAATATAAATAAATGACGCAAACAAGTCATAACATATTAATCTTAAACTTTCTCATTTCCAACTTAACCCAAAATAGTTGCTTTTCAAGTCCGGCAGCCGCGGACGTGCCGTGCTGTTACTAGGCTTTCCTCAAATATAGTGACTAGGGCCATTCGTTGGTCATGCAGTCTTTGTCTAAATTTTTGACAAGAAACACCGTCATTTGTATATATATATATATATATAACTTGTCAGTTTTGGATAAGAAATATTGCGTTTATGTAACATTTTTATGCAAGATGGAGATACAACAAAACATTGTAAGCGATTCAAATGCTCTTAATATTTTAGGTAAGTTTAATAAAGGTAATCTATATTAGCTTAAAATGTTGTATTTATTCAGTGGTCAAATTAATTTTGTTATATGTCATAAAACACTATATTTAAAACTTTCCATTCTCTGTTGAGAAAAAAAAAGAACATTACTGGTTTTACTACCATAATTGTACTTAATGTATCACATGCCGTTACACGTTGCATATTTTTTCTCTTTAAATAGATATAGCTTCTCCTATAATATTTACGGAAGCGCCAATTCCATTGATATCTGGAACATTGATCACTTTAGAATACAGTGCAATAAAACTAAACTGAATATTTACTTAGAAGTGTGGATCGGATCAGTATTCAAATGATATTCAAAGCAACCAAACATCAGTTTGGTCAATGTCACAACTCAACGTTGATTCTTCAAAACATGGACAAGAATTCATTTGTATGCTGCAGACGCCAGTTGTCAATTTTTACATTAATTACAAATATATATTACAGGTCCAACGTACGTAAACACTGTATGACTAGTTTTACTACACATTGCTGAAACCAACGTTTCAAAGAAAATACGAAGCTATCATTACAAATATTTTCATAAACACAGCACTCACATATTATTATCTTGCGTGTGTACAAAGCCATGAACAAAGCTCATAACATGAAATATTTAGTTATTGACAAAAACTTAATATTGTACTTTAAGGTTGTGTTAGTGTTTAAGTGACATTGTTTAACAGAACGCTGATATGTATGGAATAAGCTTGTACTTTTCAAAAATGACAATACAGAGGGAAAGAATGAGAACTAACATGCTTAAAGTGTGTTTCCTGTTTAATAGATACAGCAATTGTGGCGCTTTACAGAAGATTTGAATGCAACGCGTCAGATACGACATGTTTGCTCTGTGCAGGGATAATTGGGCATGTTTGGCTTTTTACCATGGAGGCATAGCGTCAACAATATACACATTCGGTTGGTTGAAGGTATGACAACTATACATCGATACTTCTTATCAAGCCGTGCAGTTTCGAAGATGCTGGAGATTACACATGTATCACCTGGAATGAAATATTGAATGACACCAAATGGGCCAACGAATCAACATCGTTAGTTGTCGCATGTATGTTTTCAGAAAAACGAGACAGGAATTCCGTACTTCATAGCGAGGTTAGATCAGAGCAGGCAGCGGTGAGCTTTACGAAAATTATTTGTCATGAGATCAAAATCAAAATGCTGATAATGTTTTTTTTGTCAGGAAGTTGATATCGTCAAAAAACTAACACAAAGTGAAGGAAGAAGACCACACAAATGTAAACTTAAAAATAAATTTGAAATCGATAAAAAATAAATGTTCCATTTAAACTCAACAACACAAATCGCATACCACTTTTTTGCAATCTATAAATGGATCTTTTAAAAACTGACAATTATATAACATCGAGTGATGTAACGTCACTATTACACAAAAAGACTTCACGTGAAACTGGGATTTTTAACTCCAAGTATTAAATGTGAAGTGAACATTACATGCATAAATAGATAATTTAACGTTATATTACAATGAAAATTTTGAAAATTTGTACATGCGAGCTGTTTGCGTTCGGATTTATTTTAAATCGGTTCCGCATCTACACAATATTAACAGCGACAGGACCCGTTATATGCAATATAGACCCATATATGCGTTATTTAACCCTCTTGCTGCCAGATTCAAATTCTCAACGACGTCGCGTACGCCACAATAGCCTGACGTCACGATATAATCGGTATTATTTTCACAAAGTGCGTGAGATTATTTGTTGACGTCTGATGACGTTTGCGGTCGTTTATTTGATGTAAAATTATCCGCAGTTAATTCTAATGTTAACATACTTTCAAGACAAAAGCTACAACCAAGTTCAAGTCGAACAATTTTTCATTTCGTCAGACGCGCTGTTTCGTCTACTGAATACAACAGTTGCGCTCTTGACAAAAATTTAAACAAAGTTTCAGGCGAAAAAATTTACATTGCGTTATAAGAGCGTTTCGCCTAGTGAAGACTTATCAGTTGCGGTCTTATCGGAAAGTTAAAACACCAAAACGCAAATAAATTTTTCTAAGATCCGTAGTCCAAGTTATTTTCGTCTTTGTAAATTAGAAAACTCTTTTTATTGTATTTACATGTACTTATTTATTTTTTATTATGGAAGTGTAATAGGGACATACCAATATATTCTTGAAGTCAAAATTTCAAAATTTATCAAATTTTCAAAACTTCAATTATTGACCATTATTAATGTTCACTTGTTCCTAATAAATATCTTGTTAACTAGGGATAATAACTTTTTTTCAAAACTTAATTATTTAAAAAAACACTAACAATCAAACATAGATAGAAATTTTATTTATTCTTCTTGTCTTCTGAAGTCTCTATTGTGATATCTCTCACAACACTCCCCAAGGCACAGACCAACTTGACAGGTATTGCACCATGTCCTGACCTTCGAGTCACAAATCCGACATTGTTTCCTCTTTTTACCTACATGAAAAATATAAATTAAGTACTGCCAAGCGTTGACTAGATTGCTTCTTAAATAAGCAAAAGAGACTGACATAAACTTACTTAAAATACATATCCAGCATAAAACGAAATTAAATAAGAAAAAAATGTGTTTTTAGATAGTCAAGTGACCGTCGATTAAAAGATTCATCTATGTATTCTCCGCGACAGAAACATGTAAAATAAATACCACAACACAAAGGCAGGATGACTGCGCAGTGGGCAATGACTTTTATATTTTAAATAGACGAAATTTAAGAATTAAATAAAAGTGTATCTAACCACCCGTTGTTTTTGGATCGTGACTCTTTTTCCACATTCCTTGATTAATATTTTATTTTCTTGAGTATCACGCCCATGGATGCAAGCTATGCTGCTTGCTTGAATGATGTTTAACGCCATTCTCAGCAATTTTTCAGCTATATCATGGCGTCCAGTTTTTATTGGGGAGGAGGCCGGAGTACCCGGAGAAAACCCCCGACCTGCGGTAGGAAAACTGGCAATCCTTGTCAATTAAGATTGGAGTCGAGTACACCCTGACCGCAGTGAGAATCGAACCCGCAATCTTAGTGTTGACAGACCACGTGATCAATAGTAGAAGAACTACCTTAACCACTCGGCTACCGAGGCTCATTGCAAGTTATGTAGTACCGCGGGAAAAAACAAACAGCAAGCAAAGCGAGAAAGAGTTTTATTTTCATTTACCAGGTATCGGATAAAGGAAGTGACGGTCTGTGAATCTTCTGTCTAAAGGAGCCTGACATTTTTTGCCTGTGTTTCTCTGCTCTTCTCTGTACTCGCCTAACAGACTGAGTATGATACTCTGGTGAAACTCATATCTCGTCATCTTTTTCTGCACCATTCTGTTCTGGACGTACAGGGTATAGGCATTTGCTGAAAAAAAAAACATAGTAAATAACAGCCCAATAGGAAATGGTAGATAATTAAGTACCCAAAAAAACCTTTAAAATAAAAATGTTGTCTAAAGTTACTTTTATAAATCTCCAGAAATATACGTACCCACAATAATAATTATCAATTAATAGGTTCATAAATTAAATATTAATAACAATTTAATTTTACCGATTAAACGTAAAGTGGAATTAAACAGGATTTTCTTCCACATTTTCACGCTTCTCATGTCCGGATCATAATTGGAAATATGTTGATCTGCTACATCAACTCCCCCCATCTTCTGATTGTAAACCGCTGCCACATTTGGTATACGCTTTTCTACACCTCTGCTGTTTCTTTCTAATTGTAAACTAAATGAAAAATGTAAATGGTGAGTAGACATTATTTCATGTTAAGCGAAATCCAGGCATCTATACATGAATGTAAGGAATATCGGGGAATCATTTGAAAGTAAAGAACCGAAACAATAATAAAATACACTTAACGGTAATACAAGAAAATAAGCCAGTTCTTTAAATATGTTTTTTTTTAAGTTCGTTTGTTTTCAGTTTCAAAGAAATCCATTTCCATCATCTTTTTAATTTAGTTTTTGGAAAATGACACCTTAATGCAATTCAAATGTTTACGCTGAACGAAATTTCTTCCTACAGAGAGTAGAGTCTATACATTTTACAAACACCTATTACTTTATTTTAAATTTGTACCTTTGTTCAGGACAATGAAGCATTCGATTTTATTTGATTGATAAATACATGTCATACCTTGGTGTTGCAAATGTCGACAGAAAAGTTACTTGTCGTCTATCACTGTATGCTAGCGCCATCAATGGCCCCTGTTGTTTAGCAACCATTTCCCCTTTAGGTAATTTAAATCCTTTAAAGGATGGTGGCAAACCCTTTCTGTGACATCGTGCTGTTCCTGTGACATAAGTGCCTTTTTCAAATAGATAGTGACAAAGTGCAGGCGAGCAGAAGAAGTTGTCGATAATAAGATAATGACTTTTTTGCAAGTGTGGCTGCAAAAGCTCCTTCACAATCTCAAATATTACTCCAGGTGAACCCACAGGTCGTGGTGTGTTTGATTTGCCTGTAACAGAATGAAATAGTTTTATGGAAATTTCGTGTCACCTCAAATTTTTGTTTATATATACACTATTAAAAATGGGTAATTAATAAAAACCTTCGACAAACGACACAATTGTCTGTAATGTTAGCGATGTTTGTTAAGATATATATTTTTTACAAGTAAAATTTGCATTTTGAAAAAGATAACACAAGTACGTCATTAAATACAGATAAATAGGAACAATTAAGGAAAGAGGAAATCGTTTTCCTTCAATATAATTTTGTTGCTTGTATCAATCATTATTCATTAAATTGTGTACCTGTGTAAAGCTTGATATGGTGAATGTATCCAGTGTCCGATTCTGCAAGAAGAAACAATTTAGGTCCCCATCTGTGCGATTTTTTTGCAGGCATGTATTGAACTAGCCGGTTTCTTCCCTTAAACCCGACAAGACTCTCGTCAACAGTAATATCTCTAGCAAGGGAGTAGTTCAAACTAAATGTGTGATTTAGCAAGTCAAGTACCGGTCTGATTTTAAAACCTGCATCATACCCTGGTTGACCATGCGGGACAGCTAAAGTGTTGTCATTACAGTGCAGATACTTGAGCAATAACTGGAACCTATTGCGTCTCATTACTCGGGAAAAAGCTGGAGTGTTAGTTAGCCAAGACTGGGTTCCCTCCTGCCAGTATGATTCAATGGATGGCTTTTTAAGAATTCCCATGGACAATATTAAACCTAGAAAAGCTTCCATTTCTTCTCTTTTTGTGTCATGCCAAGAGTGGGCTCTCGGGTTTGGTTTTAATATTTCTGCTTCAATTGATTGTTGAGCATAAAGATTGGTTTCCCTAACAAGAAGATCAATCAGATTTTCATGTTTTGCAGGATTTGTTGATAATAAATTAAAATATTCAATTGGTTTAGCGTTTACCGGTAATCTTGTTCTCGCGCCAGTCCTTTCTGCAAACTCAATTAGAGGAAAAGGTTTCTCATAGCCTTCAATATCCACACAGGTCCACGGTAAAACCGTAGGAATATCTACGTCATCTTCATTAAGGTCCAGTCCAGCATCTACATCACTATCCTCCTCAAAACTGATATCCGAATCATTATCAGAATCGATGTCCGACATTGTAGAACAGCTGGGGTTTTTTTTGCTTTTAAGTCCAAAGATTTATTGTGACGTCATACAGTATTTGACGTCATTAAGACGATGACGTTTATATCCAACGGTTGTTTAAAAACTCAATTTTGTTAAGAAATAATAAGAATACAAATTTATTAGGTTATAATTATGAAAATATTCATTTTTTAGTTGGTACTTCTTAAGCCTAAAAAAAGGACATATGTATCCGTGTGGCAGTCGCCCGGTGATGGACACATATGTCCGTGTGGCAGCAAGAGGGTTAAAAAAAACACACAAAATAGAACAAGCTAACTAAAATTCTAACATTATCAAAAATCTCCAAATGGCACAATATTTTCCGCCAATGCAGACTGTATGTTACCGTCACCTTTTCGGTCATGGCCCTTAATTTTTTTTTTGTCGTTTGAAAAAGAGGCTCCAAATAGGGGTAATGGGGATTAGGGTAACAGCACTGACCAAAGAGGGATACTTAACAAAGCGAGGTGCATGTTTAAACAGAAAAGGCAGCAGGACAGTCTGTCCAAAAATATTTAGGTTCTGTATTATCTACAGTCACATGCATCTTATCATAATTCTTGTATGCCTTATTAGATAGATTAATTATTTGGGATACTTCTTGTTAACACTATAACTACATGTATACATGATAATGAAATAGTGTTGACTACAATCACAAATGAACAAAGTAAAAAAAATGAATTGTGTGCTAAAATAAAAAAATAATAATAACGGACTATTCTATCTGTTATCTGTGTTCGCATTTTGGTAATGCGTACTCCATATTATAAGTATTGCCAAAAAACCAAATATATATATATATATATATATATAAACTCCATATTTTGCCGACGTTTCGACGACCACTGCCGTCTTTATTCAAGGCATATATATAAATGACAAGAATATGTATATGTGAAGTCAATAACAACAACAACAACGTTATAATACAATGACGTCATAAACGGGTAAAGTAAAGTAAAAGTGAAATTTGGCAGTAATATAAAGAGTAGAAATGGGGGGGGGATACAAAACGAACGTTACAATACAATGGCTTCTTAATGGGTAATACAATGTCATTATAGCTTTACATATAATGTAGTATATTTTTAAACAGTTTTATCATTTTTTGTTCAGTCCTTGTTCATTCAAAGTTCCAATTTTCTTCATCCAAAATTTTTCTTTTTCTTTACGATATATCCATGATTTGTTAATTTTCTCAATTCCAAGCATTTTAAAGTCATTGATATTATGGTCCTGTTGATTGAAATGTATTGGTACAACGTCTTGTTTTTTATTTCGAATACACGATAGGTGATTTTGCAGGCGCTCATACACTGTATTCCCAGTTTCACCAACATACACTATTTGTCTACACTGTTCACAATAAATGCCATATATTAAATTTGCTGTCCTACAATTTATTTTACCGTCAACATTGTATGATACACCATTATTAGCTGTAAATTTCGTAAGATTTAGCATTCTATTACAAATTGCCCAATTTTTATCACATGGTCCCGTTTCATTTTCCCGTTTAAAAAATTGATTATTGTGTTTAGCGTGAACCAGTTTATCTTGAATATTTGTCCCTCGTCTATATGCTACTATTGGTGGTTCCGGAAACACTTTCTGCATCTCTTTAGATCTATATAAAGTTTTAAGCCTGTTACGTAATATGTTGTGGATGTTCGGAAGTTCTTTATTGTAAGTAATTGATAACGGTACTCTGTCTAAATTTTTGTTTTTATCTGTTTTATATTTTAATAGATTTTCTCTGTCCAAAGTGTCAATTTTTCTAAATTCATGGTCTATATCTTTTTTCTGGAAACCTCGCTTCTGTAAACATTTTTTCATTTGGTATTTTCTTTGATGATAATTTATAAATATATATATATATATATTTGGTGGTTACCCTTGAAGAATGTTTTAAAGATTGTCGACAAGTTTACATTTGCAAACGGATAAATTTTTGTATTTGATGGCTTTCAATTCAGAACGAGCCTACGTTTTTATAAGCCTTATAATAGTTGATTATTCAATATTATGTAATCGTAAAACCTCGACATGTGTATTTTATAACCAGTTTATAGTAAAATCACAAATGTTTAATTTTATATTTTATTGCAGATCCACCAACGGTTCTAAACTCAAAACATGCTACATAGTATTCACATAACGTTGACAATGTATGACCATCAACTCAACCGAGTGGTTCTGCAGTGACAGACATAACTCGGACATTAATAGATGTCAACATCTATGGAGAGATTATATTTGTCAACGGATACAGAACCAATACAAGTATTCAGCGTGGTACATGTCCAAAAGAGACCTATGGTGTGTGCATATCTAACTTGTATGCTGCAAGGTGTATACAAATCCATCTAAATAGCGGAACGTTTCTGGTAGGTAAAAATTTAGGGTCTGTTACAACAAATTATGTATTTGATTCACGGTAATCGTAAAGTATTCATTAACCAGTTTAATGATGATGAGCTATGTTGTATTATAACAGGGCAATATAAATGAAGTTACTGTTATATCAAGAACATAATAAAACAATTAAATGAACTGATATTTTAAAATAAGTCCTGGATAAAGTAAACACATTTATGCAATATTGTACTAAACTACTAACGAACCATCCATTTCAGTGTATGGTTTTGCGGATGATCATACGGCAAACAGGCGTTTTAAACCGTCAGTACAAGAGGAAGTACGCGCCATTACAGAACTTCAGGACTGTGCAGTGATCATTAATGAATGGATGAACCATAACAAATTAAAAATTAACAATGCAAAGACAGAGTTCATTCTATTTGGCAGTAGGACACAACTTGACAAATGTTACACAAAAGAAATAAACATCTGTGATAATCAAATTAAATCTCAAAATTGTATTAGGCATCTAGGCCTATTTTTAGACGAATCTTTGAATTTTAAAGAACACATAAAAAGAAAATGTAAAACTGCGATGTTAAATTATTTTAAGATCAAAAGTATTAGAAAGTATCTGTCTAAAGAAGCTACTGAAACCCTTGTACTGTCTTTGGTTATATCTCATTTAGATTACTGTAATATTATATTGTACGGTGTTTCACAAACTGATTTGTCAAAACTTCAAAGAATTCAGAATATTTGTGCTAAACTGGTACTGTGCCGTTCTAAGTACGATAGTTCTAAACAAGCTTTATTTGATTTACACTGGCTTCCAATTAAGGCCCGTATTAATTTTAAAATCTTAACTTATATGTATAACTGTTCTGTCGGGGTAACGCACCCTTGTATTTAATCGAACTTTTGTCTCGCCAAGTATCTAAACGTAGTTAAAGATCATCTGAGTTTCGCGATACTTGTTATGTAGTCCCTTTTAACAGAAGAAAGACATTTTCAGATAGAAGTTTTAGTACTATAGGTCCCAAATTATGGAACGAACTACCCGTTAGTCTTCGTCTTTGTAAATCACTGGAAATTTTTAAATGTCAACTTAAATCTCATTTCTTTAAGGACTACTTTGCACTGTTTTAAATTTGTATTTTGTGTACTTTGTATATATATGTATGAACATTGTTGTTGATTGTACAACGCCATTGAATATATTATGAATGTAGAAATAGGCGTTTAATTAAATAATAAAGTTTCAAGTTTCAAGTTTATGTCAACGTGTTATACGATCACATCCTATATGGAGGCAGTTTAAAACTTTAATGTTAAGATTAATTTTGGCATATCTTGCAGTCCAAATGAAAATTCCACATATATGTTTGGCAATGTCTGGTGTAGTGTTATTGCTGATTTCCTCTGACATGATCACGACCTATATTGTTTCCAGACGAAAAAAACAAAGGTAAGAAGGTGGGAAGTATTTACAATTTACAATGAAACAAAGTCTAATATAGATTTTTAGAAGACCAAACTGATTGATTGAAATCCTACAATTAACAACAGTGTTTAATAATTTAAGTTTTAATATTATATTGCTAAATATGTGATGTTGTTTTTTCCCACAGAGATGATTCAACTTGAACAAATTTCTGACACCCATCAAGCTCCAAATACTGAGTATGTATATATTAACACACAATATTTGTTGAAATGGTTTTAAATATTGTAAACTTTAATTACAATACAAGGTTATGAGTACAGCAAATATACAGGCAATAGCACTAATCCACTAAAAAGCGACGTCCATGTGCTCCAGGAGTGTAAGCAACTAATGGCACCTATTATAAGTGAATAAACAAATTATATTAAATCAGACACATTTTGTTTTGACATAGCCAAAAAGCATTTAACATAATATTGTTGCTTACTTTATAAATTTACTTTAAACGGTAATACATACTGTAGTAGTAATTTTAACATTTTAACGTCTCCGGTATACATTCAATGTGAATTAGTTTTAATTTCCGAAGGTTTAATTGTTTGACTTTAGGTACTTGCAGATGCGTCAACCTAATATTAGCCTCTACTCCTACGATATTCCTTATACTCCATATGACGAGCTTCTACAATATCAATCAAGCAGAGTGTATAGCGAAACTGCAAACACATACCTTGAGATAGTATCAGATAATGATGACTCAAGTAGTAGCTGCAACAGCTACGAGCAAATCGATTAACACAACGCAATTTTTAATTTGTATTTTTAAAAAATATTTTGAAAATGACTTTTGATGAAAAACATATTTTGGAAGCAGAGGGATAGACAAAAAATATTTTGAAGGCGGATTTCTTCTATATAAAATAATGCTAATAATGAAAAAAACATTCTGTCGCGCCGCCTTCAAAAAATAAATATTTTCTGACCAAAACAAAAAACCTGTAAGTTAAATTTTCTGTCCCTTAAAAATTGCGTTTCTTGTGTTTTGTTTATGAATCATTTCAAATAGTAGTACACACAATAGCCTTAGCGGTAAAACTACCTTCTTTTTTTCAGTCACAACAAATCAACGAAATAAGCAAGATGCACGAATTTGTCACCAACTCCATGTCTCAGCACAGCTCCATCAATTTTCACTGATAAATCCATCGAACAATCAATGTTCTTTTAAAAGAAAAAAAGTCTAGCTAGGTAACGTTGCGTTTGAACAGATATGACGTCACATATGACGTTAAATATAAACCGCGGGTACAACAAGGAACATTGGTATACGGAATATTTTTTGTTCAGTCCTCTTTTGTTTTATTAATAATGTTTTTCGGCAAATCGTAAAATGTGTCTGTTTTCAATGTCACTTTACACCGATCACGTCTTCGTCTTCAGTTCGTTGTGTATATTCCTACGCGTCACGCAATTATAATGAAGTTTTATTTTGGGAAAAGAATGCAAATATATAAAAACAATTTTGGAAGAATTATAAGGATTGAACGCTTTTTACGGTAATTCATCGATGTATGAACGAGGTCGACTCACTCACAAACTTATCATAAACAGCCTTATTCATCGTTCATTCATCGTTGCCTTCGATAGGGCGTTTATTTGTTTGTGAGTAAGTCGACCTCGTACACACATCGATGAAAACCAAAAATAAGCGTTTAATCCTATAATAATAAGTGTTAATGTAACCTTTTTTAGGCTAACAAGTACACATATTGATCTTTTTTGTTAACATTTAAATCCTTACTTAAGAGCAATGACAATGATATACCACAAATTATTATATCCCTTACGAGAATATCTGGTGATACCACATCTTGTTACTCCCATTGTGACACCAGAGAGTTGATTTGTATTGATCATAACCAAGATGACTTAGGTAAATTGTAAAAACGGTTTTAATGAGATTTAAACAACCAAACATAAGCCCTTATGATCGGTCTTTAAGAAATTCCCAATCTTATACTTAATTTGAACGTCCAAGATATACCCGTTATAGTTATTGCTTATTGGCACTATTTTTCTTTTATATTTATGTGTTGTCTTATCCCATCACACTCTAGTAGCGTGAGGTTAGCTAAGGTGCTCTGGCTTCCAAGACGTAGTGCAGTAAACAACGTGGCGACACAATACTACACAACAGAGATAAACATGTAAAGTGGTATAGTTGTGGAATGGGTTGTACAAATGAACTAGAAAGCAAATAAAAAGCCTTTTGAAATCCGATGATTAACAACTACATAAGACACGAAGAAAGGCGATATTATTCATATCTATAGTCATTTATTCCCTTAACATTGCAAAGATTGATCGTACCATAAGAATGTAGACTCAGTTTAAAGAAAATAGCAAAGAAAACCGACCGAAAAATATTAGCCGAAAGCCAATGGACAGTTACAAATCCGGATATAGACAAACATAACACAAAAACAAAAAACATAAAACACAGAAAGAGAGTTACCCGAACCCAATAAAAACCATGGGTGCACTCAGGTGTTCCGGACTAGTAAGCAGTGCCTGTCTCTAATGAGACACCTGTCGAGTAACTCACTGTCATGTCCAGGGAAAGTCAAATCCAGAAATACGAAATACTACCTTTATATTCAATTTTTAAAATGCAAGTGTTAAAATTTGCCTACTAGTTATTTTTTAGCTAAAAAAACTTAACATTGTTCACGAACAAAAGATGCGTTCTTTTTAAAATATATATGGTCAAATCATTTGTGTGGAAAGGTATGTCAATACAATTAAATATATGCAGTTAATTATTGTAAATGTCTGTCAAAAAACTTTTTTGTATTTTACGCTGATAAAATGTAATGCAAAATTTATATTTCGATGAATAGATTTATAGACGATAACTTTTCAGATCTGATTTGGAGTGGTACATGCAAGAATATATTGAATTTAAATCTATTTAAAAACCTTCTTTATTAATCAAGAGGTGTTCGAATGCATATCATTTTCAACAATTGACGTTTCTTGTTTTTGTTAATTCTTGTTTACATGTTACCGATAGTTTTTGAATCCCTTTATCAAGATTCGTCATTAGATGTTTTTATATATTTATGCAGTTTCTCTTGATTAGTAGTTTTTGCAGTCTATTATTTTTATCTTTCAATTTATGACATGGGTACTTTTTTCATGATATCAATAGATATGAATGATGTATTTAACCATACTTCTATATAATGCCCTTAAAAACCGAGACTGTCACCTGGGGAGCTGTCCCAAAGTAATATATACTAATTTTAGAGGATTGAAACATACACCCTTTTATAATATACAACTATCTGATTGGACGACACACTATCAGACAATAAACATAGACGCTTAACTTACATCAACGACATACACCTGTGCCAATGAGCTTACTGCTGACAAACAGATTATAAGTTAACTACAAATTAATTTCATAAAATGGCCACCTTTAGAGTAACGTACTCAGCGAGGAAACTTAAGCTTTAGGTCTGATTACGACGCTTGTTATAGATTGACAGAACCCGGTGGACATGGACACTAATCAACCTAACAGAAACAAGAAATGTTTCTATAAGGAGTGGAAGAAATGCTTAATAACGTAGCAGGCGGCTGCAATACGAGGAGCGCAGCTATCATAATGAATCAATGGTCAATTTTGAAAGAGTGCCGAATACAACTGACGAAAAGCAAATAGCTTGCTGACATTTTCCATATTCAATTGAGTAGTTGAAGGAGAGGTGGGTGTATAATTTGTTACTATTACACGTTTGAACGACTGTTCGTTTCAGCAGAAAAACTTGAACTGTAAACTTTCAAGCATCCAGTAAAAAAAAGAAAGGGCTAATCTTTTGAATAAAAAAGGAGTGCTCCTGGAGCTCGAGGTATGCAACTATTTCAAGAGTATTGTGGTTTTCTTGAATAAAAAACAACGCTTATATTAATATATCTACTAAAAGTTATTAAATATAATTTTCACTTAATTGTTAAAATGTTTTATACAAAAATACGTTTTACTTATATAAATATCGTTTAAAAGTATAAAATGTTATTGTCGTGTAATGTCCCTTTTGACAGGACATACATACAGATAATTCTTAAACTCAAACAACAATTAGGAATGCACAGTAATTCTGAAAACAAACTATAAAAAAATGAACTAAATGTAACCAAATGATTCAAATCGCCATTAAAGTAGCACGACTGGGCTTACTACTTTTGTGGTTTAAAATTTCACCAACAGAGGTATCGACGAAACGTTAGCAAAAAAGAAAGCAGGAGATACAAAGATACCAATCTTGTAGAATTTAATACAAGAAGCGTCTTTAGTATTCTGTAAACAAATATATTTAAAACACTGCCCGAAAAAAGAAAGGAAACCAACCAAACAACAAGAACCGACAATCAAAGAACTATTACAAATTCGAATTAAAACAAACAACAAGAAACAAAAAACGCAAAAAGTGAGTAACGCAAATTTAATAACAATCACGGAAGCATTCAGGTGCTCCGGACAAGTAACACCCGTCGAGATATGTAATGTCTAGGAAAACAAAATGAGGAAAACTACCTATGACTCGCAAAAATATATGGTATTTTAGTGTTGATTTTATATAGCCATCATTTAAGTCATAATGACGGCCATAGAAATTCCGAAGAAATAACATCAAGCTACGTACAACAAACACTTGTTTGAGTGGCTTATTTCTTAAATGTTTGGCTTTATCTGAGTGCAGCAAGACGATTGAATGTTTTATAGCAAATACACATATTATTTTGCATGCTTCACAAGTACATATCGTTACTTTTAACCGTTTATAGCTTTGTCTGTCCTTCAGATTAGGAATTCTTCTTTAATCTCTTTTTTACAAACGCATATTTATGTACAAGAAAAAGTTCCTCTTGAACTATTCCGAGTAAAAGACGTTTTAGAGACAATTTTAAGGGTTGCGATCCTTTGTGATATTGATCTAATCTCGAAAAGTGATTATATGTTTTGTTCTTTAACTGATGTATTTTAAGAAATAGTAAGGAAAAAAGAGAGACAAATATGTTTAATAGTTGAGCTTTCTATAGAAAAAGTCCGTTAGCAGAAGTTTTTTTAATGATAAATAATAACTGCATACCACGTATGGTCGAGCTCTTTTTGTAGATCCAAAATGTGCACATTGAAATCAACAATTATTTTCAAAATTTAATCAGCGTTTTGAAATGCGACATTTTTTTCAATTTTGATAATGCGTTTTCTAAAGCAAATATTGACCTTAATAAGGTCTGAAGTTAAGATAAGAGCAGGCGATTGTTTTCTGTTTTAAACCCTTAATGGCAATATCGTTTGCGGTAAGTATCACTGTTTGTCCTAATACCACAGAACGTCACGAAGGCAGACGAAACTTTTCGTCTGATTCAGTGACAATGTAGGATCCACGTGGTAAGTCCTTTTGAAAAACATGGCTGACTTACAATGTAAAATGCCTGTGGAAAAATTCAAGGACGATATTTTGACATGTAAACAGCAGAGGCATTGTATGAAATATGGTTATCGTTTTCGTAATAAAAGAAGGTACAATATTGACTAAAAACGGTAAGCAAAAAATGCATTATTTGATTAACCCCAATTCTGGTTATGATATTTTTAGATCATTTTATTGATCATAGTGCTGGTCTGAGTACGATATAAAATCTTGATCTTCAACTTTGTTTTATATAGTATACATTATTAATATCATCCGTTTAAACAATCTAAGGAAACTATCTTAATGAATGCAACTTAGCTTTGCAATATGTTATGATATGTTATCTCAGTTTAATCTACCAAGAATCAGCCATACACTAACAAAATGCAGTATACATTATTTAAAAAATTTCGATTACTTTGTAATATGATACTTTTCATATATGACAACTTTGAACACAATAACGTGTCGTTTCATGTTGATTTACCCGCGTACTTTTACTTCTACTGGCAGTCCATATTTTTTAAATACTTTTGTTATGAACGAAAGAAGCCACTTTCAAATTACAAATTTCGTTAATAAAGAATTTTACATTCTAACTGATTACAAATATATCATTCGATAGACGAACGAACTACTTGTTTGTACAAATAAACGTTTACAGGCTTACAAGTATTTAAAAAGAAACGTGCATCTACTTTTTTGCTAGATTATTTTGTAAATCACCAAACGTGTTTGTAAAAAAATATGTTTTAAGCAGTTATATATGAGAATTCACATCAAGAAATATACCAAACATAAACATGACGTATATAAATTTAATCAGATTGTTTTTGTGTTTTTATGTGGTGGGGTTAAAACAAACAAACAAAAACTATATGCTAATTCACAAAAAAAGAGAAAACGTTGCGTCAATCCTTTACATGTAGGGTCCGCTACATGAATTATTGGACGACGTCCTAGCTTTAACTGATTAAATTCATCACGGCATTTATCTTTTGCATCTATAAAATGACTTGCATTTATAATACCACCCACACACTTAAATTCTACTCATACCTCGATCATCTTATAAAATTGACGATTGGGACGAACTAAGGTCCAAACTGTACAAATTTTCTACGTTTTTGTAAACAGAGGTTGTCATTAACGAAATAAATTATTAAACAGTGATTTTATTATTAAACAGTTAGACTTTACTTCCATTGTTTCACCGTCACAGTTACATATGGATTTATTGCTACTCTCAAATGACCTATATTTGTTTCCGTTGCTGTAATCTCTGTCCGCACTTACTATAAATCGCAAACTGGTAACAGCTGTCTTGCATACACGATAAGAGGAATATGACATTAATATGCCACAAATATTCAACCAAGCTACTATATTATTAGGATCTTTGGCGGCATTTATTTACTATCCTTTTCCTCTTTTAAACATCACAACGTAAAAAGCATACGGAATGGATGATGATGATGATAATGATGATGATGATGATGATGATGATGATGATGATGATTTTACGTATTATATGTATTATTAGGTAGTAATTAATATTTGTATATGCGTCAACAAAGATCCTTAATAATTACTGACATATTTGTTAGCACGATAAAGTATTTTCTTCATGAACAAATAAAAGTAATTAATAACACCAGTTTTGTATAGCAACAGTTTTTTCCGTTATCTTTATCGATTGTGAATTCCGTAATATATTCGTGTTTAACAGTGAGTTATTATTAAACAGTTAGACTTTACTTCCATTGTTTCACCGTCACAGTTACATATGGATTTATTGCTACTCTCAAATGACCTATATTTGTTTCCGTTGCTGTAATCTCTGTCCGCACTTACTATAAATCGCAAACTGGTAACAGCTGTCTTGCATACACGATAAGAGGAATATGACATTAATATGCCACAAATATTCAACCAAGCTACTATATTATTAGGATCTTTGGTGGCATTTATTTACTATCCTTTTCCTCTTTTAAACATCACAACGTAAAAAGCATACGGAATGGATGATGATGATGATGATGATGATGATGATGATGATGATGATGATGATGATGATGATGATGATGATGATGATGATGATGATGATGATGATTTTACGTATTATATGTATTATTAGGTAGTAATTAATATTTGTATATGCGTCACCAAAGATCCTTAATAATTACTGACATATTTGTTAGCACGATAAAGTATTTTCTTCATGAACAAATAAAAGTAATTAACAACACCAGTTTTGTATAGCAACAGTTTTTTCCGTTATCTTTATCGATTGTGAATTCCGTAATATATTCGTGTTTCATCTTTTAAGGGAATTAAAACTTTTGTCCAAATAAGACTTGCTGTGATTTGAAACTGAAATTACACTTATAAAAAACAATATTATAATGTTGCTGTTGGTGAAAAGCCATACAAAGTACTTACCAGACTTTTACTTAAAACTGTCTTCAAATGTGGTTTCCTTTTGTATGTCTGTAAGTACTTTATACCTATCATTTAGAAGACATTTAAATTTATGTATGTGTAGGTATTAGTGTATGTTATATATATATGTTATACACTGTCTATATACGGGTCTTTAAATAAACTATTTTGTTTAAATAAGTTCTGGCAAAAAATTATGTAAGTGTAGCAAATAAAACTATATTAGGTTTGCACAATGCAGGTTTCGTAGTAAACAAGTACGGCATTGTTTGTGTATGCAAATAGAAATGTCTTAAAACTTTGGTGGTTTAATGAAAACAAAAACGATTTCAGCTGTACACAATATATAACCATTCGTAGAATTGTATAGGACAGGAATATCAATAAGCTTTCAACAAACGAGAAATAGTTGACATAAATTGATGGATATATTATTGGATTCTATTTCGGCATAATAGCAATAGTCAGATCTATGTGAAGTTCAGGAAATGCAATGTCGTGGCACTCTACCAGTAGGATGCTCAGCCCGTTTTCATGTTGCAGAAAAGGAAATTTTCTCGAAAGCTGTTCTCAGGTTAAAATGCATCTTTGCATACCAGGTAATTTGGTATAGCTACAATAGCTCAGTTGCTATATATTTAGACTTTTACATTTTCCTGCATATAATTGATATATTGTTTTCTTGTTTGAAAGGGAATAATGCTTCAATGTTTTGTTTCCAGCTATATATATGTCATGTCATGTTTATCGTGAGGGAGTTCGAGTCTAGTGATAATCTCGACCTTACACTGGGAAAGTGACAATCCTTGTTAATTAAGGGTGTAGTCAAGCACTACCTCCCCGTAGTAACTAGCAAACTCGGCAAATTCTATAGGTTAGCTATATGTTTTCAGTATATTAATATTCTGTATATTCAACTAGTAAAAGTCTGACCACACTGCAGTTTATTTGAATTATCGTAATGTATGGTATGATATATTTTCTGTGGTGTCATTAATGTCTCCTTTATTCTTAGCGGAAATATATTGCTAAGCATCATTGTTCTTGTTTATATTTGCACTGGCTTTCATACTCCGCTGCAATTAATAAAGCAGGGTCTGGTACAATACAAGCTAAGGTTCTTATTTCTTTAGTCAGTATAACAAGTATCACAAATTAAAGAGTAAATGTTATGAAATTCTAACATTTTTAATTCTATCATTTTTTTCCAAAAACACTGCTGTTAAAGTGGTACAGTCTGAACAGTACCGGCCGTACCGCTTACTACGCCTTTGTTTAAGACAGTTAATTTTAAATTTTGAGGTTAGCCTTATTAATATATTGTCTCATAAGGTGCTTTCGATAACTGGTTTATTTTTATTTCTGCTTGTCAAGTGCATTAAGTAA
The DNA here is from genome assembly GCA_944474755.1 of Limnoperna fortunei. Taxonomy (NCBI): domain Eukaryota; kingdom Metazoa; phylum Mollusca; class Bivalvia; order Mytilida; family Modiolidae; genus Limnoperna; species Limnoperna fortunei. The sequence continues at coordinate 96,926,529 of OX104114.1, read as the reverse complement.
TAGTTCCATGTTAGTATATATAGACCAATAACCCACAATATTTCATGGTTGACGTATGTTGTACAACTTTAATCAGTTTTAATGTGAAACTTGATTTGTCGTCTGCACTTCCCGGTACTTATATACACTGTTCTTTGTGTGTGACATTAATATTTACCATTGTGGAATTTGAGGGTCTAGAGGCGAGGTATTTTTATTTAAAAACACAAGAGAAGTTCATCAGATTCCAGATTGCCATTTACATGGGCTTCTTGATGTTATGCTTACGGTTAACTGCTTATATTTGTTAAGACTCACTATAGAGAATATGAAATACACGACGTGTCTCTTCATCGGGTGGTTAATGTTCTGAAGTGTATAATATACCAACCGTTTTATATAAAGTGTACTTTAATTAAATTTAATACAGATCTTTATCTTAGCCTCGTAAACATGATGTATTTTACCAAACAAAGCCTATGATTCTTGTATACTACATCGTAAAAACACCTTACATTTTGTTCTTATACACTATTAATACTATACACAATCAAGTGTGTAGAGTAAATAAAAGGTAGAAGGATCGATAAACACTTGGTGAAAACATTACTTAGTTTTGTATCTGTTTATCTACCAATGAGCCCAGTTCTAACAAATATATAACAACCGAAAACTCGTATGTCTACCATACATCAAATAACATATTTTTGTCAGTATTTAGGTTATTTGTGAAAATGGATGGCTTTGTATGAATATATGATCATAGCTAGAGTAATATCATTCTTATCAAGATTATTTATCTATGATTAGAACTAGTTAAATTTAGGAGTTTAAACGTTTTTTATGGTAAAAATGTGTTGACGATACTTAGCTTATATCGTTCAGATCCGTCCGCTATAAAACGGCGTTTCACTGGCCTAGTTTTATTTTTGGTTGAACTATACGCACGCCTCTGTATTATTGCTTGCAGATCCATTCTGATTGTATGAAAATCGTTGTAATTAAAGCTCAGATCGCACAAAAACATTGTGTATGTAAATGACATGTTCAACTAAAGGTAACACTAGGCCAGTAAAACTCCGTTTTTTAGCGGACGGATCTGGTCTAGAGGTTACACCTCTCTGTCTTTACATGCTGGGCGCAGTAGCCATAGATGTTATAAATTGACACGAGTTCGATTCCCGAGGTGGGACGGCTCAAAAACCCAATCAGTGTGTACAGATGATATTCAGAGTGGAAATTACAACGACATTGTTTGGTTAAATTGTTCAATTTTCTCACACAAGTTTCTAGAGCTCTTGATTGTATATTGTTCGATTTTCCCATATCAGTTTATTCAGCTCTTTTATGTTTTGGTTCAGTTTTGTTACACTAGTTTTTGAAGCTATTGTTTGTATTTGGTCTAGTTTTCTTAAACTATTTTCTGGATCTATTGTTTGTATATGGTTGAGTTTTCTAGCACGTTTATGCATCATTTGCTTGAAAATGTGTAAATGGTTGGAGCTTTCTCGCACAAGTTTCTAGAGCTCTTGTTTGTATATTGTTCACTTTTCTCATACAAGTTTGTAGAGCTCTTGTTTTCTATATTGTTCATTTTTCTCATACAAGTGTGTATAGCTCTTGTTTGTATATGGTTTAATTTTCTAACACAAGTTTCTAGAGCTCTTAATAACATATGTTCAGTTTTCTCATACAATTTCTCATAAATTTAATTACGTGACTCCACCCTTGACAAGGATTGACAATGGTCGGGTGTTTTTTTTTCAGATACTCCGTCTTGATCCCAAAATAAAGCGTCAACAAGTTTGGTTCAAATTGATACCTCAAAATCATTTACTACAACTATTAGTATCGTCGACTATACACACCACAAACTCTAAATATGACTATTAAAAGCAGACATGATCCCTTTCTAAAACCAATATATCACTACTATCCAAACCTGACAGAAATCTTGGTACACCTCTATTGTAGTACCAAAAAGAACAACTTCCATCTTATTGGTGCGTAAACAAATATCTTCAAATTTTTTATATTGTTCAATCATTAAATTATATAGATATTTTATTAAATAATGCTTTTCAGTCAGTATTTTTTTGGTTAAATCCTATTTTGTCTAGTTCGGTCATTTATGAGATGTCATATTGACATACCTGTACTTTCTTTTTTCCCAATTAATCCGATATAAACTTACTTTCAAATTCACTGAACCAATAACAAATCATTATTTAATAAAACATTAATAGTCCTTTGTATGAATAAGTCGATATGCTGCTGCAGCACCTAATCTTGTACAATGGTTATTTCTATGTGAGGTCTTTCAATCGAATAAACACATATCAGTCCAGGGGTTCTCCTGATGGCGGATATGGGGGACCGTTTTCTTTGATGAATAGTCAGGTCTTACTACAGAAAGTCTGGCTGCGGAAGGTAGTTGGTGACGTGTTGGCACTCTTCCACGAGAAAGGCCCCTTTTGTAAATTTTGAAAAAGAGTAGACTCATTGTAGACGCTACCAAAGGCTAATTTCTCCGTCCCTACCAAATACCATATTTTTAAGTGGCAGTCAAAATTGTGTTCCTGCTGTTCCATTATTTCCCCTTTTTCGTTATTTATTAATGGTTGACTTATTCACGTCCTGAATATAGCTTAAATACTGCTCGCTAAACGTATAGCAAACATCCAATCAATCAATCATTCAATCAATCAATCAATCAATCGCATTAATGTAGCGTTTGGTAAAAATGGTATCCTGCATAGTGCACAGAATATAATTAAAATGATCTGGAATGATTTTTTTTCCTAATCCGCAATTATAATTATTCACTTCCAGAATTCAACTTTTGTCAACAATGTCATTATAATGAATAAAGTGTTAAAACAAATAAATTACGCATTTTAAAAAGATCAGTTAAACAGAGACTCCCGGTCCTGCTCCTTTACAAGTAATAATACCTCTGTTTAGCTCTGACAAGATACACAAGCATATCAGCATAATCTATTATTTACCCCCATTTCTAAATCCGTGTTATTTTTTACCACGAGGTAGTAGTTCGAATACATTTTCTATTGAGACATTATTTTTATTTTTACAAAAACATTTTTCCTATAAATATATGTAAAGTTAGCAGTCTGTAATGGTCAATAAGACAAGTACAGGGTAGTATTTGTCATTATACCTAGGGAAAAATTTACAATGATAAATGTCAGCCTTACCTTACAAGGAAGTTATTATATGTCTATAAAGTTCAATGAGGTTAACCTCTACTAAATAGGCAATCAGTTGATGTCGTAGTCAAAAGTAGTATTTAAACAACTAAGGTAGTTCTACTTTCTCTTTGCATAAAAAATTGTAATTTTGACTAAACCCGTTTAAAATTAGGTTTATATGATGCACAAATATTTTAGAAGTGAAATGAATCCAAATTTAATAATTTCAAGCAAGTATTAGATTTTGTACGAAACTAAACAGATTGACACCTGTTTCTATCCATCTGACACTGAAACTAGCTCTATTTGTGACGTCATTTTGTAAACTTTACAAAACATTGTTATTAGACTTTAATATTGTTGTGCCGGTCAGATATATTTTAGCGAAGACTTGTATTTTGGGAAAAATGGGTGTAACTAATAGTGAATAGGTAAATTCAGTATTCTATAAAATGTTATAATGGTCACCTATGTAAATCTATATAGTAGAGGTTAACCTGAAGGGTAACTAAGTGTAATTATGTGGAATTTACCACCGATCTTAGACTCTTTTATCTATAAAGTATTTACATAAAAAATAATTACCTTAACTGTTCTCAGTAACCTTTAATCAATTAATTACAATAAATTCGATAACGTCAAGGGTCATCCAAATATAAGCAACCACATTGGAAACCATCCACGGCTATCAGTCGACAAAGGGACTCCCCGATAACACTTCATTCCTTTCCATCCTGAAAAAGGAAAGAATCCTTTCTTTACTTGGGACTACGATAAAATAGACACCTTCAGTTTGGTCTGCCCTTATTCCAGGTGTTGAATTCAGATTGTTGAAGTAAATATTTGTACATCTAATTATGACCTGTCATTGCTGACCTTCGGCATGAAATTCTCTCCTACCGTCGTGTAAGGGATGTAATCCAAGCTGTTTGATCAGTTACTGCGATCACAATTCTGAGAAACTTGAATTTTTATAATCGATCTGTTGCGAATATCCATATCAGATGAAAAGTTTGTCAATCACAGTTAATCCAGATATTTTGTACTTGGTGATGTTAAACTGTCCAAACAAACAGTCAAGCGATATTAAACTAAAGATGTAAATTTTACCCTGAATCATTAACCGATTCCAGGAAGTTCATTAACAGGCTCAAATATTCAATTTCTAGTCTACAATATATCATTTAACATATTTACAGCTTTTTACATTGACCCTTTCTTCATCGACCGGCGTTACCCCTCTCTAGTCGTCTACTTTACCACAGTGAGCTCAGGCCTTGGTCCAATCAGGGCAAGCTCTAGTGAATTCTCCACAAGACTTTCCTCAAAGGTGAAGTCGTTGGATCCTCCGATCCGTCATCGGGCGTCAGCGCAGAATTAACCTCGATCGAAGTCGATCCCGGAGCCCTCCACTTCCGTACCTGGTAGTTGAGAAATACCAGGACGCTTTCGATCGTCTGTGAACCCTCTGTCGTACGCACCGCGGCCACCTCGTGTTCCAAGGGCCCTTGTCTGAATCAGCCTTAAGAAGTGGCTCATGATCTTGGGCCGCCGAAACCCCAATGTTGGCTTCATAGGACACAGCAGCGTCCACTCTTCGTACATCCGATCCAACAGGCTGCACTAGGTCCATCTGGACAGCAGACATCTCGATTGTGGAGCTTGCCTCTAGCCCTTACTCGCAGTGACTTTGCTGAGAGCCATAATCATGTGTTCATTTGGAACAACTCCTTTTCATCTAAAGGACTGGCGGGATCAAAATCTTCACTGTAGGCGCCATATTGTTGTTCCGGCGCAGATGATGCAGAACGCAGTCATTACCTTCTAATTTAGAGCACATACTGGTGTGTTGATGTTCTTGACATGATATTCGTGAAAGGTAGATAAGCCTCGTCAGGCGGCAGTACCAGGGCATGTACCTTTACTCGATCCTGCAGGTGTGGTTAGGTACAACTTCACTTCGCATGAACTCCATAAAATCCTGAGCAGTTTCGGAAAGAGCCGCTGGGCCAACACCATCGGCCTCTTCGAATGCCTGCGTGGCGCAACTATGGAAGGTCACAGTCGACACCACGTCCTAGTGGTGTCCAGGGACGTAACCCTTTTTTTCTGAATCACTACTAGTATCATGACACAACGTCTTGATACTCTACCTGCTGTCCTTACTTGCCATCTCCAAATACACAATCAAAAACCAAATTTAGAGAAAAGTCTTAAAATAACAATATTCATCAAAACAATCAAGCAGAACTAATCATCTAAACTACATGTTTTAATCAATTTGTAAATCGTCTACAGGTCATACAGGAGAAAATCTAATGCACGTTCACACGTTCAAGAAATGCATCAAGTAAAAGTCATACAGGACAAGATCTAATTCACGTTCAAAAAGTACGTCAAGGAAAAGAAAGAACAGTAGATCCAATATTGCGAGAAAGACGAAGATCAATGACAAAGGAAAAGCGTCAATCAAATTAGATAAAGTAACAGTTAACAGTTAGATCTATCTCTCCTCACACTTCCTTATTTTTCCCAGGGGTTTCCCTACAGATTTATTGACAGTTCGTTCGTCTGTACACCTCAATTTCTTCCGACTCTGGAGGGCTCTGCCCTATACATGTCAAATGATACCACTCGCGGCAGTGGTTACATTGCACAATCATTTCTCCTATGTCTGGACCTGTACATATTTGACATAGTTATCCTCCACGATGGCTGTCTGGAATCCCTTGTTTAGAAGTCATTGCCGTCTATCAGTTTCGTCTGACAAGTCTTCAGTCATGCTGAGATTCGTTTGTCTCTGATTGGTGTTCAACATCATTCTATGTATCTTCCCCCTTATAAGGTGTAATTTTAGTGATAATGATGCCAGGTCCTTTTCGCTGAGGGCAGATGTTATTGTTTTTACCTTTGTATGAGCAGTATCGAACACATAAACAAGGTCACCAACCTAATACTGTCGTTCACATTCTACCTAATTTGTGAAAAATAGAATCTAAGACCGGGGGGAGGGCAAGACGGAAAAATCTCAGACACCCAAGTGAAAAGATGTCTGAGCCTTGTTGGAGACCAAAAGAAATCTTTAACGCGGGAGTCTGAAATTTTTCCGTCTTGCCCAACCACCGGTGTTTGATTCTATTTCTCACTAATTCGTTTAAAAAAATCCGGTTCTGTTTTATCGAAAGATGGCAAGAAATAGAGTTATCTACCCTGAACGTGATCTCCAGTGTACACATGTTGCGGCACCGTGTTTGTTCTGATGTTTGCAGCTATCATATTGTGGCGTAAATTGGGTCATGATAGCTCAGATATGTTTTTTTATGTTAATATTTAAAAAGGCATAGTAAACCAACAAAACTAAAGCAAATAATTTATCATTTTTATTGCTGAACCGACAGTTGACGTTACAATACATTTTTCACAGGAAAAGGAGCGTGAAATTCTTATCTCACACAAGGATATCTCAACCGGCTAAAAATGGGTACTACGCTGTCTCATGAGGTCGGGCATTACGGATTTATCTTTAATATCCGTCTCTGTACTACTGGATATAAAATGAGATTGCAATAGGTCCTTAGTTCCGGGCTGCTGGGTCTGGCGCTTAATTAATAATAATAATCGCAGACCCTCATCTTTCTCTGGTTTATTACGATTAGGTCGTTTTGTCAATAGTTGTTGGTTGTCATTATGGTAGATCCGTTGCTGCTGGTTGTCACCATGGTTAGTATTTTCCCCATATCATTTTTATTAAAAGGAGGGGCTAGTATTCAGATACTGAGAGTGCATGGTTATCGGTCGGTAAAAAGTATTTTAGTCGAGATGAGAATTGCCTATATTGTTGTGGCGAATTTTGTGGATTTTTTGCACACATGTTCAGCTTCTCTATTTTAGGGTGGTGTAAAACATTGGGACGTAAACCATGTCTCTGGTCGGTTTTTTACGTATCCCAATGACCTAGTCTTATTCAATTCCCTAGTTTTATTCATTCTCTGAATTGGTACGTATTTGTTTCTCATAACCCCATAAATGGGTCACTTCCATAGAATTTTGTCTTGACCCCTTAGATGACCTGCAACCCATCCCTCTCTTAAAATTGAGGCGGTGGGCACGCAGTCAATCAGATTTAACAAGTCTGGGGCCAAGTTTAACTATGGTAATTTTTTCAAATATAAACAATTTGTTATATTACATATGGTGTGTTGTATTAAAATTCTGATTGGCTAAGCCAATCATGTGATTTACAGAATATTCTATGTATATATTCTATTTCTAAAGCATATTTAAGGCTTGTTACTATTTTTAAAGCATATTTAAGGCATGTTACTATTTATAAAGCATATTTAAGGCTTGTTTCTAAAAATAGATCCGGATATGTTACTATTTATAAAGCATATTTAAGGCTTGTTTCTAAAAATAGATCCGGATATACTCTTCCGACTCATTATTCTAAATTTAAATAAATAGAGAAAAATTCATATGTAATATAACAATTAAGGACTTTTTACTCTGTCAATACGTAGTTATATGGACCTGTAGAAAAATATTGACCTCGGACTTCGTCCTCGGTCAATATTTTCCTCCACGGTCCATATAACTACGTATTGACCTCGTAAAAAGTCCATATTTGATAAATATCACCATCTGATAATAATATTTTACTTAAGTACCCTGTAATATTAGTGCCTAAATACACAGCGTGAAACGTAGGCGCAATAATATAGATTAGTCGGATGTAAATTAACGCACAAATACAAATACAAATGTACATTTTCTGGGACCATACTGGGAGAGTTCCCAATTCTCTGACAGAGCGCCCATATTGTCCTCTCGTTGGGGGTTGTCGGGTTACAATACCGAAAGTCTGACCGCGGACCGTAGTGGCCAGTGGGTAACGTGTTTGGAGAGTGCCAGGCTCCTTTGAAGATAAAGACCCCTATAATAGATTTCAAAAAAGAGTAGGCTCATTGTAGCCGCTACCAAAACTCCATACTTTTTCAGTGGCATTCTAAATTGTGTTTCCTGTTTCCCATCACACCCGCTTTTCCGTTGATTAATTGTTTGTGAACTTGTTCTTATCCTGAATATAGCTGAACTACTGCTTGCTGGAATTAAAGACGTAAAGCAAACACCCAATCAATCATTCAATCAAATAAATTTTCCTTACTATACATATGGAAATGAACCCAAAATTGATACGAACATTATTATTACTAAACATTAATTTTTGTTTACATTGACTGATACGTTCAGCAAGCAATAATTCAGCTGTATTCAGGACATAAACATTATTATATTTTTTTTTAAATTGTATTATTAGTAGAACATCCAATCCCTAGGATTAAAACGTGATCTCAAACAATAATATAAGATTGCATTTTCCTTTGTGTGGTATCAGTTCATCTCACTATACTAGTGGGAGATATGCCCATCTAACCTCGCTGTCAAGACGTCGTTAAGTAAACACCTTGACGTCATAATGTTACAAAACTGCGATAAACACATAACTTAGATTTTCATCTTGTTTAAAAAAACGTCAATAATCTATGAATATATTCAAATAAAAAGGGTAATTAACAGAATATAAAGTATGAAGCACCATAATTATCAGACACATTAAATGTTACAAAAATCTTTTTTTTTAAAGGTTATAAAAATGTGTCGTCTGCGACAGTGGATTATTTATCAAAATATATATTCTTGATATGGTATGCATACAGTTTTTCAAAATAAATTTTCTGTTAGATTACCAAGTCCATCAATTATGTCATTTATATACATATGTAAATTGTGGCATGATCAAAGTCTTAATAATCGAAATTGTTCCTAAGATAGTCATTTTTTCCCCATGATTTCAATATATTTTTGTTTTGTATTATTTTATTCCAGTTTAACTTATCCAATTATGTTTTGTTGTGCCCTGCATTTATTCCTGAAACTTTTATTGGTTCATTTGTTATTTTAATATTTTCTATCTTATCTCTACATTTTTTAGTTTGCCCATGAAAACACGTTCTGTTTTTGATTTATTAAGTTTGAATTCAGGGTATCTTCTAAAACTTTCTATGTTATTAATTTCAGACTTAATTTCAAGTTGTGATTCTAGACTAAGTGTCGTGTCATCTGCTAGTTGTGAAATTGTTATGTTATTAGTTTTACTATCTAGTTTAACTTTTATGCATTTGATATTTGAATTCTATCTAATATGAATAGGCGAACTTGGAATAAGATCCATCAATTATTAGTTATTTAGCTTTTCATGCATTGTTTTAATCCAGTAAATAAATGAGTTGTTAAGGCCAAAATGTTCAAGGGTTTGATACATGAAATTCCAGTTTAAAGTGTCGAAAGCTTTTGTAAAATCAGAAACTAGAATGCCACCTTTAATATTTAGGTTTTCTGCACAATAGTCTATGATGTATTGTATCTCCCTCAAGTTGAAGCCTATTATTCTTTTTTTAATGTGGCCACATTGTTTGAAATGGATGAAATAACATAATACTATTTTATTCTAGCAGGTAAAGTATATGACAAAATTTTATAATCAGAACACAAGAAAGATGGTGACCGATAGCGATGGAACGTCATATCGAAGAGATATAAGTGTTGGTTTTGTGGATTCACTGGAGGGTAACAACCAAGATTATGGCATTGGTCTCAAAAAGTCTCAAAATGGTTTGCTAGAAACCACTTTTACTTAGTATACTCCGGCACATTCAGATATTGTAAAAGTTCTTATGAACATAGGTATCCGGCATTGAAAATGTAAACAAACACATGAATACTGGTCAACAAGATTTGTCGTAAATTGTTTCATCTATCGTGTTATCTCAAGATAGTGAATCAAATTTTGTCCCACAACAAGATTATATTGAGAAATTAGATCAATAGCTAATAGTTCTGTATAAAGAATTGTATATTAAAAAACTTTTAGATATTACGAATCATTCAGAAAACTGTATAACGTGGTACGGAACATTACTTGATGGGCGAGCAAGAGAATTACAGGTGTGTCTTCAAAGGAAAATTTGTGCTGGAAAGAGACTAAAGGTGGCACGTCCTTGTCAAAATACACTAAAGACTGATCTGTTGAACGTATTTCTACAGAGTCTCAAATAGAGGAAGTCTTTATGAAAGACAAATACAAAGTCCGTCTCCTCGACGTACCAGATAAGCAAACCGTCTGTACAAGACATAAATATTCGAGTATTGGTACGTTCTCTATTAGAGAGAGTTTCCGCCCTTTAAAAAAGGAAGAAAATATTATCAAACTTATTAGTGCGTTGAAATCGGAAAATAAGACTTGACACGAAATACACGATGAACTTTAGAGAAACTTTGATAATCATTTAACGGAATGCGCTCGCAAAAAGAATCAGTATGAATCAAAGCTTAGAGTGATTTGTCAGGAAACAAAATCTTAGACAATCTTTTAAATGAAAGTGTTAAGAATACTAGAACAGAAATAGAAAGGATAAATACATTCAGCGATGCATAAATCCTTAAGTGACCTCAAATTTTGCGCTAAACAATCGTACGCTTCAAAGGTTTCACCAGGAAAATCACCTGGTGATCCCGCTGATCCCACTCACGTCAATACACCTTACAAATCTCAGGTGACACATAAATACGATAACAGGAACGACTTGTTGACGATTAACGATAATGACAACTCAAAGAAAAACAGAGGTGCGTTGAAATCTTCTGGTGCTAACTTAGATACTAAAAGCGTCGACACAGAAGAATGTGCGGAAAAGGCAAATTATTTCCATAAACTGTACACGCCAGCAGACGAAGACAATTATGATCAAGAAACATATGGAAATGTAAATATTGATTGATTGATTGATTGAATGTCTGCTTTACGTCCAGCGAGCAGTATTTCAGCTATATTCAGGACGGGAATAAGTTAACAAACAATAAATCAACGGAAAATGGGGGTGGGATGGGTCACAGGGAATACAATTTTGACTGCCACTGGAAAAGTATGGAGTTTGGGTAGGGGCAGAAAATTTAGCCTTTTGTAGCGGCTACAATGAGCCTACACTTTTTGGAAATCTATAAAAGGGGTCTTTATCGTGCAAGGAGCGTGGCAATCTCCAAACACGTTACCTACTACGGTCCGCGGTCAGGCTTTCCGTATAACGAGAGGGTCTCCTCTATCCGCCACCCGGGGACGCGCTGTGCTGCTCTGTGGGTCGAGCACTTGGAACCTTACCAGTATGGTCTCAGGGAAATGTAAATAGAACGTATGAACAATACACATCAGAATATTACAATTTTTACTCTTGTTACTTACCTGGTGGACCAATTTTAGAGGATGATATAACTGCTGTTAAAAAAAATTTTGAAACGTAGAAAGGCTTGCGGCCGAGATTTAATACAGAACGAACAAGTTATATTTTGTGGTCCAACAGTAGTAAAATGTTTTAAAATAATGTTCAATTTGATCTTAGAGAAGAAGAGTGACGATATGGTATGATTTTAAAGGCGGAGATCAAGGTAAATCTGCTCCAGATAGCTAAAGACCAGTGTGCATAATATGGTGTCTAATGAAAATATTTGAACGAATTTTACTCCATACAAACTTTCAGTGATCTAACAAGTTATTTTCCGTCGTCCCCCAACAAGGCTTTCAGAATAATCTCAGTTCTCTGACCGCATCATTTTGTCTTCTTGAAACTATACACCACAATATTGAATTAGGCAGTAAGATATGTGTTGCATTCATGGATACACCGAAGGCATTCAATACGGCATGGCGCAAGGCCACGATGTTTAAACTGTATAAATTAGGTTTAAAAGAAAACCTGGTCTATTATTGATTTATTTTATAGCAATACACAAAGTGCAATAATCATAAACCAATGTACTTCTTAGTTTTTTCTTGTCGCAGAAGGTGTACAACAAGGAGGAGTATTGTCAGGATTTGTATAGTTAGCTTTTATAAATGATTCATTGGTTGAATTACAAAATAGTATAATAGTATATATATTTATACCGTAAATTCTTGTGAATCAGCACTAGCTGACGATATTGCATTCATATATACTTGCAAAAAAGATAATGAACATCTTCCGAGTAAAATTGGCGTAAAAATAGTGATAACACCTTGCTCAAATATGCTGTCGTCTGCAGAATTTGATGCGATACCAAGTACTGATACCGTTATTTAGCCAACACATTATTCAAAGGTTCTGCATCTTTCAAACATTATTTGAAAGATGTTTGAAAGATGCAGGCGTGAAATGTGAAATATCAGTGAGAAAGCTATTAAGTGGTAAAATATCGTTTGTATAAACAAACCAACAACGAGAACAATGTCCTTTTAAACTATTAAATGTGACATTTCGAACCTATGTTATCAATATGCTTGAGAACATGTTAATTTCTTAGATGATCGTATTAATATTTCTGTTTTAAATAATTCAGAATAATTGTTGCTAACAAAGAAATATGTTTCTGTTTAAAAAATGAAATAAAATTGAATAACAAACAAGTGATTGCAAAAAATGTATAATTGTTTGCTAATGGGATACCTGACTTCTGAATGCACACATAAAATACATTTACTAATTAGTTTTTGTTATCATACATGTATAATGTTGCTTTGAGAGGTCACTGTAGAAAAATGTATACTAAATCCCACCGACAATTTTAATTTATTATGATATTTGCACTGAAGAAATACCACTTTTGGCTATTATTGAATATTTTAGGTTTTTTGTTCTATGTCTAGCTTATTGCATCTTTTAATATCAATATAACATGAAAGTATAGTTTTAAAATCAAGTAAAACTTAAAACGCAAATTGGTTTTCTTACATAAGTTGTTCTCTTCAACAAAAGCGTCTATATCATGGCGACCAGTTTTCATTGGGGGTAATCAGAGAAAACCCCCACCTGCGTTGGAATTATTGGCAATCCTTGTCAATTAAGATCGGAGTCGAGTAAATTCTTCCACAGTGAGATTCCAACCCGCATCATCAGTGATAACAGACCACGTGGTCAACAGTAGATGACTAACTATTTGTTCGAAGAGATGGAAATTAGTCATGTATGCTATGCTGCTCAAATGTCCGTAGTTTTCAATGGAATGTGTTTTTATGATCGGTCATGGACGACAATAAGACTATTTACTACTTGACCTTCAATGGCCTATGTCACGTTTCATTTTTACTTTTAATAATATATCCTTGTTTATTTGTATATTGTTTAGAATTTTTTCTTATTGCAAATAAGCTCTATAGATGTTCAATGTCCACTGTCTAATATTTAATACAATTTACATGTTATATGAGCAAATTAATGCAAAATACCTAATTAGAATTTAATAGAAAAATATGTTAAATATATTTCAACACGATTAAATACAAAAATCAAAGCCATCTAATGGTTTGCCCAATTTTTAATACCAATCGTCTAAAAATTGTCTTGAACCAGTTATAATTTAAAATTATGCAAGAACAAATAGTGGAATAACAACAAGATATGCAAGGTTAATGTTATTGTATTATTTTCAAATTATTAAAAATGCACAAGGAAAGATGTTCCTTCCGAAGTCGGGGTTTTACTGTGTACTCTCCCCCGTAAATAAAACCTGCATGTCACACCGCCATATACCTAAAAAGTGCATATATTGCGTAAAACTCAGTTCTAAGGAAAAACATAGGGCCCCAAACAATCATATTATTAGACTTGATTCGGAAACCAATATTTGGTGCTGTGATATTTAAATGACATTGGTTCATTCATATATGTCCTAGTTTGTAATAATTTACAAATACTCAAACGTCATTTTAGAGAAGGAGTTTAATGAAAATCAGGACAAAAATTGGGTGTATACAGAACAGCGTTGGGAACATACAAAAATAAACACTGCTGCATTCTGTAGAGTAACATTTTTACTGATCGCTAATATATTACAAGTTTTGATTAAAATGTTGTGGCACTTTTCAAACGTTTCGTATAATAGAACAAAAACATTAAATTGGTTATATACCTGTTAAAATAACATATTTTAATACAATATTTCATTAACACAATGATATGTAAGAAATAATTCATGAGGGGTATGATGTTGTACTATTTACATATGACTGGGCCTTTATATTCGATGATTTTTTATCGAGCGATAGTGAGGTAGAAAATATGAACATCGATTTCAAGCCCATGTGTAAATGAGAACAACATCCTATTCAAAATGAATTACAATTCTAATGTGACAAAATCCTATGTTTTTCCGCTTCAAGTGGGCACTGTAGGCCATAAATTTTTAGTCGGCAGAAAACTTTAGGTCAAGAACTTTTGGTTGTTTTAGAGGCAGAGTGTTGCCGGTCAGTTGTTACGTATATATTGCTTATATCTTGTGTTTAAATATTGTTTCACATACAGTCGCAATAATTTCTCGTTAATCCTTTCTGTATTTGTTTGTTCGTTTGAATTAGCCTTTGTAACCATGAATTGTAAATCTAGTATTTTTTCCACAAAATGTAAAATTTTTGTAAACGAGTATATTTGCGTGTAAAGATATGCTTTTGGTCTATCGATTACTTGATAAAGTCATATTTTTCACATCTGATCGGGAAAGTAATGGGTACATATTTAGAATACTAACAAACTTATCTATGATTAAGAGATAAATATTTGTAGAATGTTAATTATAGCTTCAATTTATTTACACAACATAATATTTAATGAATTTTACTTTATTTTATCAATTTTTGTAAATACTACCATAAAATTCACAACACCTGCCTGCAACAGAGCTAATTAAAACAATAATATTTCAAACATAGAAAATCTTGAATGTTATCTAAAAACATCAGTAGATATCTGGACAAAGTTTACTTTATGAGATGTTGTCAAGCACCATTTTAAAAGTTGTTGGGGTCGTTTTATGCCCATATTCAGGTACATTTATGGAAAATTTAAACCGTACACTACTTGACACAGATAACATGAATGGTGACTGAGGAACTGACTTGATCCAATAACAGTAACTTAGGCACTGGACTGTGAAATTGAGGTCAAGGTTTTTACCTACCAGAATGTCATGATTCTTTTATCAAGAAACAAAATATATGACGTAAACAATAAAAGAATGGATTAGTATAATGACATCGTAAGACGATTGGGGGGACAATATGTACATAATTGTTTAACAGATAAATTTTGATGACGTGCGATTTAATTCTTTGCATGGCGTTTGAAATTATCAACCTGTATACCAAATATTGCCCCGGAACCATACTATGAGGGTTTACAGTTCTCGAACCATAGAGCAGACCAGCTTTTTGGATAAGAGATGCCCTGTCGTTGGGGGAATGTGAGGTCATAATAGGGAATCGTGACAGCGGACTATACTAGGTAACGTTTTTGGAGAGTGCCAAGCTCCTTGCACCCAAAAGACCCTTTTTGTAGATGTCGATAAGAATAGGCTCGTTGTTAGCAATAATATTTCCAACTTACCAATACCCCATACTTGTTGAAAGGCATTCCAAATTTTTTGCCCTTTGGTCAATCTTGCTCAAATTGATTTATTGTTTATTTACTTTTTCTCCACATGAATATAGTTGAAATACTGCTCGCTGGACGTAAAGCAAACATCTAATCAATCAATCAACCAAAATTGTTATTCTTTCATGCATGGTTACTGAGGAACTGCCTTAATTCATAAACTTTAACGCAGTGACTAGACCAGAAAATTAAGGTCAAGGTGAGATAACAGGTGACAGACTGACAAGTACTCATCATATGCCAACAATGTACCAAATTTTGTTGATCCATGACTTAAGCTTACTAAAATACTAAGCAAAATGTCAAGTTAGCGCATTGTTTGCAGGGGTAGCATTTAATTTGTCTTTGAATACGAATTCATTCAGGTCGATTAATAATGCAATGTCTAAGATTCTAAATTCGAAGCTGTACGTTTCTACAGTGCATGGAGGTCTGGATCTTTTTCTCTTTCTCTCTTAATTTACTCTCTGACACAGTTTTCGACTGCATCCATAATAGTTTCAAATTTTTGAATTTATATTACAGTCTACTGGCTGAGGTTTTCTGAATTTTGGACCACGATAAATTATGTTTCTGAAATTCTCGTGGTTTATGATGTTCAGATAACCGGGTAATGACATGACATGACCAGTGGTATTGTATATGAATGGAGAATGTAAACAAGTGCTTCCAAACCGTTGTTTCAAGTATGCTTCAATGCTTAGGTCTGCAATGCTTGTTTGTATTTGACAATTTTAATGGCAACAGTGTTGGTATTAAGTTTGATTTTTGAATTCTTTTCTTTTGAGAATATTGCTGATGTTAACTGCATAAATTCCTTTATTTCTGAATTTCATTTAAAGGGATTTTCTATTCTTATCAAGGAAAGGCCGCACAGGTTTGAAAAGACGGAATGCTATGTCACAAATTATGCTAGTCAAAGGATGACACGTTTTGCTATCAAAGGTCGGGATAGTCCGGCTCCACCATTAACAACTTGAACACGATTATATACCTATACTGCTTACTCTTCCGGAGCACCTAAGTGCACCCGTGGTTTTAATTTGGTTCGGGTTACTCTCTTTGTTTTTGTGTGTTTTTAGTTTGTGTGCTGCGTTTGTCTATATCCAGATTTTTAACTGTCCCTTAACTGTTGGATCTTGTTGTTCGGTCGGTTTTCTTTGCTTATTTTTAATACATGTTGTATTTGCCTTCGTTTTTTTCGGAAATAATTAACGTGTTAAATACGGTCTTTACAATGCGACTAGAAAATAAATATATATGACCTTCAATAGATTGTTTTCAATACCTTGGTAACATTTATATTCAAAACAATACTGCCCAACGTGTGTGGTTACAACTTTTCAAAATCATCCCGCTTCACGTGAAAAAAATAAATGCTTTGTAATGGTACTTTGACATCACTTGGTTAAAGTAATATATGACTGTGTTAAGACAGATGAGGACCAATCGAGATTACATCCAAATGTGATCCTGCTTTGATAGTTGTATAATGTGGGAGCAGGATAACACTATACGCCTTCAGGGGTAAAACTGGTTTAGTTTAAAACTTAATTTTGGATGTTTTAATCAATAGATAATATTCGTATATTGTCAGAAAATATAAATTGCATGTGTACGCGCCTTAGAAACATGTAGAAATGCGAGGCTCTGCCAAGCATTTCTTACTTGTTTCGCGGCAAGTACAATTAAACTTTATATTTTCTGACAATGGGCGAATATTGTTTTTATTCTGGAACCCAAATATTAGAACAAGTGCACTTCTCGTCGATTTCTGACTTGAAAATATTCGGCGCGTTTTCTGACGTCACAAACAAATATCGTATTCAACATGAAGTCACGGGGGGGAACTTGGTAATTTTTAGGGTGGGGATGTGCCATTTTTGTTTTGAATTCAATACCCATATTTATATAAAATTTCCAATTTTCATGACCAATATTTATATATAAAATTTCAATTTTCATGACACATATTTATATAAAATGAGCAATTTTCACAACCCATATTTATATTCAGAATACTTAAAAGAAGATTATATTGATAACATACATGTAGTAAAAAAGGAAACACAATGTCATTATTAAAATTACACTTTATTATATTATAAACATGACCCATATTTATATGAGACCAGATTTTTTTTCAATTAAAATTAAAAAGCATCCCCATTTTTATATAAGATTGTTTTAAAAACTACACCAATTTTTGTATAAATTTTCAAAAAAACCTACACATATTTTTGGCACATATACGTATACCTTTATATAGGAAGTTACCCCCCCCCCCCCCGTGCATGAAGTAAACCAGGACAGAATAATTAATATCGTTGGAAGTACAGACAAACATACCAGGACCTGATGTCATTATTAAGATTTACTTTATTCGTAGGGTCGTACTTGCATATTTTAAGAGGTAGAATTAAAGAGTTTATTCTTGTAGTCTACATATACATACTATAAAAACAATTTTTGCGAAGTATGTGAATATAAAGAAACATCAATGAGTTAGTACAACAATTCAGTGTTATATAGATGGTCTAATTAAATGGCTGTATCGGCGTATAAAAGCACTACGTAGTCTTTATTGCGCAGAAAGCGTTGGTCTTCTAGAGGTTTATATATTAGGTTTAATTTGTTCTTGGAACATTGGTGTCAATTGTTAGTTGCATCTCACATATCGTATTTCTTCCAGTCATCCTTGTCATAATTCATTTCGTATTCCTTTTTAAATGTTTATTTAAATAAATATATATATATAATTCAAACAAACGACTTTATTCCTACTACTTCCGCTGTTTCCAAACTGCATGTTATTTCGTTGATTAAAGAGTTTGAAACAATATGTCTGTAAGCAGTCGGACAATAATTTTTTTATCAAAATGCTAGTAGCAACATATTGTTGACATCAGAACAAAAAATGCTGTTGACTTAGAAGCGCAAGAAAGTCTACTCAAAAGCACACGAAAACCAATGAAAAATCGCATGGAAGATGACGAACTGGAAGCAAACACCGAAGCAGTAGCGGTTAAATGAAGTACCTATTAAATAAACTTTAATTGTTTATTAATATCATTCCTCGAGTATTTTTATATTTGTTACTCTGTATATATATGTATATATGTATGTTATGTATTTTTATTGTATAGGACTCTTTACACATCAGGTTGATCCCTAAACATACAATGTATACACAAATGGGACACTTATATAAATGAAACTATTTCATTAAAATATCATAGGAACGCAGAGTATGTAAATATTGCTGTCCGGGTCAGTTGTTATCTCATTTAAGTAGTTTTTCTGTGTACTCTGTACTAGTAATAATCCATGTAAATATGTTAATATCTACAATAAGTATGTGGTAAACCGTATTTATAATATCTATATCACAAGGGATAGTATAACGTTAAAGACGACGGTGTTTACATGGGTCTCGGTTAACTTGTGGTACAGGCCATTCGATAAACACTTATATTCGTAATTTTTTGGAAAAACCTCGTCAATTGTTAAGACACTTGTTAACATATAGTCCAAGACATTACATACATAATGGGTCATCTTGATGAACACCTGGCTGGGGACATTCTTATTCGACATTGTCCGTGACCTTATGCGCGCACTTGGTCACATTGTTGGACAAGTCTCGTTTGATTTTTGAGAAACTTCTAAAATATTGATCCACATCATTAGACACAGAACGGGACATCTTGATGGACAGCTGTCTGGGAATATTCGTAAACAGATTGTCCGTGACCCTACGTAAGTGACTGGCCAATTTGTTGGACTTAAATTTCAATGCCAATGTTCGTGGTGAAAACTGTAGATTAACATTGAGCTGCATAAATTCAGCCCTTGGTTATTGTAGATTGCATAATATATTATTTTTACGAAATCTTAAGCAAAACATGCAACATTTAGTAAAAACAATAATAAACAAAACTTGTATTTAATTATGTATTGACAACACAATACAATTTCGATCTGTTTTTACAATCAATAACTGAGCAATACACTATAAACCAAAAGCCTTATTAATTCACTTTTCAGATATCAATAACAAATTTTTGCCACGATTTCAAATTTCAGAAATTTTTCATCTATATCATGTCGTGCAGTTTTTATTAGGGAAAGGAAGCCGGAGAAAACCACCGACCTCATTTTAATCTGAAAGCATGCGCTGTAATGATATCACATATTCCATGTAATTGCTGTTTACCGTGCTTTACACAAGCTTGAAAAAATCAAAACATTGGGAGGGGGTGTCCCATACCATGAAAGGGAATTCTGGATCAACATTTTTGGTCTCTTCTAAAATGTTGCGGAATTCCTCTTATGGCCAGTCTCGATCCGTACTTTCTGACTTTAAGCAAATATATGATGGACAATTCTTTAGAATGACAAAAATAAAAAATCCTAAAATAACAGTCCGTGGACAGTTCCTGGTGGTAAGGATGTCCGGTAGTCCACGTGCCTTATTATATCTCCCACATCACACTTATCTGTCAACGATTACGAGAAGAATCTCCCCTAACGAGAGTTATCAGCAAGGACGATAACAATGGAATGTCGTCTACCCAAGGGGTATATTGTTGATATCTGCCTATATAAGACAGATGATTTTCATCTTTTCATCATTCTCTTCGTATAGAAAAACGAGTAGCAAGTGTCTAAAATATTATTGGAAAATATTTACTACAAAGTGACCTGTACAGATCATAAGGTAAATATTTCGGCGTTTTTCTTATAACATGAATTTAAAATTATTATTTGTTAATTGTTAACAATTTGGATATTATTTTTAATGTTTATTATTGTTTTGGAATGTTCATTTGGTTAGTTTTAGTAAGAAAACACTGCTAATAAAAATTGCTAAAGTTCCTTCACGTTTATTGTTACCTAAGTTGACTAAGAAGAAGAGTTTTTTAACGGCAAAAGTTATTTTAATGATGTCCTCAAAAAATAATCATAATAATAATAATAATAATTATTATTATTATTATTATTATTATTATTATTATTATTATTATTATTATTATTATTATTATTATTATTATTATTATTATTAATGTTTTATTTTGTCTTTTCAGATGGAACTTAATGTTTTATTGGTTTTTGTTCTGACAACTGTTTGCTTGATTCAGATGGAGGTTGAAGCAAAACCAACTACGGAAGTAAGCTTAAAGCACAGTTACGCGGAGTTCAACGTTGAAGAAATCCCGGAATGGGCGTCTGAAATTCTTCACAAGAACAATGAAAAAATGAAGCTCTTTCGTACAAAACGTCAGCTGGATCCCACATCGGCCGAAGCTCTCATGCAATACATCATCTGGAAAAATTCAAATGGAAGTGGTACCAGTCAAATGCGTTATGGTCGATCTGTGAGTGACATAAATAATATACAGAGAACATGGAAAATATTTCAAAATTCACAAGACCAGAGTTTGTCACGGAGTAAACGTAGTTCTCATTGGAATTATCATAGACTTATGAAACTGATCGAGCGATTTCACAGACGGAAAACACATAGCAGAAACGGAAAGTTCCAAATACGATTTGGTTAAAAGGACAATATAATTAAATGACTAAGATTGAATCTCTGAAACCGACCAGTATTATTGACATTATGGAGGCTTGATGAATCTCAAAAACTGTCAAGTTAAAATATTTTAAGTTATTAGTTTCAATAAATATCAAAAACTCTAAGATTGTAAAATTCATTGTTTAATATTATAGACGACAACATTAGTGTGAACAATGGTGTATTGAGATAACCACATCATTGGGTTTTATTATAAACATTATAACCGTGAAGTATTGAGATAACCACATCATTGGGTTTTATTATAAACATTATAACCGTGAAGTATTGAATATGACTGGTGAATTTTAAAACTGGAAAAAAAACGAAACAACACAAAACAAAAAACAAACAAAACAAAGCAACAAATAAACAACAAACGAACGAAAAATCCAATGCAATATCATGGGAACGAAGCCAAACAGACAATTAAACGAAAACATAAAAAAACAGAAGGAGACAACACAACTTGCGTTACAACCATTTAATTTAAATTGTTTCTGCTGTACATATGTTTTGAAAACCTTTTTTCATCTATAGTATAACTACATTACATCGTATTCCAGTATCTTCGTTAATGTTTATTGCGGTTTAGTATTCACAATTTGGAGCTAACATTGTGAATTCCTCCCACTTCCGGAACACCATGTATGTCTAGGTTTAAGGGTCTGCACTGCTTACATGTATTTGTATATTATATACTTTCTTGTTGGTTTGTTAGACATAGTCTTGCAATCGCGATCTTAGATTGTTTTGTGATTTCATCTAGATATTGCCTGATTTACAAAAACTCTGTTAATACTTCAATGGCGACTTCATTTCATAGTTAGGGACGGGCTGGATCCGCAATCCGATCAAATCATAACAGGTTGGATCAGCAATCCGATCACATTATAACGGGATGGATCCGCAATCCGATCAAATCACACGCGTTAAAATTGGTTTACACATGCAATCGCTTTAAGCTAACATCTCAGCATTTAGAACAAAGACTCATCGAGTTAAAATCTTAGTGAAGAGAAATGTCAGACTGCGGATTTTATCAGCTAGTGACCTATCATAAAACATCCAAGCAGGAAACATCCAAGCATCATGTAAAACAAAAGTCAGGTTTTTGCCAAGTAAATTGTATGTTCTAAAATCCACTAATCTGTAATGATTTTTAAAAGAATGTTTGGAGCCTACATTCGCAACAAATAAGAAACGAAGGGAAATGAGAAGAAACTTAGTTAAAACAAATACGAAAATTTCAAATAGTGAAGCGAAATAAAAATTTAGGGGGAAATGAAAGGAATCAAGAAATCATAATAATTTAAAAATAATTGCATATGAAGTCTGTTTTGTTTTGAGCATTTCTTTTCACTTTGTGACTATAATTTAACCATAAAAATAGACTTTCCCGGCAAGCATATTAACCGGGTAACGCTCGGGTGTTTGGCTAAAGGGGGTTGCCATGTTCTTAATATTTACACATCCCCTTTCGATTGACAGTGGCTATTATCACAAAGATGGCTTTTACCATTTATCTATACAGGAAGCATCACTTAATTCCAGTTACTTAGAACCAAATTACGTTAGCACACAAAATTCAAAAATATATAAATAAATGTAACTGTGACCAGTATATACATAAACATCTGGGTTGTATAATTGAAGGGGACTCGGTGCAGGAGTGGTTAAGGTAGTTGTCTGCTATTGATCACGTGGTCGGTTTATGTTGCGGGTTAGAGACTCACTGCGGACAGGGTGTACTCGACTTCAATCTTACTGGATCTGTGCGCAAACAATTTAAGTCCTAAGACTTCATTTAGGTTTGTATAGATATAACTTTTGTGGGTTGCACGCTGGGATGGATTAAATTTTCTTTGGTACCAATTTTCTTCGTTTAGATGGCTTTTAAATATATTAACGGATGTTGTAGATACAGTTTTTCTGGATAGGTTGTTTCTATTTGTCAACTACACGTAATGAAAAAGAGTTCAAACGTTGAGTCGTGTTACATCTCTTCTTTTGTAATTTATAGGGATGACCACGGGTAGGAGTTTCAAATAAGGAAAACATATTCTGCCACTTAATATCGTTTACACAATGTAGAGCTTTGAAAACATGAATCATATCGTAACGGTCGCGTCTATATTCCAAGGCTGGTAAGCCCAAAGTTCTTAGCCTATCTTCATAACACATATTCCGTAAAGTAGGAACAAGTTTGGTAGCACGACGCTGAATTTGTTCGTATTTTCTAACGTCTTTCTTAAGGTATGATCACAGTGATGTAGAGTATTCTAGTAAAGGACGGACTATTGATTTATATAGTATTATAAACATATTTTCCTCCATATAGTCAAATGATCTTTTCATAAGGGATAAAACTCTCTGAGCTTTACTGACGCAATTATTAATATGACATTCGAATTAAAGATTATGCTCAAAAGTAATACCAAGATCTGTTTCTTGTTGAACTGGCTCAATTTGAGTTTAGTTGTTATTTATCAAGCATAGTGGAAATATGATGTTCATTGTTATTTCCAAAATGAAGTACAAAAATTGCTGAAAGTGGCGTTAAACATCATTCAAACAAACAAATCTAAAAATAAATAAAAGTCAAGAAACCAACTGAACAAGCATTAAAGTTGAACTTTGCCAATCTGAACATTAAAATAGTCTATTAAAACAAATTATTCATCTGTTATAACAAATTAATCATAATCAAATTAATTTGATATAACAGATTATTAATTTGATATAACAGACTATTAATTTGTTATAACAGTATATATTTTTTTAATTTGATATAACATATTATTAACTTGATATAATTGATTATTAATTTGTTATAACAGATTAATAATTTGTTTTAACAGATTATTTTACTATTTAAATGGAAAAAAATTGACTAGTTTTCATTTCGTAGTAATAGCGCACCATAAAATGGCACTTCTTACAGAAATTAATCCTTAAAATATTTTGGACAAAAATAGTTTGTCTCTTGTATCCGATGAGCAGTTTTAGTTAATAAAGATACATTTTTTGTTAATGAAGTAGCAAAATTTTAACAAAAAAATGCGTACTTCTTAATACTGATAGAATTTAGAGTTATAAACAATCAACACAACAGTATTAAGCATCTTTAGCTTAAAACGTTTGTTGGCCGGCCATACAAATTTTGCAAGTAATCCAGAACAACGCATCATCACATTTTTATATAAGTGTTTTCAAAATGATTACAAATGCATGGAGCTGGAAAGCTCCAAATATTCGGTATAACAAGTTAGAAGCACTACATAACAAAGAGAAAATACTTGATTGTATACCATTCAGTAAATCTATCTCTCCTACTACTACTAGTACGTGACCATTTAAAATGTTTCGTTTGCAAAACGCATGTGACATAAATAAAGTCTTACTATCCGTTGATACCCAACTGGTCATTATAACATGTGTTTATCTCTTTAATTCAATATATGCAGATTAAATTATGCACGTGGTTTTTTTATATTCTTCATACTTATAGTGGTACTTGATGGAATTGGTTATATTTACTTATACTAAATTTATTTCTCGTTTATAAATATAATCATTATGTACACGCTCTTTCTCCACGCCTGTCAGAAGCAGAATGCCAGATGTTCTCATCAGTAATCTGTTGTATCAAATTAATAATCTGTTATAACAAATTAATAATCGGTTATAATAAATTAATAATCTGTTATAACAAATTAATAATCTTTTATATCAAATTAATAATCTTTTATATCAAATTAATAATCTGTTATAACAAATTATAAAAAGTAAATTTCATGGCATCCGCAATTGTTTTTATTTTTCGTTTTTTTTTCCTTATGTTGTTTGTTTTCATTTCGCATTTAATAGGTACTTGAAGAATCTCCCCTAACGTGAATTATCACTTTTCCCGATAACAGAGGAATGTCTCCTACCCAAAGGGACGTAAACTTGATAATCAGTCTATATATAGATTACAATTCTCTAAAGGCGAGCGGAAAAGTTTCTGAAAAAAAAACTGGATAATTCCTTATACAAAAAAGTCATTATATTATATTATAAGGTAAATATTGTAAACTGATATAATATATGTTACTTGGTTTTTAGTTAACGAAACTTTGTCTGGAAATTTGATCTGTAATGTATTGTATAATTTAGAATGAATGGAGGCAAAGAAAGTTCATATAATTTAAAAGTTTAGAAAAATCAGCTTAAATCAAACAATTAATTTCAAGAATCAACATTTTACTATCAATTACCTATGATTAATTTTAAGTTTTGAATTTGTTTAATTAATTTTTTGCATGTAGATTATTGCAACATAATTATTCTTTAAAGATGTTTGAGTGAAATTATACCGAATGGTTAAAGTTTGAATAACATAATGTAAAAATATGCTTAAATATGGTAACAATAATATGTTTTGTCTTTTCTGATGAACATAAATAGGTTGCTTGTTTACGTTGTGGTAATTATTTGCTGGATTCTAGTGACAGTTGAAGCTAAACCAGTACCGAAAGTAAAAATTAAAAACACCAAACACGAACTTTCAAGGAATCGCGAAATTGGCGGTTGTAATTCAGCCCAAAAATGTGTTAAAACGTCAGCTGGATTCCACAAAGGCTGATGATCTGATTCAATTCTGGATCTGAAAAATCAAATGAAAGTAGTAGCAGCCAGACTCGTTATGGCAGATCTGTGAGTGACATAAATAATACACCGAGAACCTGGAAAATATTTAAAAATTCCCAAGGGAGTTTGTCACGGAGTAGACGTCGTATTTATTAAAATTAACATAGACTTATGAAACTGGTCGATCGATTTTACAGACCGAAAACACATAGCAGAAACGGAAAGTTCCACGGTTTGGATAAGGAATCACTCAATTTGAATCTCTGAAACCGAAAAGTATTATTGACATTATGGAGGTGTGGTGAATCTCAAACACAACGGACAATTCTTTTAAGTTATTATTTGTATTAATACGTGTGATAAAATTAAACAGAGATTGGCAAGTTAATATTGTTTAGTGGGTTCGAGATCCTATTTACCGTGTAAAATGTCGAGTCGTGATCAGAAATTTATTCTTCTCGTTTTTGAGTTAACGCTTCTTGCAAGTATAGTTAATTATTCATGTTATTGTTCAAATTTAACAGAGAACTAGTACTACTTGATTTTTTTAATAATTAAAACAGGAAGAAAACGTGGTAAATTGGGCCGTGATGACGTCTCCGTGTTTGATTGATCATCGTTCTTATCGTCCGTTAAACTCAAATTTGTAAATGATATTTGGTGTTTCTGTTGAATGTCGCATGTAGTAGAAAGTAAGTTAGTTCAAAAGTGATTAATGAATCAATGACCAGGACCAAATTTGGGATCGAACTCGCAACCTCAATGTTGACACATCGGTGATAAATAGAAGATGCTTATTTAACCAGACCATTAGGTCATCGAGGTAAATATGGTATTGAGGAGGGAGAAGAATGAACAATAAGGGATAATTACCACATGGACCCTCCACTGAAAAGCCGTACTAGAGGTAATGTAAACATCCACTTCAGACAAAGATAAGTCTTGACGGGAATCGTTTCGTGTAACACTTAAAAGTGTTCAAGTGGTGTCAATTGATAAAGTTGACTGATCTAGAGCTTTAGTTACAACTGATGTCAGTAGTCTAATAGAACAAGAAGTGCTCGGATTACACAACAAAAACAGGCCCTGTTTTGAGAGAAACGCACTGAGATGCAATCACGAGCGAAGCGAGAAAATTTACTTTTTGGTGGAATAGAGGAAATAGAGAAAGAGAAAAATGATCAAGAAAAACACGAATACCAAAAAAGTCCTAAAGCAATTCATAAAGAATAAACTGCAGATTAAAGACAATATAAAGTTCCATGTGGTGCATCGTTTAAAACCAAGGACCGGAAAAACACGTACAATCGTTGCTAAATTTAAAAGCCGAAAAGCCAACAAGATAACAGTTTGTTACCAGAAAGAAAAATGTACAAAATCAATATTTATTATAGGAATATTTGTGGTTAAAATTCTACATTAATTATTGATAATTTTTCAACATTTGATCTAATTATCTGTACGGAATTGAAATTATTTGAAATGGACATTTTGAATCTTCCCCTTGAATATACATATTTTTCTAATCTAATTAAAAGAAATTTGATAAAACGTCAGGGCTAATAACTATTATTAACACAAAATGTTTATACTAAAAGTCACCGTGGGCAGGTTTTTTGCATGGCAAATGGAAACTACTTACGATTTTATGATAATTTAATAGATCCAAAATGGTGCAAATTGAAATCAACACTCATTTTCCACAGTTAATCGTTGTTTTGAAACTAGCACGCCAAATTTTTTGACTATTAGAGAGACGGTAAGATACCCATTAGAGATTTATGCTAAAACTCGCATTGTGAATTTTCTAGTCAAGATTGGTTAATAATAATGATAAATTATCTGTGCCATTATGATCTTATATTAACATTTTTATTGGAATGATATTTGGGGTTTCCGATAGAAAAAACATAGACTGCCTATCTTTGAAATACTTGTACTTGTTTTGTGTAATCAACTCTTCCTACAGTTTTCCACACATATGTTTTGAAAATTGGGAAGCGGAGTTATGAATTAGTAAGAATTAATCACAGTTTTTCTAGTTGTTTTCTTGTGTTTTACAAACCATTGAGCAGGTTATAGTCAAGCGCAACACGTCCAAAGTTGGGATCGATCTCGCCATCTCAATGTTGACACACCGGTAATAGTAGTACATGTCGTCTGACTACCTAGACTATTCGCTTATCGAGGTCCCCGAAGTATTGAGGAGATAAAAGACTGTACAAAGGTGTCGAAAATTAGTAATACTACAAGGCACTGAAAACGTTACTTCGAATGTTGGCCTTAAATACAACAAACATATGAATGCTTTCATTACGGAAAAACTTCTCGTTCCGATCTTCATGAATATATTAGGACAAACCCGATAGAAGTTTCTATATGAAATGCTGGACACAATTGAGAAGTATACAAATTTTGGCATAAACTTCTAGCTGGCGTAAAACAACTTCACTACTGGCAATAATATTTCAATACAATTCTCTGTTAATTTTAATTTTCTATTCGTCCAACAATATGCGAGTCGAGTCGCAATCAAAAACGAAATCTGAATTTGACCGTCATGTGTCTATAACGCAGCAGAAAAAAGTATTGAAAGAAGTAAATAAGTCGTAACTTCGTGACTTGTTTATTTTTAGTTAAACACAACCACAGAGCATAAACAAATTGCTTCTGGCTTAGGCTAACTGAAATGAACAATAACACCACCCCACCCCACCCCCTAGAAAAAAAAGACAAAAGAACAACAGCAACAACAAAAGAAACGAAACAAACAAAACAAAAAAAGGACAAATAAATGAAAATGATACACGAAACGAATGAATGATGGCGCTTAACAGCATACAGGTTGATGCTCTGTTTTATTGAATTTATATTGCATTTATATACATGTATATCAGACAGAATAATTATACTACCTTTATTTAAGTGGTGTCCGTAAATAAATAAATAAATAAATAAATAAATAAATAAATAAATAAATAAATAAATAAATAAATAAATAAATAAATATTTTGACAAAACCTATAGGAGTAAGCAGCCATTCTTGGGGTAAGATAAATATCCACTTCAGATAAGATAACGATCCACAGGTATAAGTTTATGTAACACTTCAACGTGTTCAATTGGTTTCAGATCTACAGCTTTACTTTTGGGCGGAGCGGGTTGCGTTCAACTAAAACACTACGTTTACATATATAATTTAGGATATACGATTTTGTAGAATTGTAAATGTGAAAAAAGAGGGATTTATTTGACAAAACATAATTAAAGTTGTTACCCTCTGAAACACCTGAATATATTTTAAAAACACGAATAGCAAGCTTTGGAAGGCTAACGATATATTATTTTTAAAATTTCTGAATTCTCCACATATTTGATCATATTTTGTGAACAGTGAAAATCTGAGAACTATATCCACAGATTGTCTATTTCCAATCCAAAATGATGTATATATCAAAGTTGAGTTGAGTTGTGCTTCCTGTAAAACAATTGGCCAAGTTGAATCAAACGTTGAACGAGATATCTTTTTTGTTGAGATTCATACCTCTTTAATTTAATTATGTCATTCATAACGGATGTAATCGATAAGCCCACTCGGGTAACAGACCATAGATTACAACGAAGGACAATGAGACATAATCATGAGCAATGTCATTTATTATTTAAAAAAAGAACAAGCTGATGATATCTACGCTCATGCAAGGTCTCCCAGCCAAGTGCCTGATATGATTTTGATTTTGAAGAGCCGACACAGAGACCTGTAATGATTCTTGAGCTTTAACCTGTACACTCTCCATTAATGGTTAACATGATAAACCTTTGTTCAACGATGAATTTTTAAAAGAAATCCGTAAAAGAAAGAAATTTAGAAAAATAGCATTTAAAGCTACAAAAAGAAGCAGATCTAATACAGTGTAGAAAACACAGAAATAATGAAATAAACTTGAAAAAAAGCTGCAAAATATTATGAAAAGAGCTTTGATTATATTACACTAAATAATGCTGTAAATCAATAGACATACTAGAACAATATGAAAATGCTAGTAAAATCAAAAAGGTCATTATCCTTTATTATTACATAAATATAATTTTGCATGTTTTTGATTGGTCTAAAAACTTCTTTCGTATCATGTTAAATCACAACCGTACTAAAACTGCATCAAAATATGGTTATTTTTGTCCGCTGCACAAGTGGTCAAGCGGGATACAATATTGAACTGTTTTCGTATTTGATTCATTTACGAGTTTGTAACACATCTGATATCGCTATATTATCATATTACCTGAATAGAATTTTGCGCGTTTTTTTTTTTTGATTGGTCTAAAAACTACTTTTGGGTCATGTTACAGTACTAAGATGGCATCAAAATAGTTTCTTGTCCACTGCAAAAGCAGTCAAGCGAAATCCAGTATTGACCTGTTTTCCGATCTGATTCATTTCCGCGTTTGCAAAACAAAAATCTGAACGCGTCAGCCGCTAATAAAATTGCTATAGAATAGACGAGGATTTGATGGTTTAATTTATGTAACAAAACAGTAAGTGACTTAGATATGCCGTCGCCATCGGTATTTCTCAACCCTCTAAAATATATATTCAATTCACATGGTGGCTCGATTTATATTACATTTTTCTTGTAGAGATATCCCGATAGCGATCTATATCAAAGTCAGTGATTGTATATTAGATGCGTTGGCAAAAAAATGGAACGTGCCCTATTATATCAATACCAGTTTGGCTTTCTTCTTAACTGTTCCACATACAATCAATTGTTAGAAATATTCAACTGTATATTAAATTCAATCGAGAACAAGAAAATTAATTGCATTGAGTTTTATGATTTTTCTAAAGCATTCGACAAAGTCTGGCAAAAATTTATTAGAATGGTTTAAAAATACTATCTACATAATAGGCAACAGAGAGTAGTTATGGAGCAATCGTCGTCGGAGCTTTGAAAGGATCGGTACTTGGTACATCATTATACAATCAAATTGATTTGAGAGTGCTGAACGATTGCTAAGGAAAATGGTTAATATTGTTTGGTTTACACTACATGACATAGATACTGAAGATGATGCTAAGTAGAACATATAGTATAAAGTGTTTCTAAGCAACTGAACGTACTCTCAAAAAAGCAAAAGCGAAAACTCTAGACAAATGTACCTAGTTTTTAAGATCACATTTTGAATATGCCTTAATCGTATAATTATTTCATTGCATGTTCTAAATATAATAACATTAGAAACTGAACGATAACCTATCCTGGTTGCCAAACTACTGTCCATCAATTCTAGAGCTTTTAACATCTGAAAACACGGTATTGTCGGCAGACCGAACACGTTTTTAACATGTATTTGGGTATATTAAAGTGTCAGAAAGATTCCATACAGCTTAATGCATTGCATTAGATTTTGCATCATACCTTCTTACATCCTCATTCTTCTCAAGTCATTTCATTATCTTTGCCATATTTTTTTCTCATACCTGTTCTCACTAACTCCTTATGTACATATCTTATCTTTCACATTTACTATTGCATTAAATTGTATGCATGCTCTATGAATGCTCTCTTGTTAGGTTTTGTTTATTTTATAAGACTTATAAGTTTGTCTAACTTGTGTCTTAACCTATTTGCATATTTGAGCAAATAAGATATTTTTAAACTAAACTACTGTTCTATATATTAATATTGAATTTTATACCTTCTTGGTCTCCAGCAGGGTGTATATTTAACAGAACCATACATGAAATTTATATAACTAACTGCCTGTCAAAAACAGTAACTGAGCAATGATCAGGTAACTAGGAATGTAACAGTTACATGTATACACATTTACAGTGTGCTGCTCCACACTCTGATGTTAACATCTGATGTTATGTTCTAATTCGTCAAACTCAACCGAACATAAAGTATTTATTCATTAACAACAAACACATGTATTTAGAAACCGCTCGCCTCTGTCTGCAGCAAATTTTTATTCAATATAAAAGTTAAATCCGCGAAATCATAGGTCCACGCTGACATGACAGTCTACAAGAAAACAAAAGAACAAATTAAAACAAATACAATGATGCAAGTTTGCACCACTGAATGCGAGCGTCGAATGACCAGCTATGGTCCTAACTTAACAATATAATTTTCCCGCCTATATTCATCAGAAAACGTCTGTGCTACACACTTATGCACCAGTTACAAATAGGCATAAATGATACAAAACAATAACATAGATAAGCAAGCAAATACATGCAAAATATCGAACTTCAATAAATACATAAAGTAATTATTGGCGAACAATACTATACAATTACTGTCTTTTGATGAGGTAAATGTGTGGAGTTATTGACTTTTGAAAAAAACTGTTATTCACCGAGCCCAGCGGTCGAGGTGAATAACAAAGAGTTTTTTCAAAAGTCAATAACTCTACACATTTACCGAATCAAAAGACAGTTATTGTTTTATTTAATAAAAAAGGATATTCACTAAAAATAAAATGGTTATTCACCTCGGGAAAATGCATGCGATTGTTATTTAAAAAAGGGAATAACCGGGATTCTATAAATAACAATCGCATGCGTTTTTCCCGCGGTGAATAACTATTTTATTTTTAGTGAGTATCCTTTTTTATTCAAATTTTTCAGTCACATTATTTTTATACAAAATGTTTTATCTATTATTGAATAACTTGTGTTACGACTTAAAACCGTGTCAGTGCTAAAGGAAAACAGTTTCCCTATATATGCTCATTTGTAGATAAAAGTTGGATGCAGGAATATAATCAAATCATATATCTGAGTAACATGATTTCCATGCGAGGTGACAGGTGTGATGATGTGTCCTTGTGACATCTCGTGTATCTGGATAGTATGATCTCCATGTGAGGTGACATGTGTGATGATGTGTCCTTGTGAAATCTCATGTATCTGGGTAAGATGATTTCCTTATTATTATAGGATTAAACGCTTCTTTTCAGTAATTCATCGATGTATGAACGAGGTCGACTCACTCACAAACAAATAAACGGCCGAAGGCCGTTTATGATAAGTTTGTGAGTGAGTCGACCTCGTTCATACATCGATGAATTACTGAAAATAAGCGTTTAATCCTTATAATTCTTCCAAAATTGTTTTTATATATTTAACATTCTTGTCCAAAAATAAAATTTATTATAAGTGTGTGACGCGTAGGAATATATACAACGAACTGAAGATGAAGACGTGGTCGGTTTGAAGGGAATAACTGGCATTGACAACAGATACAATTTACGATTTGCCGAGAAGATTATTAATAAAAACAAAAGAAGACTCAACTAAAAACAATATTCCGTATACTAATGTTCGTCATAGTACCCGCGGTTTTATAACGTCATATGTGACGTCATATATGTTCAAACGGAACGGAACCTAGCTAGACGTTCTTTCTTAAATACGAAGAGGAAAAACAATAGTTGTCGTTTGTTCAATGGATTTATCAGTGAAAATTGCTAGAGATGTGCAGAGACATGGAGTTGGTGACAAATTCGTGCATCTTGCTATTTCGTTGATTTGTTGTGACCGCGAAAAAAGGTAATTTTACCGTTACGGCTATTGTGTGTATTTGAAATGATTCATAATTGAAATTACAAGAAACGCAATTTCAAAGTATCGTTTATATATGCCTTCACACTCGCATTTCGTCCACATTCGAATTCGGCTATTTCCGTCATTCAGCAATGTGTACAATGAATCCAAAACGAAGTGTACTGTTAAAATATTTTCTTGTATGTATTTGTCTATAAAACAAATGATTGCAGCTGGTTCAATTAAATAGCTTTTCGTTTAAGCAATACATCGCTCAAGATATTTGAATCGCCAAATTTCGAGTGTACTGGCTTAATTTATTGTCTGAAGCATAAACGACACATGGCCGCCATATTTGTTTACCTTTAGCAAAAAAAAAAGTAGTTCCCCAAAAGTCGTTCATGAAAGTATGAACGGATCTGGGAAGTACTGGTTTATGGCCTTTTGACCAATCAAAAATGACTTTAAACGTAAACGAATGTCAGATAAGAAATAGTGAGGTGACATGATGATGTGTCCTTGTGACATCTCATGTATCTGGGTAAGATGATTTTCATGTGAGGTGACATGTGTGGTGATGTGTCCTTGTGACATTTCATGTATATGGGAAAGATTATTTCAATGTGAGGTGACATGTGTGATGATGTATCCTTGTGACATCTCATGTAACTGGGTATGGTGATTTCCATGCGAGTGACATGTGTGATGATGTGTCCTTGTGACATCTCATGTATCAGGTAAGATGATTTCCATGCGAGGGGACATCTGTGATGATGTGTCCCTGTGACATCTCATTTATCTTAGTAAGATGATTTCCATGCGAGGTGACATGTGTGATGATGTATTCTTCTGACATCTCGTGTATCTCGGTAAGATGGTTTTTGGATGTGACATGTGTGATGATGTGTCCTTGTGACATCTCATGTATCAGGTAAGATGATTTCCATGCGAGGGGACATCTGTGATGATGTGTCCCTGTGACATCTCATTTATCTTAGTAAGATGATTTCCATGCGAGGTGACATGTGTGATGATGTATTCTTCTGACATCTCGTGTATCTCGGTAAGATGGTTTTTGGATGTGACATGTGTGATGATGTGTCCTTGTGACAGTCATGCTTCTGAGTAAGATGATTTCCATGTGAGGTGACATGTGTGGTGATGTGTCCTAGTGACATCTCATGTTTCTTGGTAAGATGATTTCCAAGTGGGGTGACATGTGTCATGATGTGCCCTTGTTACATCTCATGTATCTGCGAAAGATGATTTCCATGTGAGGTGACATGTGTGATGATGTGTCCCTCTGACATCTCATCTCTCTAGGTAAGATGATTTCCATGTGAGGTGACATCTGTGATGATGTGTCATTGAGACATCTCATATATCTGGGTAAAAGGATTTCCATGTATGTTGACATGTGTGATGATGTGTTCTTGTGACATCTCATGTTTCTGGGTAAGATGATTTCCATGTGAGGTGACATGTGTGATGATGTGTTCTTGTGACATTTCATGTTTCTGAGTAAGATGATTTCCATGTGAGGTGACATGTGTAATGTTGTGTTCTTGTGACATTTCATGTATCTGGGTAAGATGATTTCCATGTGAGGTGACATGTGTGATGATGTGTTCTTGTGACATTTCATGTTTCTGGGTAAGATGATTTCCATGTGAGGTGACATGTGTAATGTTGTGTTCTTGTGACATTTAATGTTTCTGAGTAAGATGATTTCCATGCAAGTCGACATGTGTGATGATGTGTCCTTGTGACATCTCGTGTATCTGGGTAAGATGATTTCCATGTGAGATGACATGTGTGATGATGTGTCCTTGTGACATCTCATGTATCTGGGTAAGATGATTTCCATGTGAGATGACATGTGTGATGATGTGTTCTTGTGCCATTTCATCTATCTGGTATAGTGTCAGTAGTTTATTCCTTGAAGAAAATAGGAAACTTTTATGAACTTTTATTACTTTAGAAATACATTCTTATAGATAAATCGCACATTTTATATTGATACATATACGTTGTTTGTCTTATATTTGTACATATTCTGTATATATTTGTGTGTTTGTGTATGTACGTGTATGTATTTGTATTTGTTTTATGTTGCTCTTGTACACAATATGTGTCTGATTTAAGTAATAAACATTTCACTCGGTAAGAATCTGGGTAAGATGATTTCCATGTGAGGTGACATGTGTGATGATGTGTCCTTGTGACATATCATGTATCTGGTTAAGATGATTTTCATGCGAGGTGACATGTGTGATGATGTGTCCTTGTGACATCTCATGTATTAGGGTAAGATGATTTTCATGTGAGGTGACGTGTGATGATGTGTTCTTGTGCCATTCTTGTGACATTCATGCTTCTGAGTAAGATGATTTCCATGTCAGGTGACATGTGTAATGATATGTCCTTGTGACATCTCATTTATCTGGGAAAGATGATTTCCATGTGAGGTGACATGTCATAATGTGTCCTTGTGACATATCATGTTTCTTGGTAAGGTGATTTCCAAGTGAAGTGACCTGTGTCATGATGTGTCCTTGTTACATCTCATGTATCTGGGAAAGATGATTTTTATGCGAGGTGACATGTGTGATGATATGTCTTGTTTATTAAATTGTTTAAGTTTACATTGCTTCTACAATTTTTATTTATAAGTAATAGCTTATTTTATTGTGTTATAAGTAATGGCTTATTTTATTGTGTTATAAGTAATGGCTTATTTTATTGTGTTATAAGTAATGGCTTATTTTATTGTGTTATAAGTAATGGCTTATTTTATTGTGTTATAAGTAATGGCTTATTTTATTGTGTTATAAGTAATGGCTTATTTTATTGTGTTATAAGTAATGGCTTATTTTATTGTGTTATAAGTAATAGCTTATTTTATTGTGTTATAAGTAATGGCTTCTTTTATTGTGTTATAAGTAATGGCTTATTTTATTGTGTTATAAGTAATGGCTTATTTTATTGTGTTATAAGTAATAGCTTATTTTATTGTGTTATAAGTAATGGCTTATTTTATTGTGTTATAAGTAATAGCTTATTTTATTGTGTTATAAGTAATGGCTTATTTTATTGTGTTATAAGTAATGGCTTATTTTAATGTGTTATAAGTAATGGCTTATTTTATTGTGTTATAAGTAATGGCTTATTTTATTGTGTTATAAGTAATGGCTTATTTTATTGTGTTATAAGTAATAGCTTATTTTATTGTGTTATAAGTAATGGCTTATTTTATTGTGTTATAAGTAATAGCTTATTTTATTGTGTTATAAGTAATGGCTTATTTTATTGTGTTATAAGTAATGGCTTATTTTATTGTGTTATAAGTAATGGTTTATTTTATTGTGTTATAAGTAATCGCTTAATTTATTGTGTTATAAGTAATAGCTTATTTTATTGTGTTATAGGTAATCGCTTAATTTATTGTGTTATAAGTAATAGCTTAATTTATTGTGTTATAAGTAATGGCTTATTTTATTGTGTTATAAGTAATGGCTTATTTTATTGTGTTATAAGTAATGGCTTATTTTATTGTGTTATAAGTAATGGCTTATTTTATTGTGTTATAAGTAATGTCTTATTTTATTGTGTTATAAGTAATGGCTTATTTTATTGTGTTATAAGTAATGGCTTATTTTATTGTGTTATAAGTAATGGCTTATTTTATTGTGTTATAAGTAATGGCTTATTTTATTGTGTTATAAGTAATGGCTTATTTTATTGTGTTATAAGTAATAGCTTATTTTATTGTGTTATAAGTAATGGCTTATTTTATTGTGTTATAAGTAATAGCTTATTTTATTGTGTTATAAGTAATGGCTTATTTTATTGTGTTATAAGTAATGGCTTATTTTATTGTGTTATAAGTAATGGCTTATTTTAATGTGTTATAAGTAATGGCTTATTTTATTGTGTTATAAGTAATGGCTTATTTTATTGTGTTATAAGTAATGGCTTATTTTATTGTGTTATAAGTAATAGCTTATTTTATTGTGTTATAAGTAATGGCTTATTTTATTGTGTTATAAGTAATAGCTTATTTTATTGTGTTATAAGTAATGGCTTATTTTATTGTGTTATAAGTAATGGCTTATTTTATTGTGTTATAAGTAATGGTTTATTTTATTGTGTTATAAGTAATCGCTTAATTTATTGTGTTATAAGTAATAGCTTATTTTATTGTGTTATAGGTAATCGCTTAATTTATTGTGTTATAAGTAATAGCTTAATTTATTGTGTTATAAGTAATGGCTTATTTTATTGTGTTATAAGTAATCGCTTAATTTATTGTGTTATAAGTAATCGCTTAATTTATTGTGTTATAAGATAAATTTTTAGTGTTCTATATTAGGATAATCAGCTAGTTGAGAACACCCAAAAATTTATTTAATTTACAACCCATTAAAGGACACAAATAATGAGATTAATTCCTTAAATAACTTATGGTATTTGATTTATGTTGGTCAACTTGTTTTTTTTTTTTTTTTTTTTTCTAAATATAACTGAAATCTTGATCTTCTGATGTCAAATAGCAATCAATCATTGCGATTCGACTGTTTTGGCCACCAGAAAAAAAAATCAATATTACACTATTACATTATTGGACACAACACGCATTTCCAAATGAGAACAAGAAGTTTGTATACAAGAAGTATAAACAAATATCAAGCACGTATTCAAACACGCAATATAATAATCAAGAACATAATACCTGATGTAGGCATGAAAAATGATACAAAATACTGCATAGTATCGTGCACACACAGACGGAATCATTGTGTGTCCTATTCCACAATTCTGTTTGTGTTCTGGTATAGGTAAGGTACCTTTACATATATTTATTAACTCGGGCGTATATTCTCTTCAAGTAACTAAGAGTCGACAGTTTCCAAAACACAAAATAATATGTATTATTCGTACAATGCGTATACAGCCATTTTAACATTAAGTTTATGTTAAATATGTTATTAAAACTAAGTCCCAAATGAAAGAATAGTTACAGTTAAAGTGGTCTTCAAATAATAAGACCGATAGAATTAATGACAATGATACTAAACCACGTGCCTCCGTCCTTTCAGATTTGTTTACCACAAATAGGTTTGCGTTTTCTTGTAAAGTGTGCAAATAACAATCGCCCTTTATATGGGACAGTTATCCCTGCTAAGTGTTGCGTTTCATGTAAGTATAGTCACGAGCGAGTGAAACATACAATAAGCTGACAAAATGCCATTAAAGTGACAGCAATTCAGATATATGCACTCTTTCGTTGACACCAGTTAGTGTAGAGTAGATATCAGGACAAAAACATATGAAAATTGTAGGTTTCGATCAAGGGCGCTAAATGCTGTTAATAAAATAAATTTAACCGTTCATGCAATAAAACGCACATCTAAGGTAACGTTATGTATGATTAAGATAAATAGCTAAATGTATTTCATTGAAGAATTGTTTCCAGCAATGTTTGGATTGGTAAGGCCATTGGTGCTGTTGACTAGTTGCATCATCATACATGTTGATGGTACAACACAGACATGGTTGGCATCCACAGAAAAGGGAATGATGCAAACAATTAAACAGTCCATACAGACACTGCAGAGCAACGTGGAGCAGCTTGAAACGAGTTTAGAAGGTAACAGTATTAAACACAATAGTCAGATTAGATAGGCGAAGAGCTAACGTAAATCGACAAGCATCAAGTACAATATCTGACGGGTTGAAAGTTATAAGTAATTGCTTAATAAAGTAGTTTGTCATGAGTTTAGTCTTCTTGGGGGGGGGGTGGGGGGTGGGGGGGAAGGTAACAACAACATGACAATAATTAATTACATATTAGGTTGTAGTTAATTTAAACATATTTATTTATAAATTCAGTAATAAAAATACAGTACAATAAATTATAAAATAGTTATACAGGATCTGGTAACAAGCACTTAGCTTTTGTCAAAACCATTTCCTGAAATAGAACTCACAATAGTTTTACATACAAATTTCTGCATAGTCTTTACATATTAATTATCTACCGTTGATTTTAGACAGATGAAATAATTATATAGATGAATGGAAAATACAAAGGTTGTAGTTAGTTGAATTATATAAAGAGCTACGTTTTCAAGAGTCAACACGGACTAAGACAAAGGCTTAGAAACGAGTAAATTTAAGGCTCTTATAAGGACACAGCTGAAACGGAGAAAAGGCGAGGCTCTTATAAGGACAAGGCTTAGAAACGAGGAAAAGGTGAGACTTATAATGACAAGGCTTAGAAACGAGGAAAAGGCGAGGCTCTTATTATAAGGACAAAGCTTAGAAACGGGGAAAAGGTTAGGCTAGGACAAGGCTTAGAAACGAGGAAAAGGCGATGATCTTATTAGGAGAAGGCTTCGAAACGGGAAAAAGGCGAGGCTCTTATAAGGACAAGGCTTAGAAACGTTGAAAAGGCATGTACGAAACAGGGAACAGTTTGGGCAGAGTAAATAGTAACATTTTAAGGGAAATGATTTATAGTTAAACATCTTAAGCACCAACCAAATCCCATCCTTTCTAGGTGAAAACAATATTTATACATATTCTTTTTGCAGGAAAACAGGTAGTACCATTTACTTGTCAGGGCGGTTGGTCAAGATTCCGCGATCATTGCTATTATTTTAGTAAAGATCAAACTACTTGGTTTCTGGCCGAGGTAAGGGAACATTTAATTATTAAGAAAAACTATGTCCCATGTAGGAAACGTTGAGTGTATGTTTTTATGTTTATAATAATCCTCTGATTAAACAAAAACCTATTTTTAGCAATTAGTTGTCATTGGTGTACATAGTGGGACGTGTTTATGTTGAACACACTATGGTTGTATTCTTTCAATTTGTTCACAGCCGCTTGTTAAGCAGATTTACGTAGTTTGGTACTCCTTATGAGAGTTACAAATCTCCACAAGAAGTTAGGGACGTTTAAATCTCAGACTCTATATGCTTTCTGAGGGTAAAACATCTTAAAAAGTCTAGGTTTAAATTTACCAATAAAATTTGCTGATTAAACAGTTCCAACGTTTTATATCAACAAATTTGATTTGTCGCAATGGACGTAAATTAATCATTTTATTTTGTAGAAATACTGCCGTACACATGGAAGCTTTCTAGGTTATATTGTGGATGAAGAAGAAAACTCTTGGATTAAATCAAAAACTGGTAAGCCAAAAACTGGTAAGCCAAAAACTGGTAAGCCAAAAACTGGTAAGCAAAAAACTGGTAAGCAGAAAACGCAAGAATTCGATCGAAAATTTCAAAACGCATGAAGAGAACGTATGATTCATTCGAAAATTACAAATGGTAGGTACATTTTTATTATATAAACCATATACAACTATCACGTTACTACTGTGACGTATTTTTGTCAGCCATATTGGATTTTCCACTCAATAGAAAATCAATGGGACGATTTAAAAAAAACGCCGATATCTTGTTAAATAAATAAAATATATATGTTTTGCACATTGTTCCCAGTTCTACAGTCTCTTATCTTTCAAATGATATAAATTTTTATTAGTTTAAATTACTTGCAAAATACTTCCCATTTTGTTTGAAAAAAAGCCTTATTTTCTGCCTTCTGGTTACATTGTTTCAATGGGAAATAGTCAAATATGCACCACTTCTGACGTAAATTGCATAAATACAGTTGGTATAATCTATGTTTTGCGCATATATACAAAAAGCAGACACATTGATGTATTTAATTTTCACATTTTTAACACTTTAATTTCCCATACTTCCCATTTCATTTGAAATTAGCTGCATTTGACAATTTTTAACATGGCCGAGTTCAGACTACTACGCGGTTCAGACAAGGGACAAGGCATTTTTATGGTATAATTCTATCTCAGAAATTGTAACATGTTTCACTTAGATGTAAATATTTTAATAATTAAACAAAAAAACTTTAAGAGTATTTGACTTACAAAATACTGTCATTAGAAAAAAACCTGCATTGTCTTGAATTGAAAATGTGGTAATGAACTTTGGGATAAACATTTATAAAGTATTAATGTAAAAGATAATTGCAAAAATATCCACATTTTGTTCGCATTTTTCTCAGTCATAAAGGTAGTCAAAATTCAAGTTTTAAGGACTAAGCTGTTCAATAAACATCCTGTCATGCCTGTACAGAGAATACAAGTTTATGGCAGTGCAAGCTTTATCAGGAAGACACAGCATGGGTTAAATTTCAATACATTAAACGTGTTCTAAATAACACATCTGTAACAAATGTTTATTAGGTATCCATAATTCATTTATAATTTTATTAAATAATGAACTATAGTAGTAGTTTTGGAGTATAAAATGATGCCACCGGGAAACAGGGACAGTATATACTACTTACTACTTAGTATAGACTGTCCCTGGAGGAATTAACAATAATAAACGAGGAACTCCATAAATGACGAAGATAAAAAATAAAAGTATATATTCAAAAATGGAAAATATTGTCAAATATTAATAATATGTTAAAAAAAACATACAATAATTTTATTAATAATAATAACAGTTTGATATAGTATAAAATTTTGGTGTTAATGATACACACGAGTCGTTCATTGATAAACAGAGTTATCGAACCTAATTATGACAGTACATGTAATAGTTGCATATGAGCGCAATGAGTCTAATACAATATTCTTGTATTCTAACGAAATTGAATTTCAACGCCTTATGAAAGACAAGAAGATAGAAGAAGCTATGTCCTTTAATTTCACGTAAAGATGTATTGATACATTGTCTTTTCAATTAACAACCCTCAATTTGCAGAGTGGCTTCTGTTAATCAAATTTGGAAATTAAAGAAACAACAGAAACAGCTTCATCTAAATCATTTGTAGACTTACACCTCGAATATGACGGCAATGATCATTTCAGCACAAAAATTTACGACAAACGATATTGTTTTAATTTCAAAATTATAAATTTTCCTCCCTTATGCAGCAAAGTTCCAGCCTCTCCAGAATGCATTGTCTATATTTCCCAATTGATCAGGTATGCAAGAGCATGCAGTGAGTATACTGACTTTTGCAAACGTAACCATTTTTTTCGGGATAGACTTATCAACCGAAATAACAAGAGAAAAAGACTCGTCTGAGAATTCATTTTAAATTTTTATATATAAGTGTCTAATGAATTAACCAAACAATGTCGTTGTAATTTCCACTCTGAAAATCATCTGTACACACAGATTTGATTTTTGAGTCGTCCCACCTCGGGAATCGAACTCGTGTCAGTTTATAACATCTATGGCTACTGCGCCTAGCATGTAAAGACAGAGGTGTAACCTCTAGACCAGATCCGTCCGCTAAAAAACGGAGTTTCACTGGTCTAGTGTTACTTTTGGTTGAACATGTCATTTACATACACAATGTTTTTGTGCGACCTGAGCTTTAATTACAACGATTTTCATATATATATCATTTTCTTGTCGAAAAAAAATTCTATCTTGTTTGACAAAATGATTCCACATTGTTTTCCCATTTGTTGAATTCAGTAAACAGTGATTGTGATGCAATTATCATTGGATACACCTTTTACTGACTAGTGGTATATAATACCCATCAACACACCAACGAACATACTACCGTACTACTGTAATGGAAGCGAAGTGCTTTATTTTGGTTAAATACATGACGTAAATCCACAAATACAAAAAGATGAATGCAGAATGAGGAACCTTGCGTAAAGAAGAAAAAAAAATTATCATATTGCTCTTTTACAGCTGCACTTATGGGCTACTGGTTAGGTGGCAGTGACCTGAAGAAAGGACAATGGTTATGGAATGTCGATTTCACACCGTTTAATTTTACAAAATGGGATAGTGGGGAACCAAATGGTAATGGTGCAAATTGTTTACACATGTATGGAGATGATGGACAGAATAAAAATATCATTGGGAAGTGGAACGACCATTCGTGCGATACACCAATCCAATATGTCTGCAAGAAACGGGTGGTAAGAAATATTAGTATAAATAAACAACATTTGGCAACGCTCATAAATGGTGATTATGAATTACGGAATTGGGAATGGTTTCGTACACAAAAACTGAAAATAATGACGGAGCATACACATAACAATCGAACTAAGTTATGGTTCATTATCCAAAGCGCTTGCTTTTAACTTTAGAGATACAAATAACCAGTTGTCTCATTGTTTTCATATTTCCGTATTAACTACATAAGCTAAATAATTTTTTTTTCATTTCAGAAATGCGACTGTGATAAAGTCAAAAGTGATATATAAATGATATCGGTAGATAATAAAAATGATGCTTACTAAATGTACTTTAGTATTTTTTAATAGCATGTTATTTATCATTAATGTGTGTATGTGGTATTGTAACTGTTATAAAAGCAAAGTTATATTTCCTAATTTCACTCTTAACACCCTTTCTCATGTCCATTTCAATTCTGCTCAATGGTCCGTATTGTTTTCCTCAGGAATTTATTGTTTGTTATTTAGTCTAGTTCCTCAACATTTTACGATACTCTTCACTGAACGGTTAGCGAACCTACATGGACATGGTACAGTGCGTGTTATAATAATTTTTATTTGTACACTCAGATAAATTAACATGTGCTACAAGAGGTCACATACCAACATA
Organism: Limnoperna fortunei; assembly: GCA_944474755.1. Lineage (NCBI taxonomy): Eukaryota > Metazoa > Mollusca > Bivalvia > Mytilida > Modiolidae > Limnoperna > Limnoperna fortunei. The sequence continues at coordinate 96,882,409 of OX104114.1, read as the reverse complement.
CATATACAGAACAAATAACAGGATGAACAAGTTGACAAGGATATAATGACATACAAATTTACATTATTGAATTTGGTTGTTACCGAGATAACAGGTTACCCGTATCAGGGTGTAATGCCATTATCCAGTCGTTCTCACATTTTGCTGCTGCATCAAAATCAGACTACAGCTTGGTGCAGTCAGGTTTTGACAGGAATATATAATGATGTCCTCATCGAAGAGGCGAAGATGCTGTCTGACAGCTCATTGATATAGACAAGGAATAGGACTGGGCCTACAACTGTGCCTTGAGGTACATCGGTAGGACATGGCCTGTTTTGGCGTAAACCAACCCAAAGTCGTCTATGTCTAATAATCTAACCAACAATTTAAAAGACAATCATTAAATAAATGTCAATTTAATTAATATTTCCTGGCTATAAAGCATCCAATCAATGTAACACACAATTTATTTAACGTATTGATGTTCATATACTTTACCAGTATTAGCTTTCCTAAAAGCTAGCCGTCTCTAAGCTTTGTTTTCTTTTTGGACAAAAATACGTACTGTTTTTGACTGTTAAATGGCAATATGTATTGTTATTATTTACATCACTTTATTATAAGTACACAATGTTTAGATAGCCAAATCAGGCAACCGCAAAATATAGGTCAGAGGCAGCAATTGAAGCATGCACTGTGCTTAGCATCTGTTGATGCATCATACGTGGTAAGATAGTTGATGTGAACCTTGTCAGTTAGAAGGAGAAGGATTAAAATTTTTCTCCTTAGCGGAGTCGTTTGTTTTTCCGTGTTTCTTCGTTTTAGTTTTATGATACATTTTATGATAAATATACACAAATCAATGCCACTTTCTCTTTAAAACAGTTCGATTCCCATTATCTTGCATATTTTGTCCTCCCTTTTTTCATCGTAACCGATTCGTGATCATGCCGGGTTTGGTTTTCATCCCTAGCTTAGCTCTGCTTCTTTGTTGGTAGCTTTCTCTCAATTTAGCCTATTATGATTGTTACCGCCCCGTAATCATGCAGGTTTTCATCCCTAACTTAGCTTTGCATATTTGTTGGCCAATCGGCAGCTTACTCCCGATTTAGCCTATTATGATTGCTACCGCCCCGTAATCATGCAGGTTTTCATCCATAACTTAGCTCTGCTTATTTGTTGGCCAATCGACATCTATCTCGCCTCGGTGGATGAGTGGTTAAAGTAATTCGTCTACCATTAATCACGTGGTCTGTCAAAAATAAAATTGGGGGTTTGAGTCTCACTCAAAGATCTCGACTCCAACCTTAATTGACAAAGATTGCCAATTTTCCTACCAAATGTCGGGGTTTCTCAGGGTACTACGAGTAGCTCTCCAAACAAAAGCTGGACGCCATGATATAGCTAGCTGATAAATGGTTGAAAGTGGCGTTAAACACCATTTAAATAAACAAAACCAACAAAATTGTGGACAAACAAGTGTCGTATCTTTTCAATTCAATTCATGTTTTTTTTACCTATGAGCAAATTATTTCCCCATTAAAAACTCGGGTTGTCGCTAGTCTTTTTATAAAAAGTGTTAAAGACTACCTTTCAGTCTTGATTTTTAGTTAGTTACAATCTCTATAGTCTAATGAATGATTACAGTAACGCGGTCGCATCTACGGAATATATAAAAGTACAATTGTAAACATCCGAAGTAATCTTTTTACTTATGTTCTTGTTTATTTAGATTTCGGATGTTGAGTCGACGACAATGTCAGTTAAAAGAAATGTTTTCGACACTGGGCAATGAAACTTTTGTTTATACTGAACTCACATTCTTTACTAGTACTTTATGATCTTAATTTAAACTGTCTTGCAACGAATTACACCCCCCCCCTTTTTTCCACACAACAAAAAGGCTCTGGTAAATACCCTTTCTTAATTAAAATCATATTACAACAAAAGTACAGGTAGACCCAGCTCAAATAATAGGTCATAAAATGTCATTTTATATTTTTTCATTAATTAAGGTCATTAAAAGCACTTTGGTTTTTAAGCATAAAATGTAATGTTAATAAAAACAATTTATACGAGCAAACACTAAATCTCATGTGGTTATGTCAATAATGTACGACCTTGTCAAAGAAGAAAATCATTATAATTTAATATATCGTGAGATCTTTAGTTGTTTAAACTGTACAAAATTAAATATAATGAACAAACTACTCCTGATCATACCCAAACATAACTGCGTTGACACACACACTTAAGTCTATTTTGGTGTTAAATCATTGTCCTAAAATATGAACCTGAGTTTCTCTAGGTAGAACGTCCAGTGGAAATATAAAAGATCCCGAGTTATTTTTTATGTATTCTGACAATTGGACATTACTTGCTTAAAATAACAAAAATTAATTGTCAGGGATGTATCAGCAGTATAAAAACTCTTTACCAGGATCGGACAACAGGACTAAGACTTGCCTTATATTTTTTGTCAATGGAATCAAGGTAATATATTTTTTACTTTTTAAAAAGTCATGATTACACTAAAAGGGGATGCAGAAGGGTTCAGGATTCGTGAGAGGGGTCACCAGTGGTCGCTGTTGCGTCCCTACAAAATTCGTCCCTACCCAAACATTGTTATTATGATTAATACATCTTTTTTTATGTTTGTCAAAGTTTTACTGCTTTATTGCGTCTTTTTTCAATTAAAAGAAATTATTTTCGCCTACATAATATCAACTTCTAAAATTAACAGTCAGGACAACCTCAGACTAACTACTATAAGAACGGTCTTATACACTTTACTGTATTATTAAAATTGCACTAAAATAAAGGACTTCATGAAATAGCTAGAAAACGATAGCATAACCTCAATCAAAGAAACATACGAACAATAAAATGGACTCTTCTAGATATTTTTTGTTAAAAATGTACTAATGGAATATACATATCTGTCAGTGTAAGGACCTATGATGAAGTTTTTCCCAATGTTTTTTTTTCTAACTCTTTTAAAGAAAACCACACACAGAGACCCCCAACCAATCTTTAGTTGCAGTATTACTTGAATTCTTGTTCAAAATTTGTGATATTGTTGCATGCACTCCTCTGAATATCTTAGAAAAGATCCCGACAGTTGTCTGTCATTAATTCATTTCGAACATATTACATTGTTTTTATATAATCTTGTAATGACGTTAAGAACTTTACTTTGTTCCGAATGTAATTAATATAAATACATTCCAAAAGCTAGCGACTTAGCTACTTAGTGTGGAGACATACCTGTTATGTATTTCTTATCTACTTTTACTGTTAGCTATGGTCGGTTATTTAAATAAGTGTTAAGTAAAATGTCAACAATGATACCAAGGTTAAAAGGTAGCTTCATGTACGTGGGACAGCGTTTAGTCTAAAAACGACTATTCATGCCACGTGAATCATGCGCAGTGGGTCTATAACCAAAGGTATTGGAACCCCAAAAATAGATAATAAAAAATACTAGTTACAGTCATATAGGCGTCTGAAATGTACATGTATCCTAAAGATCGTGTGTTTTAATTACATTTTAATGTCTATATAAGATGAAATATTAAACCTCAGTATGCTGAATTCATGAGGTATTCGTGTTTACCATAGAAATGTACGCCCATCGTGTTGATATACATGAAGTAAAAAAGGAAGCCGCAGTACACATGCCTTGTTCGCTGTTCGCGTCGTGAAATAACTGAAAAAATATCCACTAGCTATTAAATAATCACATTACTCTTTAAAGAAAACTTAATCAAAGACAACATACATTTTTTAGAGTAAAATTAATGTAGAAATTAAAAAAAAAACCGTTGAACTGGTTGATATCCGGAACTGAGATACCAAACCATACAGTTGTTAGTTCATCGATGTAGCTAGTGTGAAGTCTAATTAATTAAACTTCAAAGAGGCCATACTAATAGCAAACTTAAGCTGTTCTTTTATACAGATGTTTTTTTTTCAATCAATATAGTAAATCTAATTAATAACAGTGTTTTCTTGAGAAAAATTCGTTGCTTCAATGTAGCATTAATTGCGAAAAAGTGACAAATAAGCATCCAGCACGGTAGAGTATTATATATTTGTCAGAAGACTAATAGGGTTTAAGGGCATCAATATATCGCGCGATAGTTCAAAACTGTATACGAATTTAACATATTGAACAAACTACTTTTAATCGTACCTAATTAAACACAATGTTGACGTAGACCTGGACCTGGCTATCTCTTGTGCAATTAATATTTAGTCTGTGATATACTGGACGATGTATAAGCAATTCAAAAGTTCTTTCCCACGATTGGACACAATACGGGGGAACTGTCTCCGGGGGAAATGTCTCGTATTTTTTGTAAATGGAAACAAGGTAAGTAGAGAGTAGTTTTCATCAAGCTTTGAAAATAATAAGGTTGGATATTTTAAATAAAAATTATTCCGTTATAGTGTGATTGGAGTACAGTTATGTTTCATTATGTTATCTTGTTACCGTGTTTTATCACACAATCCTAAATCAGTTATGTAGCCCCTTCTCACCAAAAAACTCATTTATATAGTTCATCGCCAACCATCCCCACCCCCCCCCCCCCCCCCGTTAGCACTCAGATTCAATGTATGGATTTGTAAGAACATTCATTATAACAATAAAATAATGATAATTTAACATTTTTATAGTGAATATATATCCATGCATATTTACTTGTGTATTATAGCATAACAACTATATAACGATCATTTCGATCATTTATTCTCCTAACTGATACTGTCGGATTAACTTAGCAATTTATAAATTCCGAAGGATTACTCCAAATGACGTAATAGGACTTATGTGGGATAATTAAAGAACTGGTTATAAAATGTATTTAAACCAATCATGTATATTGTATTGAGATCGGGCCTCGGTAGCCAATTGGTCAAGGTAGTTCGTCTACTATTGACCACGCGGTCTGTCAACACTGAGATTGCAGGTTCGATTCTCATTGCAGGCAGGGTGTACTCGACTCCAACCTTTTTTGACAATGATTGCCAGTTTTCCTACCGCAGGTCTGGGGTTTTCTCCGGGTACTCCGTCTTCCTCCCCCAATAAACACTGGACGCCATGATATAGCTGAAAAATTGCTGAAAGTGGCGTTAAACACCAACAAACAAACAAACAAACGTATTGAGATTTAAAAATCAGATGATTGTGATGTAATGATAAGGTGTGTACACGGTTGACCGATATCCAGGGGCGGATATAGAAAATCGGGTTAGTGGGAAGAAATGCGGGCATGGATCTGGGGACCGCAGTGCCCTGATGGGGGAGTAGGAGCTGATAAGATTTAATCAATTGAGAGGGTGTTGGGGACTACAAATTTTAACACACTCTCGCTTGCTCTTTCGTATCTCACTCTGACATTTCTCCTTTTTATGCTTACTTTCTCTTTTTTACCATTTTTTAAAAGGGGGGGGGGGGTGGCTCAACGTTCCCTCCGAACCCTCTGGATCCGCCACTGATCTGTTAAAATTTGTCAAACGCGCACTACGAGTACAGCCTTTTTTTTCGTTTATTGTAAAGGCCTGTGAGGGAATATTTGTTATTTATGGGGAGGTATTGTCAGAAAGAAATCAAATTCAAGGTCCCATCTGTAGTTATTAATTTTATCCAAAAAGGTATATAGAGCTCATCATTTTTGAAACTTTAATTTTTTCTAGTAGTCACCTCAAGACACTTCTACACATTTTATTCTACCTGGCTTTTTGATGAAGAGTTAGTGTTTATGACACTCGATATACACACAAACATTTAATTTACTTTTTACCTATGTAAGAATATAACGCCTTCACCACTTCTTTATTAGAAACTGTTCAACTGTTGTAAGTTTTACAATTGAAAATCTCCAATAGAATAATCTTTCTTGTATTCATGTTGTGAGACCAACCGGTTTGGGGGGGGGGGAGGGGGGATTTGTAAAAAATCTGTTCATCGGTACGTTCCTTATATGTGATTTAAAAAATATACTAATGACAAAAAATACTTGGGTCCCAACTAAAATCCCAGCCTCTCCCCGAACACAAACACACACAAATAAGAAAATAGTTAGTCCCTAACATTGTATAACAGATTTCCACATGTAAAATACAATCAAAAGCTACATTAAAATGCCGACAATAGTTGTTTATCTAAATGACTGAAACTAACGCTGCTAGATACAGAACTATTTTTAAACATTTAAATATGTACTGCATAAAGTTCTAAATATTGAGCTTCAGTTATCCGACGATGTTGTGTAATGATGATGTCACTTCAGTATGAAAGCCCGAAGCATTTTGCCATTTTGCCGGACAAATTTCTGAATAGAACGTAAACGCGAAAGAGCTGAATTATTATTTTGACTTTTTGTCTCAATAAAACTGTTTCGTAAAAAATATTGCGACAGTAACGAAAGAACTTAACATAGCATATCGTCATATCTGCGTTGTTATGATTGATTTTCAAATCAATGCAGGATTATCTATTAACGATTTTATCTTACCAAAGATCGTTAACTATAAATTTATAAATTATTTGTCATTCCAATGCAACCTTCAAATATTTTCTGATCCAAAGGTATATCATGACACCGAATGGGTATACACTGGTGACAGGCCTAATGGAAGATACTAAAAAGAAATCTTAATGCAAAATATGCTGGGAAGGTCAACACTTGAAATCTGATACTAAATAAATTTTGTAAAGAAAAGAAATAAATGCATCGTTCAAAAAAGAAATAACATCTCGACATTTTATTTTGTTGATGGGTCACTTCAATGCAAAAATCCGTGCAATTAAATATTTTGAACTATAATTTATACTATACTTAACTTTCGTATAACTATATTTATATTTAACATTAAGTAAAGTATGTCACCATGTGGTCTTTTATTAGAAGTCACGACCAATAATGTGTTCTTAAGATTTAAATTTCAAGTGGTATTTATCCATCATCTACCCATTATGCCTATTAAAATCTAAGATGGCCGCCGCTAATTAGTTTACTTTATATCACGTGGTCTGTCATCACTGAAACTGTGGCTTCGTTTCTCACTGCGGGGAGGTTGCGATTGATTCCGATCTTATTTGAAGACAAGGATTGCTAGTTTTCCTACCGAAGGTACAGGGTTTCTCCGGGAACTCAGACTTCCTCCAACAATAAAAAACATGACAAATGATATAGCTGAACATTGTTGAAAGTGACGTGAAACACTTTAAAAAAAAATAAATAAATAAAAAAAATCAAAAAATATACAAAAGAAGAGAGAAAACGATGAATACTATTATGTTCTAAAAGATTGCCAGTTATCAGTACAATATGGACTCTACACATAGTTAATACATCAGAATTGAAAAATCAATGTCTTTTTGAACATTGCTTGACAGATTGACTTAAAAATTTTATGTACATGTAATTATTATTGAAAATAGTCGGTTTGTCCATATATATAATACACACCTCAGACCGTCACAAAATTAAGAAAAAAAAACATGACTGACTTACGAAATAAAATTCAAGGATGACTTGTGAGGTGTAAATAATAGATGCATTTTATGAAACAAGGACTTCTTATGGCGGAATAATTTTTTCTATGGTATTTTCGTAATAAAAAGGACCAATACAGAACAATACATAAATCGCACTTGAAGATGGTGTGACTTTTGGTATAGAAGCGTTCAAAGAGCTTAACAAGTTCAAACATTCATTTTATACTCAAAATAAAAACTATGAAATAGAATGGCTTAAAGCTTAAGCCTGTTGGAGATGAGGTTTAATTTGGAAGATTTGTGTACAAGTTCAGTATACAATTGTATGTATATATCAGTAGAGACTGCCTGTCAAGTCATGTAAAGATGTACAGGTAGGAAATGGAGGGAAAACAACACGCTTTCTCGAATGAATGAAATTTCAATGTTATACACTTCGTAACATTAAAAAATTTTACCGTGAACTTAAATGATTTTTTTAATTATTTTATACGTCGATGCAAAATTGAGATCGGAAACTTTAATTAGTACAATGTACTTGATCTCTCTATATATACGTTTGACAAATAGACAAATGATCAATATAATGTTATCTTTTATAAGCAGTTATACGATCTATATAAATTAATCTGATTTTAATCGAAATGAGACATAGAGGGAAAATTATATAGAATCGAATTTCAAAAATTTTGGTTTTTTTGTCAACAAAAATTTCTCAATAGGCCCATTTTCATATAATTTTAATGTATGTATAATTGCAGTTCAAGTTCAGCAGGTATGACTTCAGAAAAAAATATCACTGTCCAATTTACCTAACTAATTTTCAAGATCAAGGTTGTTTTATTACATCATTGTCATGGACTCTTTGTCTGGTAGATTCCCAGATACCCAGTTTCCATGCAACACGTTAAATGGGTTTTTTTACAAAGGCAGACGTCTTACCCTTCCCGTTCTACCCGGTAGTAGTGAAATTTATAATGGTTACTTGTTTACTTTAAACTATGATTTCTTGGGGTTTTATAACTGTGCTTGCTTACTTGCGATTTCAATCGATTTATCTTTTTTTCTGCTCACTACTCCTTCTATGGCGGTCTGGGTCTTCTCTGGTAGAAGTGTATTTGGTGTCGTTCCTTTGTGTACTGTTGTCGTGATGTCCATTTTTTGACCCACTTCCAAATCTTTTAACTATTTATTATTTGTTGTAACAACTTATCAATACGTCATTATTAGTTTTTTGCGTATTGGAAAATTTTTAAATCTGAGAATACGAAAATCATAACTCTGGAAATCAGAAATGATGAATCTGGAAATACGAAAATGATAAATCTGGATAAATCGAAAATTATCAATCTGGAAATACCAAAATGATAAATCTGGAAATACGGAATGATAAAGTGGAAGCAAGGGAATGAAAAATGATTTGTATTTACACTTTAGCACTCATATATTACACGTATTTATTTGCATTTGTAAACATTGAACTTTGTTTGATTTTAATTATATCACAAGTTTTTTATAAGAAAAAATGTAGCACATCATCTACTTTAACAATAAATTACAAATTCTTATGAATAGTCATGCTCTGATAAATATGTAAAAATTCACCTGACCAATGAATTTTTTTTTCGTCCATTAATGTTAAATTACGTTATGTAAACATAGCGATTTAAATACTGCAAACTTTGTGAAATTTGAACATAACATTTATACTTGTTCGAACAAATAATAGTTTATATGGATAAACCAGACAAACTGTATTTAGACGGAAACATGGTGAAAAAACTTCTCTTTTATGTAAACGGTTGTAAGGTAGGATTATATTTGTTAGGTGAATGCTAGGTAATTAGTGAATGCGAGGTAATTATTGAATGCTAGGTGATTAGTGAATGCGAGGTAATTATTGAATGCTAGGTAATTAGTGAATGCTAGGTAATTAGTGAATGCTAGGTAATTAGTGAATGCTAGGTAATTACGTGTTGGACAATGTCCTGAGTCATATTGATAGTGGACCTTGCTTTACATGACAGGGTTAGTAGTACAGCGTACTGTTACAGGGTACCAGAAATTGTCATGTGTATACTAATGCATGAAATTTCAATTAATATCAGATAAAAAAACATACAAAGTAAAGGATATTTTTAAGAAGAACGTTTTTAAATTGATCTTCATAACAGTTGCCAAAATTAAAATCTGGAGAATTTCATGTGAAAAGCCTAATAATAAAGAGTATTAAATGTGAACAATTCAGTTTTTAAATGAGCTTTTAAGTGTGCTTGTAAGTTAATGAATCTTGTAAAAAGACAAAATAATATGCAATTCGTTTTTAAACAAGTATATTGAAATTTTAAACAATTCATATGTAGGTTTTGCTTTAAAATGGTTACTTTCTATTTGCAATGTACACAAAGCGATCACTGAGGTTTCAACATTAAGTTTGCATTCGAACCTGACTTGAGAGTCAGTTTATTATAGGATTAAACAATGGGTTTTAGGAAATTATCAATGTTTAAACTCCGGCGACTCACTCACAAACTAAATAAAGTCCGGAGGCCTTTATGTCAAGTTTGTGAGGAAGTCGCCGGAGTTTACACATTGATAATTCCTAAAACACAGTGTTTAATCCTTATAATTCTGTGAAATAATCGTTGCGATTTTTAAAACAGCAAAAACAGTTACAGAAACCCATCTAGACCTCAAAACGTACATAGGCCGGAAAGCGTAGGGATATGCAAAACATAGTACCAAAGCAATCGCGGTTTTGTAGATATTGATAGGAGAAAAAAAATGAAACACTATATTGTATTTATATTATATTTTATTTGAAATCTCAATCGATTTAATTGGAAATCATTGGGACAGAGAAAACATTGTCCCCCTCTCCTTGACGATACGCTAGGAGGACGCCATCTTGTTTACATTGGATACTGAAAATAGTCCGCCCAGAGGAAATATCGATATATAAATTATCTGAGAAGACGCCATTTAAGGTGTTTTATATAATCAAAGCACTTAATTTAAATAAATTACAGCATGAATAGAATTATTGTCTTGTAAGCCGCGCCTTTCCCATGATGCAGTGTGGACGCCATTATATAGCTGGAAAAAAGTCAGACATAAAACTCGTGAAAAGAGAGACACACAAACGATTAATTATAGAGTACGCTTTCCCGAAGTCCTTAAAAATAAGGTTATACATGGGTGTTGGAGATTTGAATTGACTCGGTGTAAATATATAAGCTTACATTTTTTCATTGTCTGTCGTAAAATAACCATCAAGGCCTACGTTTTTTCAAATATGGGACGTTATTTTCTAATTTCTTTCTATTTTCCAATATTAAGTGTAATCAACTAAGTTTGCGTATTTTCCAGTATGCAGTATAATGGTCTTAACTCGTGTATTTTCTCGAAATCGTCTTAGCGTGCACATTTTCAAATATGCAGTATTTCAGCTATATCTTGGCTTTCAGATTTTATTGCGACAAGAAGTACACGTAGAAAACACCCGACCTCGGGTCGGAAAACTGGTAATTACTGTAAATTAAGATTGGAGTCGAGTACACCCTGCCAGCAATGAGACTCTAACCCGCAACTTAAGTGGTGATCCTTAAATCGATTACCTAAACCATTCGCCTACCAGGTCCCCATATTATTTAGTTCAATTATTTAATAAGCTTGTGTATTTTCAAATATGTAGTGTAATCCTCGATGTATATGCAATTTGTCATAGTCTAAGTTTTCTTTTTTTTTTACATTTTCATGCCACCGGTCCTTGTTCTCAACTTTGGCCTTTATATTGGTAACATTGATTTTCTAGAATAATTGTAATGACTTTCTTTAACCAAGGAATAAATTATCATGCTCTTTGTTCTTTTATGATCACAATCGCATTAACAGAATAAATGTCGTTTTTATAAATTGTTTAGTTCACACGAAATCTCAATATTTCTCGTATATAAATTATGAAAGTACATTAAGTCGTCAAAATCAATCACCGTAATAGCAAAAACACTGTTTGAAGCTTATTAGGTCATTATAATTGTCAATATAGGATTTAATTAGGATATAGAATATGTTATTCAGACTACAAATTCACGAATCTGATCAGAATACATCTGTGTTTATTATTTCATTAAAGTGGAGAGTTGTTTGGAGTAAAAATGACGAAGTTAGGAGAAAAAGACAAATTGTGTAATTAAGTGTTTAAGGACATTGAAAATGTTTTAAGATATAAATGTACTTAAATTCTTTGAGAAAACTTTCATTTCAAACTTGTTATAAATATGAAGAGTAATACATTATTTTTTTATAGGTTGAAGTGGACTGTCCCAGTCCGGAAACCACGCTGGCTCAGTATCTAAGACGGACACGTATCCTTTTGCTCAATATATTGCAATAAACCAAGAAACGTTGAATGTAGATTTTTCGCTAACAGCGGAAAGCTCTGTGATGTCGGACAATTACGTATTCAGCCAAGAAAAACTGTTGAACTCAAAGTATGATGTTTCGGATACGGTTTGATCAGCTCTAGCCTCAGCTCAGAAGGAAAGAATTTCCGATTTTGTAATGCTCATGATCGTCGGAGGTTCTCATCTGGTATATGCTATAATATTTTTCCACTTCTCAATTGTTCCGACTGGAAGCTGACACCTGCCTTCAATCCATTGCATTTATGCTCAGGGTGGCAAGAATCAAACAAATACGTCTGATTAGACACAAATAAAAAGTCATTTCACGTTACCAATTACGGCAAATATGTGGGTTGGTGAGGTTGATTTTAGTTTGAATGATGTTGAACCCTCTTGAAGCTATTTTTCAGCTATATCATGGCGTCCAGTTTTTATTGGGGTCGGAAACAGTTTTTCTGTAGGAAAACTGGCGATCATTGTCAGTTAAGATTGGCGTCGGGCGCACCCTGCCCGCAGTGAGCCTAGAACCCGGAATCTCAGTGTTGACAGATCATGTGATCATTTGAGGACAAACCACCTAAACCCCTCGGCAACCGAGGCCGCTGGTGAGTTTGTTCACTTGTCAGATCAGTAATGTTCCACACTATGTACACAAGGTAAATTAATAGGACAAAACTTCTATAAATAGGACAAACACTTTACGGTATGAATTTAAAAATTTACATAATAGTTGATCTTTATATGCAATCTTACAATATATTAGGTTTTATCCTTTTAACAGAATAGTGATAACGTTCCTATTGTACATACTTGCAATACAGCGTTTACATTTTAGGTCAAAATTAACATGTAAATATACGGATTTCTCCTAGTGGGTCACACGATTAGAAGATGTGATATACGACCTGTGTCGTTCATTGCGTAGTACTTTTATTCAGTTCGATTGTATGGTGTTTTTTTTAAATTTTAAAATATTATGTTACAACCAATCACGCTTTAATGGGTGTTTCGTAGCTATAAGCTAATGCAATTCAACTTTTGATCCAAATATTGTCGAATTAGGACATTCTAATGGCACGCTTTTATTTAATTTGATAATTAATTTCGAAGTGTTGTAAATATTTTTAAAGTTTGCAGCTAACTATTTTGTTTTAAATTGCTATCGTCAATCGGGGTTTGACTATCGTAAATTTAGCGTTGGCAGAAAAATGAATGATGGGGGGGGGGTCGGGGCTGTAGGAGGTTCTTTAACAGTTTAGTTTTTTTTTTATTTTCCACAAAACAGACAACAGTAAATTAAAAATAATGATAACGGATAACTGCGATTTACATGAAATGAATAACAGAAAACAGTGAGTTCAAAAATAAAAAAAAACATAACAGCATAATTTCATCGCAGTGGAATACGGCGAGAAAATGCATACGTTGATCAGTGTTTCTAAAGTAACTACTATGGGATCTTACGTATAGTTCTCCCTTCATAGAAAGACTTTATTGCATTAAAGATGTGGCAGATAACAAAAAAAATTAACAGCCGACAGTGTTTATTTTTTCATTATAGCAGTTAACAACAAGGTCAATTTTTACGAAAACGAATAACAGCTTATGGTTCAAAAACAGTTAACAGTTGCTTTATTATAAACAAGCAGTTAACAGACGTGTAAAAATGCCCAAAACACGTTAACAGACAGATCTTGACCCCACAAATAACAAAAGTTAAATTTACGTTTTAGGTCGGTTTTAAGTTAAATTCAATTAAATTAATTCTAGATAAAACAAATATTTTAAAGCAAAATAAAGTATTTTTATTTGAAGTGTAATTGTTATGTCTGCAGTAACCGAAGATGTTGCATCAAGAAGACGTGGCCTTTACTTTCTGACAATTGTTGCATTATCACATTAAAATTGACGATATCTACATTTGTGTATTAGAATTAACAATTAGCTCCTAGGTTTGTTTATTTGGGAACTAAATACTAAATCCGTCAACTGTCTTACCGTTACATGTGAATAGACATATAATTTATTATCCTTTATCCGACTACAGTTATATTACCCGGCACTAAAGTAGCGTGTGGACAAGGAGGATGCGGGGCTTGTACTGTGATGGTGTCTCGTTACGACTGGATAAACAAGAAAATACTGTATCCTTTACCTATAAAAGATAGTAATAATATATATCTAATATGAATATAGGCGCAGCCTAAATGCAAGCATCGCACAGTGTTTATGTCGTTACTTCAGAGCCCCTAACAGTGCCTCTACATTCCATTGACGTTTTACTCTAATGTGCTGGTGACGTCACAAAACTCAATTTCAAAAACAACGTTTCAGATTGAAAAAAAAATTGTATGGCATTTTTGTAGTAATTTAAAAAATAAACACTTTAATTTATCGATGTCAAAATTATTTTTGTCTACTTTTAAATTATATATTTTTTGTTCGTCAACAATATTTCCTTCGGATAGTTCAGCTACCATCTGAAATGGATTTGTTCATATGGATCACGTGACTTTTTTTACATACACGCATGTAACCGTATAGATCGCATCTGCGATGCTCGCTATAAAGTCTAAATCTTTAATATGACTTGTTAATTTTACAGACTAATTAAATCCAGTTGTGTTTATAAGCACGAAACTCGTATTTAGTTTCAAATTGGCAATGCATTTGAGTTATTTAAAGTATTTCATTATTTAGAAATGTAATAGTTGTGGATTTTTATTCCTTAGAAGACAATTTTGATCGAACAAAGAATATACTGATTCAACGAAGAAAAATAAGATCCCACACTATTTAACTTGGGAATTTATTTGTATACGTGAATGTTAACTTCCGAATGAGTGTAATATTCATCCAGAGTCGATTTCACAACAATCATAACAAATCAAGACAAATAGTTCTATTTTCGTTGAAGTCATTACTTTTAATGATAACAACATCTTATTGGAAACCTTTTGTGAACAACAACCATAAAAAGACAGATACAGGGATAACAAACAAAGACAAAACAAAAAACAAAAATAACGCAAACTGAACAAAACAAAAACAAAAATCCTTAGTTGTGGTCAGCTTCTTTCCTTAGTTGTGGTCAGCTTCTTTCTTTTCATGAATTTTTTTAGTATTGGGCAGTTTTAAATTTGTTCAAAATTGTTACTTAATTCACAATTTTATGATTGTATTATTGTATGTCCTCAACGGCTATAGGCATTTCAGTGTTAACGCCTGTATAACGCCGATATGTTACTTACACGGAATGGCTGTGACTACAGTAGAAGGTGTGGGAGGAACACGAAACGGACTTCATCCCATTCAGGTAATTATTACAACGAATTTTTCATAAATATTAATTCTCTCTTGTCGATGGTATATGGAGAAGTAATAATCATGGGCCTGTCTAGAATCGACTAATAACAAAAGTTAAACGTCAGTTAACGGAAGCAGCCGTAACCACCTTAAAACAAACGGATCGATTATGTAAGTAATGGAATCAACTCCACAGTGCAAGTCATCAGTTGTAACGAACCTGTACCTTACTACAAAAGTAAGGCAGCGATCATAAATCTCGCCGAGAAAACCAACTACACATTAAGAAAACGGGAGCGAACACACAGCATGTCAGCGATACCACATCATCACTGTAGCTGACGTTATACAACACACGAGTAAAACATCAGTACAGAGCGACATCACATAGCACACACTTATACTGGAGTGGTCCTCCACAAAACATTTCGGCACAATACGAGTAGTCTCACAAAAAACCCAATGGCAAAACATTAATAGTCCTACATGAAACATATCGGTAAAACAGGAATAGTCTCACACAAAACACAACAGTAAAACATTAATAGTACTACACGAAACACATCGATAAAACACGAGTAGTCTCACAAAAAACACAACAATAAAACATTAATAGTACTACACGAAACACATCGATAAAACACGAGTAGTCTCACAAAAAACACAACAATAAAACATGAATAGTACCACACGAAACACATCCATAAAACACGAGTAGTCTCACACAAAATACAACGGTAAAACATTAATAGTACTACACGAAAAACATCCATAAAACACGAGTAGTCTCACACAAAATACAACAATAAAACATTAATAGTACTACACGAAACACATCGATAAAACCCGAGTAGTCTCACAAAAAACACAACGGTAAAACATTAATAGTACCACACGAAAAACATCCATAAAACACGAGTAGTCTCACACAAAATACAACAATAAAACATTAATAGTACTACACGAAACACATCGATAAAACATGAGTAGTCTCACACAAAACACAATGGTAAAACATTAATAGTACTACACGAAAAACATCCATAAAACACGAGTAGTCTCGCACAAAATACAACGGTAAAACATGAATAGTACCACAAGAAAAACATCGATAAAACACGAGTAGTCTCACACAAAACACAACGGTAAAACACGAGTAGTCTCGCACAAAACACAACAGTAAAACACGAGTAGTCTCACACAAAACACATTGGTAAAACACGAGTAGTCTCACACAAAACACATCGGCAAAACACGATTAGTCTCACACAAAACACAACGGTAAAATACGAGTAGTCTCACACAAAACACAGCGGTAAAACATTAATAGTACCACACGAAACACATCGGTAAAACACGAATGGTCATACAAGATACACATCGGTAATACACAAAACCCATCGGTAGCACATGTACAGGAGTAGTACCACACAAAATATTTGTTAAACAGGAGTTGACCCACATACAACACATATCGGTAAAACAGTAGTCCTACACAATACACATTGCTTAAACGGGAATATTGCTTCTTTAATTATGGCACGCCTATTCGAATTAGCACTAATTTCTGTAATATGAATAATAAACTTGTATAAAGGAGCAAAACACTTTTAAATCTTTAACACAAAACTCAGCATCCTGTTCTTCCATCATAAGGTCATAGAATTATATCTTTTTTGCTTTAGAGAAGTCTAGTAGAGTCCCATGGTTTACAGTGTGGTTTCTGTACACCAGGTATGGTCATGTCTATGTATACTCTGTTCCATAATGTCGCTCAACCCACGACTGAACAAATGGAGAGAGCCCTGGAAGGTATGTATTAAGTATAAAGGGAGAGAACTACAATTTTGCGGTGCCTTGGTGGCCAGGTGGTTAAGATAGTTAGTCATCTATTATTGATCACGTGTTCAGTCAGCTGTGAGCTCGAGGTTGCGGCGTAGGGTCTAAGTGCGGACAGGGTGTGCTTGACTCTAATCTTAATTGACAAAGATTGCCAGTTTTCCTACGGAACTTCAAGGGTTTTTATCTGTGTACTCCGGCTTCCTCCCAAAAAAAACATGACGCTTTGATATAGCTGAAAATCGCTGAAAGTAGCTTTAAAATCATTGAAACAATTAAACAAAAGTTTCATCGGAAATCGCCCAGGATAATTATTTTTGTTTCGTGAGATATACTTTAACGCAGATTCAACTGTTAACCCTCTTGACAATCTCCACGCAAAGGATGCTGGGTATCCTACGTCAACCACAATCACCTTTGCCATACCATTGGTTGGCATTGTGAGAGATATCTCATATGGCGGATACGCTTCGCGTACAAACGCAGTAATTGCAATGTAAAACTTTATCAAAAGTATCAAGACAGACTATAAAAAAATTAAAAAAAGTTCTCGTCTATCATTTAGCAAACATCATTCTTGTTTACAAACGCTTCAAAAAGACGACAAATTACAGCCGCGCAGTAAATGGGGAGTGAGGTGTGGCAGAGGTTATATCTGTGAACCAGTTATGTTCTCTGTGCCGGAGAGTGCCCTCTTGATTGATGACATTTATCACGTCAGGGTGTTAGTCGAGTGCGTCCTTGTTCTTCTACAAATCGGGGTATAAAGCAGAAACGAACATGTGCAATGTTTCGATACTACAGTATTAACTATAAAAAAAACATGCACACACCTTTGATCTAGCTGGGTAGTGTTTTGAATAATTCAATTTTTAGAGTTTATTTTATTAATTTTTCTTTAACGTTCAGCAAGTAATATTAAGATATATTAAAGGCGTAAAAATCTTAGTAATCAGTAATATCTCGAAAAATGCTTTGAAAGATAATTACAAAAACAGGATAGAAATATAGAAAAGAATAAACCCTGCCGACGCCTATTAGGTTCTAAAACGGAAATTCTGACGCCTTCTCTAAATAATATATGTAATATGACTAAAGATGAAAAAATATGTTGAAAGGGACACAACACAAGAATGCTGTGCCTTAAGGAAATTAAACAATATATTTCATTAACTGTTCAGCCATGTAGATATAACATAGATTTAGAATTCAAGTATTGGAAAGACTCGTTTTAATACAAATTTTATCCATTTTTCTATACGATAGGGTCAGTATTTTAGAGGACGAAGCCATAGTACACGAACTGAAACCCAGCCCTTTGACGGGGAAATTGTCTTTCAAGAAAAAATCGTATAAAAACATACAAGACTATATATTTGTGTTTATTAATTACAGGGTTATTTTGTCTTAACAAATATGCAACTCGGAAGTAACATTTTGGGGTTTGATTAATTAAATGTTTGCTTTATGTATAGTTAACAGTATTTCAACTATATTTCTGACGAGAACAAGTTAACAAACAATAAATTAACGGAAAAGGGGCGAGATGGGACATAGGGAACACCATTTTGACTGCTGCTGGATAAGTATGGAGTATTTGGTAGGATCGGACAACACCCCAGAGAGTGAACATCCCACTCGGGGACGCGCTGGGCTGCTAAGTGTGTGGGACACTGCGAACGCTTTCCATATGTACAATCAACAACTTTTTGGTGTTTACTTCGGTACAAAAACGTTGTGTTTATTTATAGGAAATCTCTGTAGATGTACTGGATACAGACCAATCGTCGAAGCCTTTAAGAAAGCTTCTAAGGTTAGAATTTAAAATTGATGAATACTACTTCCAAATCCTGTTGCTCACATTTAAGCCCCCCCCCCCCCCCCCTCCTTCTTGGCTCACTAATTCCAGCAATAAAATAACCAACTCTTGCGATAAGTCTGTGGTGTACATGTAAAACATTTTATTTTCTGCTTCATTTGTGGAAAAAAGAAGTGATTCAAAGAAAGTCTTAAGATACATATATATGTATATGTAATAACACTTTGCCTAGTAAAGTGAAACAATGTGTATTCTATTCATTTGGAAGGTGGTCCTTGTTGAATGTTTCCTCTTGCCGACATCGCTGTTTGCTATATAACTTGAAGAACCGTTTGGATATTTTCCAACATTCGTTACATATGTATTTGTTGTTGTAGGAATGTCCATGCGGACTAGGACTGTGTAATCAAACAGACACAAACGAAGACACAGCACAAACTACCAAAAAGTTAGAAAAACTAACGAAGGACAACACGCAACATCTCATATTTCCTCCAGATCTACAGGTACTTTGTTTATGAATGGAATATCACAGTATTCCAACATTCCCTGTTATACTGTGACGGCCATATTTGTTGTTAGAGAACGCTAAATTACATGAAAAGAACATTTCTTTTTAACAAATAATTATTTAACGCCATTAAATGATTTTAAAGATAGAGTGCAACTTTCAGATAAAACAAGTAAGTGCTCAAAATCACATCGCTTACAATGAATTATCATAGTTTAGGCGTACTCATATCCCACGCGTGACATGCTAAGTATTGCTAAGTAATAATAGCACAATAACCTCTATGCATGTATACTGTTTTATAGTAAAAAAATATGTTTATTTTAAAAACATTTTAATACCTTTTTATGCAGATAAATGAGTCTTACTACCGCTCGTCGCTCATGTTGACTGGTGACAATTATGTCTGGTTTCGGCCTAATTGTCTTGAGGAATTGCTAGATTTAAAGTGCCAACATCCTAACGCTTCGTTACTGATGGGATGCACCTTTGTTCGTAAGTATAAAATACATTTTTGATCGGTTGATAAGTCTAATCAGTAACATTCCAACTCTCTGACATAATACATTACATTTAATATTAATATATAATTGGGTTGTATAAATAATAGATATTTTGCTTTATTACGAAATCTTTTTATTTCTGTCAACATTTTCTGGCATTGAAACAAACAAACACACACACAAATTAATGTATCTTCTATTTCGTCTTTTTAAAAGTTTCCTACCCTGTTTTAGAGTTATCTTCCCCTAGTACAGATATTTCGTATATAGTTACAGTAATAATATTCTAATTGTCCGTATACTATATTGTATTTTGTTCAATGAATGTTTAAATTATATTAACACTATACTAAAAAAAATAGGCTGAAATAGTATAAGTTATGTCGATTGCATGACTTTATGTATGACAATATTTTGTTGAAGCAAAATGTAAAAAATGTTATTAATGTAAGATGAAAAAAGAATCATTACATCTGATTAAAATAAATTTCATCACAGATACCAAGGTTATAATCTTAGTAATGAAATTTTTCGTCAAATCGTGATTACTTAGTGACGCAGTTCAGAAGTATTAGAATGCCAGAAAGATGCTGAAAGCTTGAATCTCTAAAATTAAAAAAATAAATAAATAAATAACATGATGCAGAATCCGGCCATCAAGAAAAAATGATGGCAGTATGAAGAATGGATGGTGCTTAAAGGGATCATCCCAGCGAGTATTTCTAAACTAACAAAACAGAACAGCTTTCGCATTTAATATGACTTTTAAATTACCCGTATAATTAATAAATAATCTAATGTATATTTATATAGGTGATGCACTAAAATGTGGTGAATTAGCATCAACAGTCATCATTTGTGGAACGCATGTACCTGAACTACTTTCATTAGAAGTAGCAGACAACAAATTGAAAATAGGCTCAGCAGTTACCATGGCGGCTCTGGAAAACTATTTAGAAACAATGTCTAAAACTGCATCAGGTATTGATTTTTATTACAAACAGTGACAACATTTAGTTTCCCATATATGACTTTAATAAAAATATTTAGAAAACAAACAGATATTTCGGCAATATCTCAGACTAAATGATATTTCTACAGAACGAACCAGCTTAAATATGAATTACACCTCAGATTTATATATAAGATTCTTATGACAAATAATGGCCAGATATTCCACTTCAACAATTGAGCTTACTTCATAATATTTGCATTACTGCATAAGTAGTGTAAGAGACAAATTTTTATGTGTTATGAATAAAACATACTTAACTGGCATAAATATACACACATTTCGAAACGTAACCAAACACTTACTTCGTGTTTTCTATCTGCTTGGGTGCCTTATTTCTAAATGACACTTTATTTGGTGTAAACATGATATAAACATGATTACTACAATGTAAACTAAATGATAACTGTGCATTTTTAGAAGCGGTTTGTAGAACAATAAAGTCGCTTCTTCATGCTCTAAGATGGATTGGCGTTGACCAAGTGCGAAACGTAGCTGTAAGTAGATTTCTGCTCAAATTTATGAAACAACCTCTAACTCCATAACATATTTTATGTTAGCTTGTTAGCAATCATGCTTGAAATCTAACCTTTGAAGATCATCATTATATTGGAATTATAAAAAAAGATATCTCCTACAGTTTTACGGAATACTTATGTATCCATAAAAAAAGAATAATGCCATTTTGTGTTGCATGTAAGTTCTGTCAATAATCGTTAAAGGTTCATGGAGCTGTTTTTTTTAAATAGAGCTGTTACTGTTACTAGCTGCTCAATCATTTTTCAGTTTTGGGTTCCACAGAGAAGTATAAAAAGCTTAAAATTATATATTAACATAACTATATACATCAGAACAGACTGTTGTTGTAAGGGTGTGCGCCACATTCAGAAATGTTTAAGCTATGTGATAGCACCTACGTTTAACTGGACAGAAGTCAGACTCCCGATGCCTATTTCGGATAGAAAACCTAGTAATATACTTTAAGAAAGTTTATAGAACACGTTCTGCATGAGTTTATATTCGAATTTTCAAACTCAGTTTTAACAAAAATAAGAATATTTATTTAGACAATTGGAGGCCATATAATGAGCGATGCACCTAATCACGACCTACAAACCTTGATGACGGCACTAGGAGTCCAGCTTATTTTTCAATGTAAAGGTATGCACTAAGTAACAATAATGATAGAATTATAAAATCGGAATCACCTTATGAAAAGCATAAGGCATACAATTACAAAAAGACAGAAAACATTTTGGTGACAGTTAAAAGCCTTCAACTTGCCATGCTCTTGTGCTTCATTGAAAATTTATGTTTGTGTAGTATTAAAGAGTATTTAGTCTGAGACACGCTAAAACTTACAATTAAAAGAAAACTGTTAAATGTTATATTTCAGGTGAATTCAATAATCCACCTTCCACAAAGACAATAGTCATGGACCATGCCTTTTTTATCAACGGTCCAGGAAGGCCTGGAAGTAAAGAGATCCTCACATGTTTGACTATTCCAATGACAGGACAGGTGATGTATTTATGATTAATGGTATCGGCGTGATTTATATTTAAATCCACATTGTAATTATTTGGGGACCTTATGGTTTTTGTGTTCCTTGTATAATATTAAAATCGAAACGCACGTCTAAGCATGCAATTACTACCCGTATATTTTGACTTTTAATATTGTTTTATGTTCATGATAGCATTAGCATTGATTGAAACAAAATTTGGCTTATGATTAGCACCATCATTTTGTTGAAATAACAGATTGTATAAATATATTGTTTTAATTTATTGCTATTTGTTTACGTTATCTGTTCTAGATAGATTTGTCTTGGGTATGAGAATAGCAAGACTTATGTCTGCAACTAAGAATAGGACCTGTAATATTGATTCTGTAATTAATTATCTTTCATTCTCATTCAGGAGGAGTATATTTTATTCCAAAAACAACCGTCAAGACGTGGATTTGACTACGCCATTGTAAATGCTGCTCTGTATATTAAATTTAACAGCAACAAAGTGCAAGACTGCAGATTCTGTGTGGGCAATATTGATAAGAAACCTTATTTAGCAAAGCGAACTTCAGCAGTATTTAATGGGAAGTGAGTTTCATAAACTTATGTCGCTATTTCACCGATAGTCTTTTTGTATTGCAATTTAATTTGAATGCCATGCACACTTTAAAAGATTATAAATCTTCCTACTAATAAATGGCTATTGTTTTCATCACATGACCAATATACAATATAGGCGCATGATAATGATGATTTTTAGTTCAAAACGGACGAAAGATATAAATTGCCACAAAAGCTTTGAACTTGATGATATTTTTGTATCTTTATGTGACAAAGCATAACTAGTATTTAAAACAAAATAAACATATGCAATAGTTCAAAAGTTCATTATCACTTTGTTATCTAATGGTTTTACCAATATGTCTTGTTTTTAGGAGTTTTGATGACAATACATTCCAACAGGCAGTAGATGTCTTGATACAAGAACTTGGCGGGATAGGAGGTCATGCGGATATTAAGTTTCGGACAACTTTGGCTGGAAGTTTCATGTACAAAATGTTTCTCGAGATCCAACAACAGAAAAAGGTAAATTCAACAGTTTGGACAAATAAATAAATGAATCAATATATAAATAAATAATACCGATTAAGGACAAGCAGAAACTTTGTATCAAGTGTTCACATTTTTGGAACAATATGTATGATAAATTTTGTTCTATTTTTATCTTGCCATGTCATACTGCTTGACCATGTCCTGTTTTGTTAATGTATATTAATAGTAATATTTAACAATATGTAATATTTTATTATTAATAACACAAATAATTT
The DNA here is from genome assembly GCA_944474755.1 of Limnoperna fortunei. Taxonomy (NCBI): domain Eukaryota; kingdom Metazoa; phylum Mollusca; class Bivalvia; order Mytilida; family Modiolidae; genus Limnoperna; species Limnoperna fortunei. Next base: position 96,858,683 of record OX104114.1, on the reverse strand, counting down.
ATTTACAGATATCAGGCTTACCTGCTGATTTACAGTGTGCCCTTAAATTTTACAACATGGAACCCTCGACTGGTATCCAAGTGTACGACGTACCAGATGATGCCGGAAATCATGCTGTATATCAACCGATTCCGAATGTGACATCGGAATACATTGTATCTGGTGAAGCGTTATACATCGATGACATGCCTAGTATGACCAGTAAGTTTCTAATGGTTAATTAGAATGAGACATGTGTTGCAGTTTCTCGAATTAGAGTTGTGTCCCTTTAGTGCTCTCCTCTGCAACGTGTATTGCAATTTCCAGCATTTGTTTTTATAGTGTTCCCTGAACAACTACCCCTGTCAGATTTAAAGATAAGGGTATTTCTCCCAAAAATTGTTTGTTGTCTCAAAAATATCTTACATGATAATCGCAATGAAGTTATTTGAAAGAGAACTTATAAACAGAAAACACTATACTTACGTAAATAATGACTTAATATATATCAAATACATTTAAATTGTTTAACAAGGAAGTGGCGATTCGTGGTAAATAAAAATTCTAATGCAATTCTTGATTTAAAATTATTTCTGATTGGACAACGTGAATAATTTCATGGCATCAATTTCACGATTGATGCGTCAGAATTTATCTCAATCGAAGACGTTATTTTGTCTAAAAAATACTAGTTTTATTCTGTTAGTAATTTTTTTTGCGTCGTCAGTGAACTCACCAATTGATGCCGGCATATCTTCAAAACAATACATTTATCTCCTAACATTTGCACAGAATTTTCCACCAATTTTTGTTATTGAGTAGTGTCATTAGAAACATTTATTCAATCAAAGAACAGATAAGTAATAATCTCCAAAAAGAACTTACTAACATTATAAAGAAAAACGTTACACCTGACCTATAAAATATGTACTAACACTGCGTTTAAAATCATTAATTGTTAAAACAATTAATCACAATTTCTCTGTGCTGTTTAGAAAAATACGTATTTTACACAATTTTACCATTAAAAAACTTGTGCCTTTTACTTTCGCGTGAGGAAATTTAGTTAATGCAAAATGTTTTCCTAACCACACGCGCGAATGTTTATTTATAAACTTTTAAATGGGGATTAACACCACTTCAGCAATAAGGCAGCGTCAAGTTATGGCGTTCTTTTTTAAAGAGAAGTAACCTGATAACGGGTGCAAATCCCAACCTTTAGTCAGGACAAGTCACAATTCGTGTCAATTAAAGTTGCCTGCAATATGGCATGAAGACGCCAAGTAAGACAATAATGTTTTGATAAACATAAGTTCAATTTTTTAAGATTTGAACATATTTATTTTTCAGATGAACTGTTCGCTGCTCTTGTTACAAGTACGAAATCACACGCCAAGATTTTGAACATTGATCCATCAGAAGCGTTAAAAGTGGATGGAGTTGTTGACTTCATCTGTCGAAAGGATGTTCCCGGTAAAAACAACTACGGAACAATCATCCATGACGACCAGTTGTTTGCTGATGGAGAGGTAAGAACTTTAGATCAGGAGTTGATTGCCTCCCGGAGGAGCACATTAGAACAATCATCCATGACGACCAGTTGTTTGCTGATGGAGAGGTAAGAACTTTAGATCAGGAGTTGATTACCTCCCGGAGGAGCACATTAGAACAATCATCCATGACGACCAGTTGTTTGCTGATGGAGAGGTAAGAACTTTAGATCAGGAGTTGATTGCCTCCCGGAGGAGCACATTAGAACGAATAATCTTACCCTCGCTTTTTTGTTATTCCGACAAATCAAAAAACTAACTTCGGATTATAACGGCAGTAAAATTCGGCATAGGAGCACCTAGACTCATACGCGGTTTTAATAGGGTTCGTGTCGTTTAGTTTGTGTGTGTGTGTGTGTTGTGTGTCTGTTATTTTTGTTTTTTCCCTTCTTTTGTTTAGCCATAGTTTTGCATGACCATGATTTGTGACATATTGAATGCTCCTCGGTATCTTATTGTTTTCTGTTCCCTTTTTATTCAGCGAATACTATGATTTAAAGTAATTATATGCAGCTAATACCAATTAAATTTGTTTATTTCGTATCTTTAGCATGTTTTAATATTCAAATTCCACTCAAAATGTCTGAACTCTAATGAAAACAAACTCATTGTTTTTGCATATTAGTATACCACCGCTTTGAAGAAGAGGGAGTATTCTGTTTTACCCTTGTCCTTTTCGCTGTTTGTCCTTAAGACAAAATTTTCTAGCAAGTATAGGATTCAGAAGTGTAATCATTTGCTTATTGCTTTATCCTATAGTACCATAATTGATCACGTGGTCTGTCAACACTGAGGTTGCGGTTTCGAATCGCACTGCGGGCAGTGTGTAGTCGACTCCAATCTTCAATGACAAGGATCGCCAGTTTTCCTTCTTAGGTCGGGGGTTTTCTCCGTTTACTCCGGCTACCTCTCCCAATAAAAATTGGACGCCATGATTTAACTGAAAAATTGCTGAAAGTGGCGTAAAAGATTTAAATAATAAAAATGATTATATAGTACCATATGGTGTATAGCATTCTATGCTTCTCTGTCATCTACTTCCTGTTTATCGAATACATGTCCGTCGGCCCGTTCTTTCGTTTAACTTTCCGTAACATAAAATTCCGTTGTAGCTTTCTAAGCAACTATAGGATGCAGAAGCCTGATATTTTGCATATTGCTTTATCCTATAGTACTATATGGTGCATATCAATTTTTGTTCCTTGGTCATCTACTTCCTGTTTACCGAATACTTTTTGTGAAAGCGGGGGCTTCATTAGTGAGCATTATTTATATCTACATTTTTCTGTTTAATGTATGTATCTGTTACCTAGTAATATTTTGCTCTATCCAGGTACATCACTATGGTCAAACAATAGGGGCAGTACTTGCAAAGACGAGGGAAATTGCCCACAAAGCAAAGAAACTGGTGAAGGTGGAATATGAAGAACTTGATTCAGTTTACACAATTGACGTTAGTGTTGTGTTTTATTGAGTGTTTTCATTGGTTTACGGCAGAGGATATAATTATTACATGTTCTGTGTGTACATGGAAACCAGTTCAGACCAGTTTGGAAAATGTTTATCAACTATATGTAATTAAATTGTCTCGAATACATTTCGCCATACCCATTTGAAAACAAATTTCTAGTTTACAAATTTTGCACATGATCTATTGATAACATGACTTCGGAAACTTACATCATTGTTGACAATATGTAAGAACAGATTACTAAATATTGTTAGGAAAGAGCGCCATCATAATTAAGCAAGATTGTATTGATATAACTTACCAGTCGTTGTAACCTTTGTATCTTTGATGACATTTGATGTGCCATTGTAAGAAATACAGATTAAATACTTTTCTGAAGCATCGTCATTATCTACTTGGTATAGTGTTTCTGTTGTCATACATTCTGAAGCACGTGGCATCGTCATTCTCTACTTGGTATAGTTTCTGTTGTCATACACATTATTGTTTTCTGTTTAGGATGCCATAGCGAAAAATTCACTTTTTGGGTATCAGTTTTCATTGGAAGATGAAGGAATTGATAAAGTATTATCTGAAGCTGATCAGATAGTCGAAGGCGTCGTGGAGTCTCCTTCACAGGAACATCTATATATGGAAACTCAATCTGCACTAGCGATTCCAAAACATGAACAAATGGAAATGGACATCTTTTCCTCCACTCAAGGGGTTAATGAAATCCAAGTAAGAAGTATATAATTCGTGAACTTATTTCAAACATACTTTAAAAATGCCAAATATATCTTGCATATTTAAAGAACAAGGTAAAAATAAACACATAATCATTTAGAGTAAATATTGAACATTTTGTTTTTGATAAAACTTTATCACGTTAAATATCCGGCGAGTTAGCAAAATGTCATATATCATTTATCAGTAATTTACATACTGAACCAATAAATTCGGTAAAAAAAGACAAGACGTTGTTACCGACTTTGTCAGCGGCACAGATCAAAGGAAAAATGTACAGATGAGAGATAAAATTTGTATTTATCAATGAAAACAATAGCAAGTAAACCGACTGAAAAAGAGGTTCTGTGGATGAGCACGCAGTGTCTGCCTCTAATTAGACACCCGACAAGTTACTCTTTGTCATATATGGAACAGTTAAATCCAGGAATAGAAAAGAATTTATTTCGTTGACTCAGATAATTGATTTGAGATATTTTCGCCATAACGACCTTTTAAAAGTATTCAAGTTAAAGTTTTGAACATAATCGAGATACAATGAAGAAACAAAAATAAAAGGATTTTTACATGGTGTATAAGTAAAGAAAGTGTGACCAAAATCGTGACACTTAAATATTTTCATGATATAAAATGTATTTTTTTCTTATTTTGTAATTTCACAAAGGGCGAAGTGGCTCAGTTTTTAGCTATTCCTAGGAACAGGGTCAACGCAAAATGCAAAAGAGCAGGTACGACATAGACATATTTAGACAATTTCAACTAGACATGTTTTGTTGTTTAGACTACAATATATCAGAACTCCTGCCTGTATTTCTGTGTAAATGAGCTGTGATTAGTTATAATTTCATGAAAAAATGCCGGGTGTTCTATGTAGCGATGTCGACTTTTGATTACTTGCGTGTCACTAACCACTAGGGATGCGTGTTTGAACTTGACTTCAGGCATGGTGTTTTAAGCCTTAATTGACAATGATTGCTGGCTGACCAGACAAACAGTAAACATATTGCTGAAAATATATAAAATTATCATGAAACCCTATTAAAATAATGCTTGAGTTAAGATGAAAATTTGGTTTTGACTTTTCGGTTGTCTTTCTACAGGAGGAGGTTTTGGTGGTAAAGGGAACTTATCAATCATGCCGGCTGGAATAGCCGCTGTTGGAGCCTGGAAGTAAGTATAAGTGTAAGGCTGTACGTAAGTACAAGTGTCAGACTGGAAGTAAGTATAAGTGTCAGACTGGAAGTAAGTACAAATGTCCGACTGGACGTAAGTACAAGTGTCAGACTGGAAGTAAGTACAGTGTCAGACTGGAAGTGTTTTTTTCAGCCTTTAAGTAAGTACAAGCATGAGCCCAGAAATACGTACAAGTGTCAGCCTTGAAGTTAGTTAGTTCAGAAAAAAGTACTTCTGTCAGCCTCGAAGTAAAGACAAGTTTCAACGTTGAATTAAGTTCGAAGGGTCAGTCTGGAGGTAAATACAAGCGTCAACATTGAAGTAAGTACAAGTATTAGCCTTAAAGTAAGTACAAGGGTCAGCTCAAACTGGAAGTAAGTACAAGTATAAGCCTTGAAGAAGTCCAAGTGTCATACTGAACGTAAGTACGAGGATCAGCCTGGAAGTAAGAACAAGGGTCAGCCTTGAAGTAAAGAACAAGGGTCAGCCTTGACGTAAGGACAAGTTTCAGCCTTGACGTAAGGACAAGTTTCAGACTTGAAGTAAGGACAAGTTTCAGATTTGATGTAAGGACAAGTTTCAGACTTGAAGTAAGTAAAAGTGTTAGCTCAAACTGGAAGTAAGTATACGTGTCAGCCTTGATGTAAGTACAAGTTTCAGCCTTGAAGTAAGGACAAGTTTCAGACTTGAAGTAAGGACAAGTTGCAGACTTGAAGTAAGTACAAGTTTCAGACTTGAAGTAAGGACAAGTTTCAGACTTGAAGTAAGTACAAGTTTCAGACTTGACGTAAGGACAAGTTTCAGACTTGAAGTAAGGACAAGTTTCAGACTTGAAGTAAGGACAAGTTTCAGACTTGAAGTAAGGACAAGTTTCAGACTTGAAGTAAGGACAAGTTTCAGACTTGAAGTAAGTACAAGTTTCAGACTTGAAGTAAAGACAAGTTTCAGACCTGAAGTAAGGACAAGTTTCAGACTTGAAGTAAGGACAAGTTTCAGACTTGAAGTAAGTACAAGTTTCAGACTTGAAGTAAGGACAAGTTTCAGACTTGAAGTAAGTACAAGTTTTAGACTTGACGTAAGGACAAGTTTCAGACTTGAAGTAAGGACAAGTTTCAGATTTGAAGTAAGGACAAGTTTCAGACTTGAAGTAAGGACAAGTTTCAGACTTGAAGTAAGGACAAGTTTCAGACTTGAAGTAAGTACAAGTGTAAGCTCAAACTGGATGTAAGTACAAGTGTCAGCCTTGAAGTAAGGATAAGTGTCAGCTAACACCCTTTATGTAACTGCATATACATATATCTTATGCTACTTAACTTGATGAGTGTATCAATTTATTTTTTATAGCAAAAACTTTTTGTAGGTCTTTTGATTAACACGTTAAAGCGTGAGACAAAAATGTGGGATTATTTTCTTTAGTTATTACTTACTTAAATATGATTGCTAACTGGACGAATTAACTTTTTAAGTATTGCAGTGTAATGATAAGCAATTTATGCTGATAAAATTGTGTTTTAGTAAAATTTCTGTGCAGAAAAAAAGCAGTAACAACAAAATGTTGCATATACGTGTCCCTCGTAGTTTCTTGCTGGCGTAAACTGTATTTTTTGTTTTAAATGTTCTCATTTAAAAAATGTTTTTACTGGGGAATATGTTGCTCCCATTGAAATTGCATATTTAACTGTTCCAAAAGCAAGTATTTAATATAAAGTAATGATTAACTTGGCTCGAAATTAATAATTGAATTTTAAATAGTTAAAAACCAACGACATCAGATAACCAAAAAATAGTGCAAATATTTCTGGTGTAAAGATATGCATATGCACAATTATTATCTTTACTTATGTAGAACAAGACGTCCAGTGAGATGTATATTTGATAGAACAACAGACATGAGAACAACAGGAAAACGACATCCTATGAAAGCTTTTTATAAGGTCAGAAAGAGTTCTCTACCTATCTTAAATCTGTATATTATGATTTTAAAATTAGTGAATACATTGTATTCTAAGGTTGTTTATTCAGTGCGCATTTGCAGTGATAAAGGCTTTTCAAATCTTTTATTATTTAGCTTCGATGGTTTTAGGGTTTACTGAGCAGTCTTGATTAGACAAAACGCGCGTCTGACATTGTAAATTTTATTATCTTGGTATCCTTTTGTTTACTAACGAGAAAATTACTGTGTTTTTCATAACTTGTAGTTTAATTTTTTTCCGACTAAAAATTTATCATTCTGGATATAAAATCGGACTACGTGTAAAATATGTATATATGTGTATATATATATATTAATATTCTTGCTTTATTGCTTGAAGCAACAAAACATCTTAAAATCGGTCAATCATTTAGTGATTCATATTAACAATGGATACATACGAATGTTCAGATTGCATACATTAACGATGATAACACTACAACATTCCTTTACATGTTCCAGGTGGGAGTTACAAAGGAGGGACAAATTCTCGGTATAGATTATAAACTTTACCTGAATGCTGGATGGAGTAACAATCTGAGTATTGCGGTAAGATTATCGGAATATACTTTGCATTTATTTTATCTAAAGATTTTTAAATATTACTTGCAAATGCAAGAAAATATATTTAACGGTTGTGTTGATACAACAACATATAAAGGTATCCGAGTTAATGCAGGTATAACACTATTGGGGTAAGTAAAGTAACAATGACCAAACTTTTAAATTTCCCTACAAGTCAAGTGAATTTTAAAAAAAATGACAGTCGCTTGTCGATTTTCCAAATAATAGCTAAACAAAATTTTGAATATTTTATATAAAGATTATATGCAACTTTTCTGACAATCAATAGAAACAACAATTGAGATTTTTTCTGATATTTTTATACCACTATGAGGCAACACTGTCATCATTAAATATTACATTAACATGAAATATTCTGACATTAACTGAAATATTCAAAAATTTCAGAAGAATATATTCAATGCACGTAGTACCAGCTGCAGCCTATCAACAAAACTATTTCCTAAGTTTTTCCATGGAGCGAACGTCTAACCGTGTCAATCCTGTCCATCTTGTTTCTCATAGTTGCTAGCACAATAAATTCCAGCCCATGTTATTGGTCTTATACTAGCGTCCACACGAACAAGCATAACTCACTCTCGCTATTTTACAGTATTTTCCTTTATATATTTATCTGCGATAATATCCTATCTCACTCGACAAGCGTGAGATGGACCCATATCACCTGTTTATCAAGGCGCTATTAAGTAAATAATTGTGACGTAACAATGTTCCGAAATAGCGATTTATAGATTTTTTACGTTTTTTTTCAAACTAGATGCATTTGCTCGTCCGTAAAAATGTTAATAATCTGTTTATCGCTGTTTTGTAACATTGTTACGTCATAATATTACTTAAAGACGTCTTGACAGCGAGGTGAGAGAGCACATCTATGTTTATGAAACTCAATGTATTTGCTCGCCATCTTATTTCAGGATTTAGCCTTTCGATGAGAAAACGTAAATAATCAATTAATCTTGTCCTTTTTACCAACAATCATTTAGGTAGTTGAAGTACCTCTCTAAACCTTATTGTTTGTTGTATGTTTAGAGTGTTTGTTCCTTAGTTTCTAGTTAGCTAAAAGCTTGTAGTTTCGTACTTTACTTATATTTATATTCATTATGAAAAAGCCTTACACGTTTTAACGAGACACAACTACTAATGTACTTTGAAAGTTCACTATCTATCGTATTTATTATTATCTATTTTCACAGGTTCTGAACTTTGCAGTTCTTTTAAATTCTGCGTACAACATTCCTTGTGCACGTATTAAGGGCTTTCTTTGTAAAACCAACACTGTGTCGAACACAGCCTTTCGAGGATTTGGTGCGCCACAGAGGTTGTTCTTTATTGAGAATGTTGTCAACAAAATTAGTTATGCCGTAGGAAAACCTCTAAATATGGTATGGTCATATTATTTTGTTATAAAACTGTATATATAAATTTATAGCTTTTTACAATGTAGACAAAATATTCTTTACATATAACATAGTTCTGTTTAAACATTTGTATGCCTTTTTTACTATTGGTCATTTATCCAACTGTAGTTCTAAGTAATGTTACATTTGAACTTATCTAATTGTGTAAATCGATTTATTGTAGTCAACTTTTAAGCAACAAAAAACTTTTCAAAATATTTATCTTAAGAAATTTATACACGATTCCATGATAAAAGGTTATTTTAGTTGTTTACAATACGCAAATGAGTTTATAAGAAGTTAATAAGTTGCAAATGTTATTAGTGAATCGTAGTTATTAAAGGTATGAAACAAGCACTATTCTAAGTCTATGGTAAATCGTCGACTACTTCTAGGTCAAAGAGATAAACCTAATCAAAGATGGCGCAAAGAATCTAGCTGGTACAACCCTTGATGGCAATAATCAACAACTTACCTGGACTCAGTGCAAACAACAGGCAGATTATGATAAAAGGCTTGCAGCAATTGAAAAGTTTAATAAGTGAGACATAAATATTGTATGATAATCTTGGTTTTTAAACGACCATTGACATTACCATTCTGTCAACACGAGAGTTGTTAGTTCGAGCGCAGGAAAGATGTGATCATTTGAATCTTAATTGACAAGGATATCTGTTTTATGACTTAGGTTAGGGGTTTCTCACTCGGTACTCCTTTCCCGATAAAAACTACACGTCATCATATTGCTTAAATATTCTCAAAGTGGCATAAAGCATAACTGATACAAACACACCTTTTGTTATTTATCACCTCAACACACGGGTAATCTCTTTCATCACTATAATTACAAGAAAGGTACAATACCTTTAATGTTGCATGCAGATACACAATATATGAAAATAGGCTGGGTGATGTCAAACCCTTTCTAAACAATAGTATTAATTTTCATTAAGTGGGCAATACTTTCTTTCTTTCTTTCAGCTGCATTTGTAAAATGATACAACATGTCAGTACTGTTGATTACACCATAGTTTTTTTTGAGTGGTCTTGTTAAAAGAACTTAATGTTTTGATTGATCAATTAACTGCAGAATAGAGATTAAAGTACACTGTAAAATGTAGAGATAACTACACCATTATGTCACAAAGTTCTTCGTTTGTATCCGTTTACAAAAAATAATATTTTTTATGATCCAATGTTTAATTGATCCAAATGGTGTTTTATACTTTAAAAATAACCAACTAGTTTGGGCTAAGTTATTATTCATCCTGTAGAATAAAATATTTTAAAAACCTGTTTTAAACAGAATTAATAGCTTTGTAATGTTACATCTCTGGCATAAAAACATTGTTTGTTGGAATCGTACTAAGACAAATGGGCGAGATAACGTTATTAAAATATACGTTGTAACGGGATAACCTAAACGCCTCTTTCTAATGACATATCAAGAGTAATGACAACTATAATATTATGTTGACAATGTTATATATGTCGATATATATATATATATCAATATTACAATGCATATAATACGCAGAACATTATAGTATACTTTTATTTTTACGTTAGTATACAGAAATTAGTTTAGACGCGTGTCATAATTTCAGAGAAAACAAATGGAGAAAAAGAGGTATTGCTATCACGCCAGCTGCATTTCAATTTGGCTACCCTTTCGCTGCAATGAACCAGGTAATAATAATTCTATTATGAATATTTTTTCTAATTGCACCGTTAAATAGAATTTACTAATAGTTTTAACTGGCAAAACAATAATTTGCAAATCTGTCTTTGTTTTGTTCATGGTATTAGGACTTGACGTAAATGCAATAGCGCTAGAAATAGTGCAACAGTGCATTTTTCAGCCTGAACATTTACAATGCATACAAATAACTGCAAATATTTATGTTCTTTTAATTGTAAGATAAATCAACTACCGCCTATGACACCATATAGTTTCTACTTGCAGGGGTATGCTTTTGTATCCATCTACTTAGACGGTTCCGTAATGGTTTCACATGGAGGTATAGAATTGGGACAAGGTATTAACACCAAAATGCAACAGGTACTGTATTTTAATGTGTAATTGCATTTTGTTGTCGAGTAGATAATAGACTTCGTGGTTTATATTTATATGTAAAAGCATTAGCAAGGCATTAACTTAACAATCATTCGGATTTTAAAAGATTAGATAAATGCGAAACTGTCAATGTAGTACTAAACAGACTATAAGAAAATTATAACTTCGAAAACAATAGCAAGGAAACCGAACGAACAAGAGCTAACAGTCAAGGGGCAACTACAAATTCGGACTTAGATATATGCAACACGAAAAAAAAACCCAAAAGCAACCAGAACACACTTCCTGGAAGAACAAAGCAACGCCCAATGATATTTTGGTTATCTATATCTGGCAGCAGTTCTAAAAAATTATTCATTGTACTCGGTAACGAAACTGTTATAAATGTTCACCGTCGTGTCAACATTAATTTTTCGAGTTCGAGACTGACTTTACACAGGGTTCTACCGACTTTTATGAACAAGGATTATACGCATTTTGATGACATTCGAATATTTTTCATCGGGTACGTTGTGTTTACGTTTTAAAATAAAAACTAGACGTTATGATAAGCTGTTAGGTGTTGAACTTCCTCGTCATATCAAACCAATTAGAAGACAAATAAACAATAAATACATTCATACACGTGAAATATTGTCGTCTGGTCGAAAGACTAAAAGTTAAAACATTCACGAGTTTAAATATTTATAAATTTGTTTTTTATTTTGTATTACAAATATGTTTAAAAAAAACATTTTTCTGGTTATGGTTAATGAATAACACATATAATTTATATTCACAACATTGGCACTACTATGTTATTATTTTACCGATCTGGATCTTCTCGGTTTAATTTTATTTTCCTTTTATTGTTGCTTTTTAATTCCCGATTGTTTTCTTTTGACAAGACGTTTATCTCTACGTATCGATTTACAATTGGCGTCTGTGCGGCAATGTTAAAATTTCTCATGCATACGGTGTCTATATTTCTCAAATGATCAGTTATACAAGAGCTTGCAGTGAGTATACTGACCTTTACAAACGTCTTTGTGAAAATATTATTGGATACAACTATTACCGGTCGTGGTTATGCACTCTTGTTTTGTTAACTCACCAACTGACACGCAACAGTAAAGGAAGGGTGAGGTTTGACATGCCGAAAAACCTGCTGTAAACCTCAATTTCTTTTGCAATGCTTGTACCAAGTCAGGACTGTTGTAGACGCTCCATTTTTGGTTATTGGTTCTTGAGTTGTTTTGATTTATGGATTGTCTTTTTAGACGTTTCCTTGGTGATTGGTATGACTACATTCGTTGAATAGGCGAAACGTGTTTCTGGTGTAATAGGGTTCATTAGTATATGATGAACTTTAATTTAAAACTATACATAATACAATTTCTTGTCTGCCTTTTTTATTAATGAAGCACTTATGCGAACAGTCAGCAACGACTTGAATTTTTTATATTTGTAGATTGCAGCTACAGTACTTGGAATTCCTATGAATAAAATAATCATTGCAGAGGCAACGACAGAAAAGACACCCAACACATCCGAAACAGCTGGAAGCTTTGGTGCAGACTTAAACGGAGGAGCAGTTCTTGTAAGATATATAATGCTTGATTCTGAAATCAATCAAAGTATTTTATTTTATATAATCTAATTACGGTACAATTGTGTATTCATATTCTCATTGTTATGTCACTTATAGGACGACTTATAAATGCTTATCTAATATGTATATCTACTAGCTGATGTGTAAATATTCTTGTTATTGGTTGTATTCATAAAATAATACCAATCACAAGTTTACAATTATATGCAATAAACTTGCGGGATAAATAGTTTTGTTTTTTGATAGAGATCATAAATATGTTTGAAGTCAAAAAGTAAAGAATAGGTTTCGTTTTTGCTTTTATTAAATAGATTAGACGAGAAATATGTTATATATTGTGTAAAATTCAGTTTTATTGACGGATATGTCAGAATATTTTTATTAGAACTTGTTTTCGTGTTTGCTTTTTATATAATTCCATGTTCTTGAACAATATCAATTATATCTTGCTGAATGAGTATTTTTTCTTGTTAGTGTAAACTATATTTTATATTAAATAAGTTTTAAATTATATTAAACATGTTTACAATTTAAACACAAATAACATTTTGTTGTTTGGATGATCACGTATGAATTTATATTTTGGTACATCTCAGATGTGTGTTAACTTTAAGGAACCTGCTAATCAAACAACAATAACCACATACTAAATAGTCGTAGAAGCAATATTTCCGTCAAATAAAGTGTTGTTAGTGATAGTAAAGACGCGTAAGATAAACAATACAATTACTGATTTAATCAACTTATTGTGCTATTTAGGACGCATGCAACATCCTATCAGAGAGATTGAAGGCCATAAAGGTAAAGAAACCAGACGGTGTTTGGGAAGAATGGGTAAGATCGGTTTTGGGTATTAAGATTACTGTAAAATTTGATACAAATGGCAATATTAAACAAATAAAATAAACACAGCTTCTTCATTAACTGTTAATGAATATATGGTAAACTTGTAAATAAATGGTTCTATTTTATTAACGGATCTGACTAGACTATTATGTGACCATGTATTTTAGATTCACAAAACCTGTAAAACTTGTAAAGGGTAAATATGGAAACATGTGCCTTTTAATGGATTTAATACCAATAGATATGCAGAGAAATCAAACATCCAGTGTTACATACATGTGAATATATTTTACTGGCTATACATATTCTTTACAGATCGGTATGGCATATGGGGACAGAATAAGCTTAAGTGCTGTAGGTCATTATATGTAAGTATAAGCTACAGTATCGATATTTGGATTATTTTCTTTTAAACAAATTCCCAGTAGATGCATGGTTTTGGGGACGAAGTATTTGTACATTTTTTTAATCATTTGTTGTAAGAAAATTTGATTTAGTGTGTATAATCCATCAGTGCCTATTATACACGGCTAAAATGTCGTCCATTTTTATTGTCCGTAAGGTTTCTTTTTACTTTTAACGTTTCGCGAACATTTATGTTTTCTTGTGGGTTAAAAACATATATAATTAAACAAATATTTCCGTATCTTTTAGACCACCTGGTTTTAATCCAGGGTTCGACTATGCAAAACGACAAGGCGAGTTTGCTTGGTACTTCTCTCATAGCGCTGCTTGCTCTGAGGTAGAAATCGACTGTCTAACCGGCGAGCATCAGGTATGTTTTTGGACATATTTCATAAAATGGGCGCATTAATTATTTTATCTGTCGACGAAATAAATATGTTTGGTTTGATTTTGTGTGATTGTTTTTTAATTGAATAGTTCAATTGCGTGTTTATCTGTAGCTTCTCTCTTTATTTAAATTAATTTTCTATGTTTGGTTTTACATTTTTAATGGCTTAAGTATTGGTCATTTTAATGCTTGATAAGACATATTTTTATAAGCAAAACGTGCTTTATATTTGCAGCTTCTACAAGTAGATATAGTAATGGATGTTGGTAAAAGTCTTAATCCGGCACTTGATGTTGGACAAATTGAAGGTGGCTTCATACAGGTATGTTCAACTTTGTTTATTTGATTGCTATTACTGGGAATCTAAACAAAATCTGGGTTCAAATAACATTATGTGAATATTTCAATTTGATCTTGTTAACCAAAAACCGTATAAATTTTGTTATACTTGTATTTATTCGACAATTGTTACGAGTTCATTAATATATTTTATATTTATTTTGCGTTCAAAATACAAGGGCAATGTGACTCATTGTTCAAGTTAGCACCCATATTCTGCTTTCATTACTTAAGGTGTCTGTTTTTCGAGTAGACGCATGCGCTTTCATTGTTTTCTTTGATGCATTGTTAGTAAAAGATAAAATTGTGTCTGTTCATAACATTTTTTAGGGATACGGATACATGACAACAGAGGCAGTCAAAGTTAACCCCACTTCCGGTCAAATTAAAAACGCAGGGCCACTTGATTACAAAATCCCGGGGCTACGGAACATTCCAAGAAAAATGAATGTAACATTGCTAAAAGAAAGTAAAGGAGCTAAAGCTGTTTATTCATCGAAGGTATGCAATGTCAAAGAATAGAAATTTCGCACTAGTGTGAAATGTATTAAGAACGAACAGGTAGTTTATTTGTTGTACATCAAGTCTTATTTAATTGATTAACGACATGGCACCTTCAACATACAGTTGATCTACATGTTCATTTAAATGTACTTCAAAGAGAATATACGTTCGGACCATGGTAGACTAGTATTTATTTATTGTGGTCGCTAATGTTGGTCTATTTCTTTTATAGAGGAGTCGCTAAAGCAGGTATGACTTTATTTCTTTTTTAGATGGGGTCGCTAAAAGTAGGCTTCACTCTGTTTCTTTTATAGATTGTCTATACAAATATTAACAACAGAAGAATTTCATATACAATTGTGCGTGTTTTTATTGTTAAAGTGAAAAGAAAAATGTGATTCTAGTGTCGTATATTGATAACACCAGTAGACGATTTGATATTTAATTGTTATTTTAGGGGATTGGGGAACCACCTTTCCTGCTTGCAGTGTCAGTTCACACTGCCTTGCAAGAGGCCGTAATCGCAGCTCGTAAAGAGGCTGGATTGGAAGGTTATTATCAATTACAATGTCCAGCAACTGTTGATAGGATACGACTGGGATGTGGAGACAAACTTTTACAAAAGGTAAACTTGCATTCAGTGCATTGATTAAAGTTTTTGTTTTGGGTAAACATTTAACGAAACAAACAGCATTCTTCAAGTGCTTCAAATGTTTACGCCCAGTAAACAATTCTATTTGAAGATTAAAAAAATATTTCAATGTCGCTTTCCGTAATTGTTGAGGTATTTCGTTGCCCTAAGTTGTACTGTCGCAGTTTCTTAATTAGTGAACTTCAGGTGGCCTTGCTTAAAGGTGACTGATGTATTGTATCATCGTTTGTTATTAGTATTATAAATTCACCTTGAAAACTGTATATAAGCTTTAAAGCACTGTACCTCAAAGGTGATTTCTTTCTACACTTTAATATAGCATTTATAACATATTCATTATCATTTATATAACTTGAATATATTATTTTGGGTAATTTATTTCAGTGCGAAGCGATTAAAGTAGACCCATCTACTCGTGCAGACATCATTCTTTAAAGACAACACAATTAGCGTCATATTAGAATTATTTTAGTAGTACTGTATTAAATAGATGTGTAGTGAAATATTTACGATTTAAAAAACCAAGTACATGCAAAATAGTGCTCTCTCAAGAATTTTCTCAATTTGATCATTTGTCAGATCAAGATTAAGCTGTTTAAAAATTAAACACTGTTAGACTGTGTGAAACCAATCTTTGATATGTGCCCATGCAGAGGATCAGTTTAATATTAACGTAAGGATATTTCCCTTTATTTTGGACATTTGATATTACTTTAAAACGTCATAGGGAATTGCATTTGATGTGGTAGGGACTACCACTATGTGTTGTTATAATGGAGTGTATTGTTATATTGGAAAACTAATAAACATTCTGTGATACAATGTATATATTTCTCAATGAGCTTATTGATAAGTTAAGCCAACATGTTCTTGTAATGGACGTTTGTAAAGATTGCACAGTGAACAATTTGGTTTTTTTTCGAATTTGCAACCCTTAATGTGTGACATAATTTAGCATATATTATAAGTTCAATTTCCACACTGTGTTGTCTTGACTGCATATTGAGTTATAATAGTCTCATAACGCTATTAAACTACGCCCATTCTTAAATGTAATCTTTTTTCACTTTTATGTCTATTTTATGTATAAAATGTTTTACGGAGACATATGTTATTTTGTAAGTAACAGTAGTATACACACATATTGTGATGAAAAAGGCGATGTAGTAGTCATAATAAAAAAAATTTCAAAAATGAATGTATTGTCTTTATTTCATTTTATATATATCTTAAGCACAAAAATCAGTACCCACGAATGTAGGCGTTTTCATATACACAACATCCATAAAATTTTTCATTTGCTTTTTACTATTTAATTTTTAGGGTTATTTTTGGTGTTTGATGATTTTATATAAGTCTATGTGTTATATATAATTTTGTCTTGTATTCCAACAAACACGTATCTTTAGTACATTTTCAACAGCTACACAAAATGAAGAATAATATTTCAATCTCGATAACGGGTATAATGCTGTTTTCTGTGCTGTCGGTGTTAAAAATTTAGAAATGTTTAATAATTATGTTCCTGCATTCATTTTGTATTCAGATCGGATTATGGTACGACGTTAATGTGAATGAATTTCCTGCTGATGTTACGATTTTGACATCGCATTTATCTAATTTAAGCATGGATGTGTGACAGGTAGTATTGTGACAGGATTGACATTTATTATTGTGTTAGGTGGGATAATATGATTGTAATAAAAGGGCGTTAAGTTCGTTAACTATCCTGAATAAGTTACAACAGCATCCAGGTTCAATACACGCCGTTTTCTTATCCAAAGTTGAAATGGTTATTTTACTTGCATGCATTGGCTATATTGTTTAGAATTATCGATAGGAAAGGCATAATTTTTAATTGTTTGTACAGTCAACCAATTCAGCAGTGTTTCAAGAACAACATCACACAATTTATTTCGAATATAACTTTTATTTTACTGCAAATACCTAATATAGAGAAGGAATATACTTTCAATAAACTATCAATGCTAAAATAAGTAGGAACTATAAATTATGGCAAAATGTACTTCTAATTGGGTATTTGTATGTTCCACAAATGTTGTTATGACTCCTATAAATCCAGATACACGACTTGTGTAGCACTCAGTGCTGCGAGAAAACTCAGAATAGCGGCAGCAATAACAACTGTCACTGTACTTTCAACAAGATCAACAATGGAACCGAGAAATGTAGAAAGGATGAATTGCGCTAAAAACACCATACTGCTTACAACAGCGACGTCGGTACCAAGACCTCGGACTTGAATTGTTGTTTCATTAGTTCCTTCCTTTTCATGGGATTGTGACTCATTAAACTGAAAACAGATAAAACAATACATTTTATAGTTATGAAATCAGTTGATGAAATACGCCTACGTTTCAGTTATTTTTAATGCACTTAGTTTCAAATTTTGTGATTAATAACCTCAAATGGAATTGATCAGGTTTCTTTAGTTAGATTTTAAATGGATAAGTGTGTTTCGAATCATTTTGTGATACTCTTGTGTGTTGTGGGCGATTGTTTCTGTTTATTGTCCGGCCTCTATTAGTGGATTTTATCTGACGTGTGTTACTATTTTTGTCATCCTCATGATTTCTGTGAATTGCCCCAACTAATAGTATGTTCTGATTTGTTTCTAGTATGATCCATTAGAACCTTAACCGGTAATAACCTATCATAAATCACCACGTTACTACAGAGGATACCTAACGTTTAGGTTAAGTTGACAGGTGCCCGGAAGCATTTCTGTACTACATAGTGCGTCGATTTGTAGTATCGAGTTCGTGAGTTCAATAACCGGGTGGTCAGTTCACCCAACATAAATAATTTTTTATTCACTGTTTCTCTTTTGCGTTGCGATGCATTACAAAAAGAAGAGGATGATGAATTGCATAGGAATCGGAACGTGTAAGGGACACAAACGACGTCCATTGCACTTTCCTTTTAATACTAGAAAACTAAGAGTTTCGTGTTTCTTTGATAACAATTTTCTTTATTCAATTACTACTGATTACCTGTTAAAGAAAATGGGTTTAAAACATCAAGTTGCATTAAAATGTATTTTCTACAGTTCCCCATTGCTCGTTACATTTCTTTATAAGAAACAATCCAAGACAAAGAACAATATTTTTTATATTTATACAAACCTAACGGATGTGTGATCATGTTTATATTTTAATCAGTGTGTGTAAAGCTATAAAATATGTGCAAGACGTTCTATGGTTTATACAGTATTTGTATGGCCATACCAAATGGGTAATTATTCTTTGTTTTATATACACACATGCCATAACAAATGTGTAATCGTTCTTATGTTTTATACAGTGTCAGTAAGGCCATTCCAAATGTGTAAACATACCTGTGTTTTTGTATGATAATTTGCCAGAATTAAATACGGCATTGTAAATAATGTAGCATACATGATTCCAGCAGACGGCGATAGGACAATGACGGCGATGTGGTGTCTCGTACAAGCCATCAAGATCATTCCCACGGTGTACACTAACTGTCCGCCTATATATACTTTTCTTGCCTCTGCAATAAATACATAAAAATAAAAAGACTACAGGGATAAATTCATGCTTATCTTATTAATTGGTTTCGTACAAAAAAAATTAATAATGCATATGTGGCTTTAGTCCTAGGAAAATGGTTTAATACTGTGAAATCTTTCAAAAACTGCTTAATGGACAATAGTCCATTTGTTGTAAATTTCGACTTTAAATACAACTTTTATGCTTAATTACAACAAATCAATCAATCTATTCAAAAAGCTGTATTCAAATTGCATTATAAGATATAAACCAAATTAATTTTCAACGTTTTAATTTTCCCCAAGTCATTCTTTGTTTATGACGTTTTGCAGATGTAAGGAGAAAAACATTCCGTAATCGTTTGCAGTTGACAGGATCGATCAAAACGGCGAAGGTGAATGGACAGGCGAAATATCGTTGCAAATGTAAGCAGTACTATTAAGAATTTGTTTAAAAATGAATTGCCATCGAAGTAGTCTAGTCTTAGTGTTTCCAAATTGAATCAAATCTATTTTGATTTTTTCATGGAGCACGAAATCAATTCAAGATTCAAGATACACTTCAAATGCTTTGTATTATTTAGGAAATTGATTTACACTCGTACTGGTATTGTTGTAATATTTACTTTTAGTGCAGCGTCTTCAGATATGATGTTTATTTGTGCCAGTTGACATGTTCCTGGTTTATGTGCCATAAACTTCATATCTTTAGACAATCCATTAACTTTGTATTTATATTGCACAACACTTCCTGTACAATTGTTCACAGTTTAATATGTGTTCACTATCCTTTGGGCGCTTCTGTTATAAATAGCAATAATAAAGAAATGGTTTCAAAATACACCATGCACCAACCACGTGCACGCAAAATTTAAAATGGCATTAAAAAAGTAAAATTGCGTCCGTGACGCTGAAACCCAAAAACGCAAAACTCAAATGAATAAGATGATGTAGAGCTTGTCTAATACAAAATGTTGTTAAACAAATGCGGCAAAGGCAATCTTAGACAAATCTTAGAATTAAAATCATTTGCACTAAACTCAAAGCAGCAAGAAACGCAAGAACATGCCTAATCGGCTTTATGCTTGTAGCTATGCTATTATTTTAGTTTATACTTGTATATATGTTTATATCAAAGATAATATGCTGGCTGCTAGGTACAAATTGGTTTTGTACTTTTAACTTTTAAAAAAAGAATTTAAAACTATAGATATATTCATTTATATTTTGTTAGTGTATTTTAATTCTTAATAATTTTAAATCAAAATGTCACTAGTATAAATATCAATATTGCTACACAGGAGAAACTGTTATAGCCATAATTTGCATTATATTATGTTTCAAATTATAACTTATTCAGGAACTTTGTACTGATGTGAGTTTAATGATGCATTAACTCGGCGTTTTACTCACTAAGTAGTTCGTACACAACAATTACTGTATTAGTACTTTTTCATTTACTATACATTTGTAAACTGTTCATTTATGACTATATAACGCTTTGCAGCTTCTTTGTTACATCTACATGTATAAATTTCTTATGTGCATTAGCTAACATTCTACAATCAAATGTAAGTAAAAATATAATTTAAAATGTAAAAAGGTAAAATTGTGAAATCATTACTTCAGTGCCATGGCATAAAAACCTCAGCCACGTGTGTTAGTCTTGCACAAAAATATATATATATATGTTTTCGATCGAGTCTAAACGATGCTAAATTATTGCTAAAAAGTTTACGTGGTCGTTATTGTAAGACAATTGTAACGGTAATGTCAGCAAACAAAATGTAGCTCGAAACTTGACAACAAATATTGTCATTAATTTCTCATTATTAGACTTAACAGGAACTTCACATCTATACATTATACACTCACACTGCGTTATTTGTGTTCTATAATTGCATTAAATTGACTTGTAGGACGGGTATTTACCTAAAGCTATTTCCAATCATTATTGGAATCAACACATCGAAAATAACATTGTACATCACACTGTTGTAATCAAATAACTTTAAATGTTCGAAAATCACACGGTCAGACACAGTTTGTACTAGAAGATAAACCAGATCGGTATGACAATTTGCACAAACTCACAGACTACATGAATATTAATGTTGATGTAACATAATGTAAATTTGTTTCAATATTTCACATGAAAGCCATTATATCTTTCAATTGAACTATCATTATTAATGTTCCATAATTTCACATGTCATGTTTTATTTTTATTGTAGCTTTAATTGTAAATTACATCTCTGAGAGGAGAGCATTTCTTTATAAATATCGAGTATATTGTGCAGGATACATTTTGAACGAACCTGACTAAACTACTACACATGAGAAAGACGAATTCTCATTTTAAGTTTTACCTTCAAACTAGTTGTATACTTACTAAACATCTCCACGAGCTTTTCTATAAATATGGAATATATTCCACATGCTAAGGAATATAACGACATTCCGAAAGAACCTACTCGGACACCCTCATCGTATAATTGATGTTCTAGACTTCCTGCTGGTGCTTTTGGGTCACCACCATAGACAGCTTGTCCTACGAAGTCGGTGAAAAACAGGGAGTAACATACTAGGGACATCCAGCTAAATAAATTTGTTAAACATAGAATTAGTAAGGACTTTGGCATCCGGACAATTGACAGCAGGTACGTTTTTAAAGTAATCTCCGTAGATATGAAAATCGACTGTCTTCTTGTTTCCTGGTCAATTCTATCGAATTCTGCTTCTAACACTTGACTTTTATCGATTTCCTCATCATTTTCTAGAATTCTTGGTAAACCCTGAAACTCCGGCTTATTATCTACGGCATCGGTTTTTTCACAAGTGATATGAGTACCTAATTAAAAAAGGAAATATAGTGAACGCAACGAGATGGTAATTAATTATAAACAGACGTAAATGACTGCCTAACTACCTATGCTTTCGTTTTATGTGTGTTTGAATGTGTTTGGTTTATGTCTTTTGAAGAATATATATAAGCTGTGTCACTGCATTAATATTTTTAGTAACAAACACATGAAAACCTTGCAACACTTGCAAGACTTTAGTAGCCAAGAATATATAGCAGAGGACGCACTTAAACTGAAAACCCTACTTGGACATACTGGGGGATTAAAAACGACTTGACGAACTACCTTGACAACATAGTATTTCAACTAAGTTATATTTAAAATAAATTAAGTTTACTGTTCTCTTAAATAGCATTCAAAGTAAGTAGATTTTGTATTTGATATAATAAATGAAGGCAATGACATAATACCGAACATAAAAAAACTGTGAAAACAGACAATCCACAAAACAAAGTCCAAGAAACTGGAAGGCATGGGAATAAACAACCAAAAATACAGCAACTACAACAATAGTCCTACTTAAGGATAGGCATTTCAAAATAAATTGTGTAGGTTAAACAAGCATGCCAAACCTCTCGATTCCATCATTGTAATGTGTGAGTTTGTGCGTTGATGAAAATGGTTGAGTTGAGGCAGTAATTGATGTATCCAATAATCCTCGCATCACAAGCAATATGTACTAACTTTAAATTTTTCATTTTCTTGAATTTTTGTATATTTGTTTAACTATTTTATGGCTTCTGGTCAAACGTTTTATCAAGATACAATTCAAAATTCCGAAAATTTTACTGAACCAATCAAAGTTTTATCAGCAACGCATGAAATGTACACCGAACCAAGTTGAATGCAACCGTACAACAGCTTTAGTTGTTACAAACAGTTGTTCTATAAAATTCCACTGTCGTGAACAAACAGTAAAAAACACTAACTAAAATAAAACTTCCGAAGGCTTGAAAGTACTTAACCGACGTAATTATAATCTTTACATAATAATTGCATTGAAATTAGTCTATACAATTAATTGGTTGTGTAAGTTTAACACCCTTCATGTTTTTCGATCTTTAGCTTAATAAAAGTTTGTATTTTATAAACTCTCACTTGCTATGAGTTTTACAGTCTCGTGGGTGTTAAATGACAGTAAAAATGCAAGCATGCATGAATAAGCTTAATCTTACCATTTTGTTTCGGAAAGCTGCCATAAGTAGGCATGTGGTTGAACGTGCCCCCTTTACGTTCTTCATCTGATGAGTCGTCACTAGATTCGTTGGTAAATTTTTGGTATCTAGATCGACCTTTCCTTTTCTTTTTCTTTTGTATCTGCTCCACTGTTACTTTGGAATCGCCTAATGGTTCTTCTTTAAAGCTGGTAACTGTCAAAGTAACACAAAATATGAAAAAGATCAAAACAACTGCAAACACTAGACGAACGTGCGCTTCTAGACCGTCGTGATTTTCCGATCCGCTCCAATCTATTCCTCCCATTATGTAACCTACACTTCCGCCAAATCCTGCCATAATTGTGAATGACGTAAGCCCCGCTGGATGATCTTCAGGAACGCAGATATCCAGTAAATATGATCGACAAGGTGATTGGGCTGCATCGCAGCAAAAATCTAAAAGCGCTACACCTATTATGGTAAAAACTATTCCATAAATATGATTTGCTGGAATCTTCATGAAATTAAATATGCTAGCATTGTAGTCTGACATAGACAAATGTTTGTAGTTTGTATCGTTTTTATTTCCATCCTGTAGTTTTAACAAATTTGTACATGCGTCACTTGTATTATGAACGTATGTTTGATTTACAATCGAGCAATTAGACGATATAAATTCTGTCATTGTTGTTGTTCCTTTATCGCCTAGCTTTAATCCTAAATATTCACCATTTGGCACTAAAAGAAGTCCAATTAAAATTCCTAAAGATAACAACAAAATAAAGGGTCTTCGACGTCCGAACTGCAACTTACATCGATCGCTTAATGATCCCAGCAAAGGAACACAAAAGAAACCCAGCAATGGGCTTGCACACCAGACAAGTGTCATTAGGGATGCTGGCACTCCAAGTTTTAATAAAATGGGAGACACAAATGCTGTTTCTGCAGCGTAGCATAGCTCAATTCCACAGACAACGGCGCTTAATCTTATAAGCTGAAGTCGACTTTTCCTTTTGTGAATCCAGGAAGGATCGTCTCCAAACTTAGTAAATGTCTCAATGCCTTCTCCCACAGACTGGATGTATACATTAGCATTCTCACGAAGTCTTTTGAGTGTTTGAACTGTAGAGGTCAATAGGCCTATAGACATCCTGGAAAAGATTTGTTCAGTGTGCTTTATTATGTGTAAAGTCCCTAAATGTAACAATTTAAGGTACTAATTTCCTTTGGTTTCATGTTTTGTTGTGTTAATATACATGTATGTGATTCTGCCGATTGGATGGTTTTGATTGCATGTCTGCTTTACGTCTAGCGAGCAGTATTTCAGCTATATTCAGGACGGGAACAAGTTAACAAACAACAAATCAACGGAAAATGGGGGTGGGATGGGTCACAGGGAATGCAATTTTGACTGCCGCTGGAAAAGTATGAAGTTTTGGGTAGGAGCGGAAAATTTTGCCTTTTGTAGCGGCTACAATGAGCCTACTCGATTCGTATTGGATGGTAATCTTCTGGCTAATATTAAAGTCGGAAATACAGTTTTGCCAAAACTGTTTCATAATTTGGTTTTTAGATGCTTACAATATGTAGATTTTCTGGAGATAAAACCTATGAAAAAGGACTCCTTAAAATACAGACCATTTACTATTAAAAAATATTCTTAACTTAAGGTTAAGGTATTAATTGTAGTGTAAACGACTCCATTTATTATGCCCGTTTTTGTTTCAAATATTTTAAATTTTTTTCATGTTTGGTTTCTAGATGCACACAAACCCTTGTCAACTATTGTTAATCTAAGACATATTTACACATTTTTTTTCAAAAGTGCATTTATTTCATTAATAGCTTTTACAGTGAATACGTTCATACCCTTATAGTTTTTTCTTATTGTTCAGTTTGTAATGCTTGATTTCTGCTTGGGAAAATACTTTTTACTTCAAACGTTTGTGTTCCTGTCCATGGTAACATGCAAAAATAAACAAAACTACTGCGATCTTGTTTTTACACAATAATACAAACACGATCAAAATTCATAATGACGAAAAATTCCAGTAAAGTTTATACCATTCTATATCTTATAGTAAGAACATACTTATCTTATTAAGAACGTTAACGGATGTTCAAGTCCCTCGTTTAGAAAATAATTCCAGACATCGAACAATGATTGAGTATTCAATACATCCCTTCCGTTTATTACAAATGCTGATCAGTATCGGGATTGTATTGTAGAAAAATAATATGAAGTATTTTCAATAACTAAACACGTCCAATTATATCGTACTGAAAGATTTCAATAAAATTAATTGACTTCTTCAAATTGTATTTGTTTTCCTTCCTGACAAATTTCGACATAATCAGCTTTAGTAAGTTACGGTCAGTGGGAGTTGTTTACGGGCGTTTGACTGATTTGTGAATGAAAATTAATTCACTTGTGTTTGATAAACGTCAACTGCGTGTTTGTTACATTCTTATACAAAGCAATAGAATTATTTATTAGTATTTTAAAATTTCTCAAAGTAAAATACAAATAAAGATTATAGTAGGTATTACATTTAGATTTGGGTTGTATTACTTTTCATTCTTTAAATATATTTCTCTGGTCTTTGGTTATAAAGCTTTTTTCGTGCCTCAAGACAATCTATCCATTTAAGAAGGAAAGCTGTTTAGATTTATTAACCGATTTATGATGATTTTCCCTTTTATATTCTTACTGGTCACAAACAACCAGGCATCTTCTATCTATCACAAGGAAGCGATGGACAAGTCTGTTAGTTGAGCGTAGGAAACAATTTCCACAGGGATTGTAATAACAGTTGCAATTCGTCTACTAAACCTTTTATGTGTGTTGTTTTATTTTTTGTTTTGTATTATTGTTTTGGACTTAGACATTTGATTGCCACTTTCGTATTTCTTCATTTATGTGCAAATTCGAATCTTTGTGCAGGAAATTCAGACAATGAAGATACAATACAATTATTAATGCTTATTAATATTTGAACGTGACGTATCTTTAATATACAAGGATTGTGTTAAAAAGAAACCACTTTGTCCTATTCTTTATCAACATCTAGTGCCTCTTGATCACAATACGTGGCTTTGTACTTGTCACTTTTGTTTTCTGTTACGTAGTTTGTGTTTTTCTTATATACTTGTTGAATGCCTCGTTTATGCTTATCTACTATTAGAAAGGACTGTAGACGATACAGAAATGTCATTAAAATACAAATTAGTATTGTGGAACATACCTTTGACCATTATGAGAAAGAGAAAAACTTTTTAAAACTATCAAATCAACAAACACAGAAAACCAATGACGAATAGCGCCACACTGTTTATTTATAGATTAATATTATATCTCTTCCAAGATTCTTTCAATAAATGACTATTTAACTATACGCAATACTGGCACGGACGAACACAAGAAAACGCAATTGGTTATAATTTCGAATATTACAGATTTTCTGCATTTTCTGCAATATGCAGTCCATCTTTACTTTATGAAACAAAATTTATTAAATAGAAAGATTGCCTTCTTGGACTGTTCTCAGTACTCAACCTACAGATCTTAACATTCTCCTTGTTAACTCTTGGAATATTTTTTTCTATTTTTTATTAGACATGACACTGCTATTGACTAATAATAAGCGACAAAACAGTGGTTTGTTGTACCTAGGTTAATGGCATTCTTCAGAAGTTCCGTATGACTTAGATGATTGTGGGGAATCCATCTTTAAAATGAAATCAGATATTCCATTTTAGAACCTGTTTTTTTCCCACGACATGTGCCCAATATTGGAGGCAAGCAATGCTTACTTATCTGCGGTACCAAAGTACTCTATGTTTTTGTGGGCGTACTCAGGTTTTTTTTATACGTTTTCGGTTTCTTCTGTTATGTTTTTACTTAAGGAAATAATCTTTTATAGTGCGATAAAAGGACTCTCCATTTATAAAGATGCATCACTTAAACAATGGCATTAACCTACATTGTACTTTAGCTTTTATTTTCTTATTACAGTTGTCGATAATAGAACCGAAGCATTATTAAAATGACTAATGTAGAAAATATACGGCGCTTTTAATCGGTTTGAAAGGAAAATTTATTGCATGTCTGTACAAGAAACTTCATTCGTTTTAAAACTAGCTGTTTTAATATTGTCACATCTTCTGGACAAAGACACTTGATCAGGATAATGACATCCAATCAGTCTCCCACTCACAAAGTTGTAGACAGATTTGTCTCATTTAAAATCATTCGATATTTTGAAATATACAATAGAAACCTTAGAAACAACCCTCGATTAAAGGTTGTCATTTAACAACATGTCTCTCCATAGATATGATTCCATGTACTCTAAATAATTACCACGTAATATAACATCAACAAAAAACGGAAACAAAAATCTTTTTTCCTTTTTTTAAAGCAAGTGTATAAATTACAAAGCAAAACTATATTAAGACAAATATACTGGTCACGTCAACAAGACTTAACAGAACTCAGCAACGTTGTTAATATAGGACACCTGTGACTTACAATTGGAAGATGGAAGGTTATTTAAGCTAACGTTTTACTGTGGCCCATAATGATATTTTTAGAGTGTGCTGGTTATCTTAAGCTTCATCTGTCTGTGGGCAAAAAATGCCGGTTTCGGTCAATATCAAAAAACTTTACTGATTATCATTTAAACAACAAAGCTGAAAGCTGTAGGTATAAAATGAAACATTAATAAAACACTTTTAATTCTGTAAATAATAACGGATTTGTATAATTTGCATTGTATGCTATTCATTATTAAATTATATTAATAATAATAGTGAAGGTTATTCATCCCCTATCTCGTTTGTTGCAAATACATTTATCTATTAGTTTTTCCTTCAATATTGCATTTGCTATGAAAGAAAGCATTACGACTTTTGAACAACAAACATTACTACTTCTTAACAATTAGTACCACTTTTTATAGTAAAATAATGAAAGACGGTCTCGTAGCCATTATAAAAGTACAAAATTCTCTAGAATTGAACGAAGTTGAGCCGTGGTAGATTCTTTATAATAACATAAGCGATTATCCTACAGTGCGAGGTTTGTTCTTCTGTTGGTATACCAGAACACGACCTCAATCCACCAGCAGTAATCTTATTTCACACACGATAACAAGTGGGACCTTTGTCACTTCTATTATCGACATCTAATGCTTCAAGTTATAGCGGTGTTGGCTACAGATGATTATAGCTGTGTTGGCTACAGATGATTAAGTGTATAAGTTAATACGAATTGTTTTCGATTAATGATTTCATTTAATCAAGGTTCTGCAGAGAACATGCGTAGCAATATATCAGTGTTTAAAATGGTGGCTAATAGGTTTGTTATTGAACTCGTCAGACAGTGTCAGCGTTAACTGGTAAAATGATTTCTCCTCCTGGATATAATTGTTATAATCTCCCTATCGGAATGAAACAGATAGTTTTATAATGGTTAAAAATTAAAACTTACGTAATTACAATAAACTATTTCTTTCACCTTTATTATCTCAAAACAAAATCTAGTTTAATGTCGGGTCACGCATTAAGAAACTGTAGAATCGCCTTAAATATAACAGAAGTGGTGACATGTTTTTAATTACAATTTTAGGGATTACTTCGGAGATAACTGTATTGTATTTGAAGATTTGCCGGCATCAACCGGTGATTTGACGGTCAATACAAACTAAATTAATTATTAAAATCGGAATTTGTATACACCGGAAATAACGTCTGCTCTGGCGTTAACGTCGGTCGTCATCTTCTTGGAATTGTTGCCATGGAATTATTTACGATGTCC
Source organism: Limnoperna fortunei (assembly GCA_944474755.1). NCBI lineage: Eukaryota > Metazoa > Mollusca > Bivalvia > Mytilida > Modiolidae > Limnoperna > Limnoperna fortunei. The sequence continues at coordinate 96,829,657 of OX104114.1, read as the reverse complement.
AATCAGAATTGAAATTACATCAAGAATTGCAGGAAACCGACAAACTGGAGAAAAAACTAATAACACATCAACTACAGCAATGGTTCTGACTTGATTCTGGCACTTCAGAGGAAATGGTTGGTTAAACCAGGTATCATAGCATGTATTAGTGCCTGCTTCCATTACGGTAGTGTGTGAGTATGTATTGTCGGGTGTCGTACACAACTAGTCGGTAATAGGTGTATCTGATATCATCGCATCACTATAACTATAAAATGAATTTAAACATTGGGGAAACTATCTGCAATAGTGTTTTCAAACAAGAAAATAATAGAGCAAAATATAAGTGTTTTTTTATTTTTGAGTTTTATACCTAGTATTAGGTTTCCTACTACAAGACTTTAATGTTAGTTAGCAATAAGTTTTATACCTAGTATTAGGTTTCCTACTACAAGACTTTAATGTTAGTTAGCAATGAGTTTTATACCTAGTATTAGGTTTCCTACTACAAGACTTTAATGTTAGTTAGCAATGAGTTTTATACCTAGTATTAGGTTTCCTACTACAAGACTTTAATGTTAGTTAGCAATGAGTTTTATACCTAGTATTAGGTTTCCTACTACAAGACTTTAATGTTAGTTAGCAATGAGTTTTATACCTATAGGTTTCCTACTACAAGACCTTAATGTTAGTTAGCAATGAGTTTTATACCTAGTATTAGGTTTCCTACTACAAGACTTTAATGTTAGTTAGCAATGAGTTTTATACCTAGTATTAGGTTTCCTACTACAAGACTTTAATGTTAGTTAGCAATGACAATTCCTACCTGATTCCTTCCATTCTAATGACTGTCATCAACGTTTATTGTATTATTTCGATTTAATGTCTTACGTCATATAACTTCTGTTACAAGTAATTAAGTTTCAATAATGTACTTGATCACACATACTTGTAATGATTTGTTATCTATGTTATGTGTGTTTTTTACTTTTTTTTTCAGTCAGATGTAGTAAAACTGGTTATATTTGTGTTAATTTTGTTGACTTTGATTGATGTCATTTGTTGATATATATGTAACGTAATTAATATTTTAGATAGTCAACACGCTAACAACAACAATATGTATAAAAAAGGACGGGGTAATCCAATAAAGAGAGGCCTTGTAATTAAAAGGCTAAGGTATGATGGATAGTGAAAACAATTTAGCACAGCACGAAGTCATATACAGACTACTTGTAATAAGTTTGTTGTAAATTTGAACTTTTCCCAAATAAGTAAAGACGGGATTTCGTGGGTTGGTTCACGTCAAACGCAGATAAGCTGCACCTTATTTTCGCAACGGGGGATCTGTCGATGTGTTATGATTATGCATGTTAACCCATATTAATTTTTCAATGACTGACGTAAATGATCCCAAGAACAATTAGTTGGGTTGTGTGTGTGTGTGTGTGTGTGTGTGTAATCAATGTTTTTCTTTTTAAGTTCTTTGTCCTTTTTCTCATGTTGCTGTCAACTTAATTACCACTTATTTCATATCGTCTTACTTATCTTTTGAACCACTATTTACTAATTATTCCCTTTAGATTATCCCTTAGTCTGTTAACATACTATACTCGTTCGAGTACTCCTCCATCTGTTTACTAACTATACCCGCTAGGGAACCCCTTAGTCTGTTTAACCCTTTAGGGTACCCATTAGTTTGTTTAATCCCGTTAGGGGACCCCTTAGTCTGTTTAATCCCGTTAGGGGACCCCTTAGTCTATTAAATCAGTTAGGTTACCCCCTTAGTCTGTTTAACCTGTTTGGGTACCCCTTTGTCTGTTTGACCCTTTAGGGTACCCATTAGTCTAACTCGTTAAGGGTACCCCTTAGTCTGTTTAATCTCGTTTAATCTCGTTTGGGTACCCCTTAGTCTGATTAACCCGTGAGGGTACCCATTAGTTTTTTTAACCCTTTAAGATACCCTCAGTCTGTTTAACCCGTTTGGGTACCTCTTAATCTGTTTAATCCCGTTAGGGTACCCTTTACTCTGTTTAATTCCGTTTGGGTACCCGTTAATCTGTTTAATCCCGTTTGGGTACCCCTTAATCTGTTCAATCCCGTTAGGGGACCCCTTAATCTGTTCAATCCCGCTATAGGGTACCCCCTAGACTGTTAAATCACGTAAGTGTACCCCTTAGTCTGTTAAATCCCGTTTGGGTACCCCTTAGTCTGTTTAATCTAGTTTGGGTACCCCTTAGTCTGTTTAACCCGGTAGGATAACCCTTAGTTTGTCTAACCCTTTAAGATACCCTCCAGTTTGTTTAATCCCGTTAGGGTACCCATAAGTCCGTTTAATCCCGTCAGGGTACCCCTCAGTCTGTGTAACTCGTTATGGTACCCCTTAGTCTGTGTAGCTCGTTAGGGTACCCCTTAGTCTGTTAAACTCGTTAGGGTACCCCTTAGTGTGTTTAATCCCGTTAGGTTACCCCTTAGACTGTTTAATCCCGTTTGGGTACCCCTTAATCTGTTTTATCCCGTTTGGGTACCCCTTAATCTGTTTAATCCCGTTACGGTACCCCTTAGTCTGTTTAATCCCGTTACGGTACCCCTTAGTCTGTTAAATCCCGTTACGGTACCCCTTAGTCTGTTTAATCCCGCTACGGTACCCCTTAGTCTGTTAAATTCCGTTACGGTACACCTTAGTCTGTTTAATCCCATTACGGTACCCCTTAATCTGTTTAATCCCGCTACGGTACCCCTTAGTCTGTTTAATCCCGCTACGGTACCCCTTAGTCTGTTAAATTCCGTTACGGTACCCCTTAGTCTGTTAAATCCCATTACGGTACCCCTTAATCTGTTTAATCCCATTACGGTACCCCTTAGTCTGTTAAATTCCGTTACGGTACACCTTAGTCTGTTTAATCCCATTACGGTACCCCTTAGTCTGTTTAATCCCGTTACGGTACCCCTTAGTCTGTTTAATCCCGTTACGGTACCCCTTAGTCTGTTAAATCCCGTTACGGTACCCCTTAGTCTGTTTAATCCCGCTACGGTACCCCTTAGTCTGTTTAATCCCGTTACGGTACCTCTTAGTCTGTTTAATCCCGTTACGGTACCCCTTAGTCTGTTAAATCCAGTTACGGTACCCCTTAGTCTGTTTAATCCCATTACGGTACCCCTTAGTCTGTTTAATCCCATTACGGATACCCCTTAGTCTGTTAAATCCCGTTACGATACCCCTTAGTCTGTTAAATCCCGTTACGGTACCCCTTAGTCTGTTAAATCCCGTTACGGTACCCCTTAGTCTGTTTAATCCCATTACGGTACCCCTTAGTCTGTTTAATCCCATTACGGTACCCCTTAGTCTGTTTAATCCCGTTACGGTACCCCTTAGTCTGTTTAATCCCGCTACGGTACCCCTTAGTCTGTTTAATCCCGTTACGGTACCTCATAGTCTGTTTAATCCCGTTACGGTACCCCTTAGTCTGTTAAATCCAGTTACGGTACCCCTTAGTCTGTTTAATCCCATTACGGATACCCCTTAGTCTGTTTAATCCCATTACGGATACCCCATAGTCTGTTAAATCCCGTTACGGTACCCCTTAGTCTGTTTAATCCCATTACGGATACCCCTTAGCCTGTTTAATCCCGTTACGGTACCCCTTAGTCTGTTTAATCCCGTTACGGTTCCCCTTTGTCTGTTAAATCCCGTTACGGTACCCCTTAGTCTGTTTAATCCCGTTACGGTACCCCTTAGTCTGTTTAATCCCGTTACGGTACCCCTCAGTCTGTTTAATCCCGTTACGGTACCCCTTAGTCTGTTTAATCCCGTTACGGTTCCCCTTTGTCTGTTAAATCCCGTTACGGTACCCCTTAGTCTGTTTAATCCCGTTACGGTACCCCTTAGTCTGTTTAATCTCGCTACGGTACCCCTTAGTCTGTTTAATCCCGTTACGGTACCTCTTAGTCTGTTTAATCCCGTTACGGTACCCCTTAGTCTGTTAAATCCAGTTACGGTACCCCTTAGTCTGTTTAATCCCATTACGGATACCCCTTAGTCTGTTTAATCCCATTACGGATACCCCATAGTCTGTTAAATCCCGTTACGGTACCCCTTAGTCTGTTTAATCCCATTACGGATACCCCTTAGCCTGTTTAATCCCGTTACGGTACCCCTTAGTCTGTTTAATCCCGTTACGGTTCCCCTTTGTCTGTTAAATCCCGTTACGGTACCCCTTAGTCTGTTTAATCCCGTTACGGTACCCCTTAGTCTGTTTAATCCCGTTACGGTACCCCTCAGTCTGTTTAATCCCGTTACGGTACCTCTTAGTCTGTTTAATCCCATTACAGACATCACAACAATATTATTAAAGGTACGTCTATCGTCACGACAATGTTATAGGCTTTATATGACATTATAGAATTCTGTGATTTGGATCAAATTGTGTTAATAAACATCAATAGCGTTGACAATCGCGTGGGTACAAAAGCCAGGCCAATCATTTTGCCTGATTAACTGATTTGGCATTCTGGTCGTACATACATTGCTTTTTTCATCAAACAATCATGGAGATTTTACATGACAACTTTTATTTTAGCTGCATACGAGAGTATTTGATGATAGAATGATGAATTAGTAATAAAATAGCAGATCTTGTTAAAATTAATTGCATTTGAAGTAACAGGCTATTTTCTTTTATATTCATTCTTTGCTAAAAAATATATAATTGTATTGTCAAACTACACGCCATTGTTGTCCTTGTTTCATTCAAAATTTATTTGTGATATTTATTTTTAATTATAAAAAATCTTTAAAGTGTAAAGAAGATAAATAAAATCAAACGTAGATAGTCGGGGTCTGATTCAGGCTAAAGAGTAGCGTGCTGCGCGTTACTAGCAATTGCTCAAGTTTGCAGATTAAAGAAAACATTAGTACTTTTTATTGCCTAGACTTCATGAGCTTCCAGTTCTCTTTGCAGACTAATTCCCACACCGTCCCCCCCACCCCCATCAAGGTCGTAGATCCAGTTCAAATCATCGCCCCCTTATAACATGAAATCATGGATCCGCCCCTGGTAATTTTATAGTAATATACATATCGTAGTGCAGGATGAAGTGTTGTAAACTAGATCTAAACATGTCCTGTAGCAAAAAGAATCTTCCCGTTCTTGTTCTTTCTTATCAACAAATTTAATATTTAATTTTAGACATTGACTTTTGATTTAAGTACAAGGGGAAAATAAATGAAATTATCAAAACATGTATACTTCTAAAAAACAATATAAGTTTATCATGGGACATGTATTAATAACAGTCTATAGGCCTCATGTATGTGTATATATGTATTCAAACTTTATAAAAAAAATATTGTTTATTCTAATATGACGTCCTTAAAATGCTTTGGAAACAAATTCCTATTTAAATATTAAATAAAACATAAAGGTAATTTTATTTTGATGTCGTTTTCATTATTTCATTAAAAATGAGTCAAAACTACACTATTTGTTGTTGGCAATAAGCAGGACAATGTTTTTGACAACATATTTGTACATGTGCATTTTAAACATTTTGGACCTACATTTAGCTATGCTGTTCCAACCATTTCTCCAGCGTGCAAAATGTCATGTCACGATCTGGCATTCAGTTTTATTGTTCTTTGTTCTGATTGTTACATTATATTGTTGATGTTAATAAATATGTTACTCCGTTCGTTTTTAATTTATATTTCTTCTATGTTTATACCAATAATTATACAATTACTGACTTTGATTGAACCTTGCGGCTCGGTTGGTTAGCGACCGCATATCAAGTCAGTAACTGTATAATTAATGAATAAAACCATCAAATCTTCTACCGCAGCATATCTATTAGCAGCAGACGCGTGCATTGTTGTTTACAGGATTTTTGTGTTACAAGCTCTTAAATTAATCAGAGCAGAAAACAGGTCAATATTTGATTCCGCTTGACCGCTTATGCAGCAAAGAAAAATAACCATATTCTAGTACTGCTACGATTTAACATGATCTGAAAGTAGTTTTTAGACCAACCAACAACAAAAAGCGCCAAATTTCTATTCATGTTATAATACACATTATCTATTAAACAACCTAGAAAAACAATTTGTGTGACAAACAACGCGGAGTAATTTAAATCAACAAAAATAAATTGTGCACGATTTAAAACAAGAACAGGGATTTGTTTAATGAAATGCTTCATGATGAAAATGTCCGATCAACCCTTTCATATCAATGAAACTATAAAAGAATAAATTCATTTTCTTAAATTTACATTTTATTTCATTAAAATAAGGCCAAGTTCCTGATTTAAATCGTGCACTATGTATTTTCGTTGATTTACTTCGCATTGTTTGTTTACTGTGGACGTCTTCAAAGAAGCGCGTGCTCTTCATGGCTACCGGTTTCCTTGAAAAATGCAAAGAATGATTCTATGTCATCTGTAAAGATTTTAACCAATGAAAATCCACGATATTGATGAAAGCATGCGTAATTTAATATTGATGTATGAAAGCGTCGACCTAAGCAAATTTTCATAATGAAGCGCTATTCGTTGAAAATGTGCTTCAGTCAACGCTTTCATACGTAAATGAAACTTCAAAAGAATGCATTCAATTCTTAATTATAAATATTGTATTATCCTCTATTTTGGGAACGGTATCAGCGAATCATTACATCATTTAATCCCAGTTAGAGGCAATTTATACAAGAACAAAATAATACAATGAAGAAATGTATGAGAAGATGAGTTTCTTCACAAACCAGTCACACGTTGGTAAAACATAGGAATGTAACAGACGTACACTCTCTCTAAGAGTATAATTGTGTTAAATGGTTGCAACTTAATGTCAATCTTCATATCATCGTCCTGTCAGTGATGACGTAGTCAGAAACAATGCTAAATAACAAGTGGAGATCTATTTTAACTTTATATGAACACGAGTTGTTGATAATTTCTTTGATTAGACGTGTAACAATTTAAGATAAGAGGTTAATGTACACGTTACAACTTCTTTTAAATTTTTATTGTTTACCACAGTCTGTTTACCACAGTCTGTTTACCACAGTCTTTTTACCACAGTCTGTTTACCACAGTCTGTTTACCACAGTCTTTTTTTGGCTATATTTTGTATAATACTTAGACGTGGCTGGTGCCTCAGTGGACACGACATAAATACAACATATGACTTAAATTTAACATGCAAGTTTGATCTTTTAGCGAAAACAACATGATGGTACGATGTCATAGCCAACTTAACCACAATATTCGGTAAATAATAGTCATCTTAGTCAATCATTTCAATGTTAGCCCGCATTTACTTTGATTTCTGTATTCAGTTTTGCATGTGCTCCGCACCAGTTTTCAGAATACTTCTTTTTTCTTTGTAAATCGAGCAAATACTGTCGGGAACTGTTGTACTATAACCTAAACGAACTAAACTTGACAACAATATAACGCTGGCGGTGGAAACAGACGTGTTTCTTTAAAATACAAAAAATCCCTTTCAGTTTTACACTATACAAACTCAATATATATGTCTTAAACACACTGGAATAACGAAATTGCAGTTATATAAAAAATGTATAAATCAACTACAAAAATTGTATTTAACCTGGATATACTTGAATGTACCATTGACCAATGTAACTGTACTCGTTTTGTTATTTTTCATTTAGCTGTTCAGTTATAGATAGCTTTTATAACATTATTTATCATGATTGTTCATGTTCAATTGTAAAACCTAAATTATCCAACAATTATATTGTTAAACAGAATTTTAAAAATATTTATTTTTGACGCTGTTATTTGTTAACAGTATCAATATTTTAACCACCAAATACACGAAAACTTCCTACCTGTTTCCTGTCCGTCTTCCGTCCCGTCTTTCGATTCACCTCCAATTTTTCCAGTAATAGAATTCCGATCAAGCGTCGTCAATTTCTTTTTCCAATCGATGGAGGTTCCTCGTAGGTTAATTCTGTGCAAACAAAATAGCGGAAGTTTATATATATTATTAATTGCGACACCCTTTGAGCGTTTTCTTATTATAAATGAAACTATTTTAAATTATTTTTGACGATATCTTAATTAATAATGCATCCTTCCAACTTATTTGATGGCATATGCTAATCAACATCGACGTTTTCAGATAAAACCATAGTTTTTGTACATATTAGGAAAAAATCAGAGTAAATCAATTAGTTTCGAAGCTTTAAGATCTTCAATTAAGATCGCATTTTATTACATTCGCTTCTAGTGATGGCATTAGCATGATAAATTACTGTAGGCGTCATGCAAACTTTTATATAGAATAATTACGATCACAATTATTACACGGGAGTTTTTAAAACTTCATCCTTTTAAAGATAATCACTTTGGCTGCGTGGTGCATTTTCTATGTAGATTTCTAATTCTAGGAATAAGAATTTTACAGAAACAAAGGGGACAATAAAGGCTTATTATCATGTTATCACTCCAAATAAACTGCTATTTTGAGGGGGCCACCAACCCTCTTGTCAACATTACGGTGTTGACATGAAATATCTCTCGTCGTTTTCGTGTATTTTGCACCCAATTTGATCTAAGTGTGCAAAGAAATAACTGCGCGGCAAACGCATGCCTTTAGTATTTAATTAATATTATTTAATGTATCTTTGATGTTTAATCTTTCATGAGAAATTTCCAGAGCCACCACGCCTCAAATGTTTGTTGTGTGGCCATAACTGCAATACACTAAAGGTGGATCGGGGTTTGTCGCAGAGTTGATTTCCTTATAATTTCCTGTTATGGATGTTTAAGTATAAAAATTCATTACTAATTTTATTACATTTAAACCATAATTAACAATCAATTATCACATATCAAAGTTCTTCACGAAAAATGTTCAAAAACATCTATCATTAACATATCTCCCCAAACTACTTTAATTCTACCCAATGTACACGTCATTACACTATACGTAGTGTGTGTTCCTAAACAAATCTATAGACGTATTACACATGCCAATATTCACCGCGTAGGATTATTTTAATATTTATATTTCTAGGCAGATGACAGCTTTTGGTTCAAGTTCTGCTATTTTCATAATAACTACGAGGAAGAGCCAAATATAGCATCAGTTTAGTCTGGTCACTGTCAACAACATGTTAATGCCACGGAGGCAAAACGATATTTAAAGAAAAAAAAATCTTCAGATTTTTCAATCTCCACGCAAAGGATTTTGGGTATCCTACGTCAACCACAATCAATTATGTCTGGGAACCAGTTATGTTCTCTGTGCCGGAGAGTGCAGATTTTTATCCCCATATTTGAACGTACATGTATACATGTATTGAGTTTTGAATGTTTGAGTTGTCATTTTAATATTTGACTGGCACAAATACTTCCGATTGTTACGTTTAAATTCAATACAATTGTTGTCATATAACAAATCATAAATATATTTATCCTGCAATCATTACATTTGCTGTGGTAAATCTCCTGGTACCCATGACCTCACTTCTTACGATAATTTGTATTCTGTTCTGTTTTACGACGTATGTGACGTCGGTGTCACTAGAATACGCGCCGAAAATTTCAACTCAAAAATCGGCTAGAAATGAACGATTTTCAATATTTAAAATGTATTTTAGGGTTGCAGGATAAAAACAATATTCGTACATTGTCAGAAATTATAAAGTTTATTTGTACTCTCCGCGAAACGGGTGAGAAATGCTCGGCAGAGCCTCGCATTTCTACCTGTTTCTAAGGCTCGTACAAATTATATTTTTTGTCAATGTACGAATATTGTATATATACATTTAACGCACGCAAATATTTCCCGAGAAAGCGTATGCCGTGTATATAAATTATAGTCTTAGTAAAAATGTGCTTATTTTCATTGTTATTATAATAGAAGTCTATTGTATGTAATATGTATTTCATTACACCAAATGATATTAACACCATAATATCTGCAAATTAATTATTTATCAGTGGAGTGTTCATAGGAGATTGCGATGTGAAAGATGTTAGTTTACGGATGAAATATGTACTTCATTCGTTTTGTGCTCTCCACTTGCGCAAAGATATAAAATTTCCGATGGTCTTTGCCATAAACTTTTTAAGAACAAAGTTGGTTTTCAGTAAATACTTCAACAAATCTCGCCATTGGTCTATTTATAATCAATAAATTAGCGGATCGCGAAAATAAAATATTGAAATGCCTCAAACAACCGGCTGATTACTACATCACGATCGCTATCATAGAATGTTGTGTGCCGATGACGGTTGCCAGGGATTAAACCACATAGTTTCCCGGAGACCTTTCTTGAAAATTTCTTCGAAAAATGAATGTGTATTGCACTTGCAGCAGAAGGTTAACCTCTCCCTGGCCAATCAAATGCATGTGTTCTATACTTTGTAGTCAAAATTAAGTCACCCTCCATTCTATATCTTACATCCATGTACCGATTGTTAACTTGTGATCGAATATGTTGCTGCAATAAAACATGTTTGACGTCAATCAATCAATCAATCAATCAATCAATCAATCAATCAATCAATCAATCAATCAATCAATCAATCAATCAATCATGTAAAATGTATTGGAAGCTGACAAACTGTATCATAAAAAGATTAGGAATTCTTCTAAATTCTGGATTCTAATATTTGTTTTGAATTTACGACATAACAAACGAGTGTGGACTGTCAGCACGCTCACAAAGGGATACCCCCGTCTTCGCTTTCAAGTCCAATTATCCGAGGTCAATAAAAATCCTTCATGCACATCTACATCTTTCATGAAGTGGTTTAGGAGGAGTTGCGCTTACAAGGGATGTGGACAGACGGACAGACAGCGTGATTCCTATATACCCCCAAAACAAGTTTCCGCCGGGGATTAGGGAATACCAATTATTGCTATATTCAAAAAGCTGAATTCGTAATAACGCTTTAAAATGAGTCCCATGGATTACAGTCGGCTGTACAGACAATATAGGTAAGTGTTAGAAAATATTAAAATTCCTACGCGTTCTCTGTTGTATCGTTCCCATTACCAATACAATTTATTATGCCGAAAGCTCCTAGCACACCCTAAAATGCCCTAGACAGCAGAGGATTTCCGGGTTGATTTCGATAACATAATATATGAATAGTATTTACCTTTTATTATCATTAAGGTGCGAAAATGTGTATACTAGATAAATAAGTATTCAAAAAATATAAAAAACGGTGGATCCACAATTTGAGATTCACAACTGCAACCCCAAATAAATGTGCCTTTTACAATCGACTCGTTGGTACATAACGTTTCAATTATAGTAAAAATATAATAGTTGCAGGATTCAATTCTTGTTCGTGAATAACAATATGATGAAGCTATTCACGAATTCGGAAACGGAAATACGGAATTATTATGTCATGATTGCATATACTCGTTACAAATATCGTTTTAATTGCTGGAACTTGGACGTTTTCTGACTATTTATTTAATTGCTAACACATTAGACATTGCTGATTCCACTTGACATTTTCTTAGAAACTTTCCAATCCAGCAAGGGAAGCTCTTAGTCAGCCAATTTGTATTCCATTGATTATCAGTAAGGATATAGGAACGTTCCTGTCACAAGTGTTGATTAGAATTTATTTAATGAGATATTCCAAGTACTGATTGTGTTTTAAAAGACATTGTTATAGCTGATACAACACGTCAAACAGTCAATAACAAAATCCCATAAAAAGATATTATAAAATATTGTACCGCAAGATTTTAGCATGAATATTCATTAATATTATCCGGAACTGCAACTTTCTTAACTTTCTCGTACATATTTAGTTTGTTTGAATGGTGTTTATCGCCATTTCGGCAATTTTTAAAGTATATCAAGATTTCCAGCTTTTATTGGGGGAGGAAGCCGAAGTACCCAGAGAAGACTCCCGACCTGCGCTGTCGTATAGGAACACAGCCTGAACATTTCGCATCCGTAATTGTGCAGAGAACGCTTTACTTTTAAATTTAACTTCTTGGTTTTTATCCTTACCTGCTTTATGGCGCATGGGTATTTTTTAATTGTCTTTGGGTGCGCATTTTGGGAAAGATGAAATGATAGAAAAGAACTGACCGCCAAACGGGGACATACCCCAATACGTGGCTATTGCTATGGCTCCAGTCGAACACTTTAAATAAACATTATACTAGTACAATATTCTTATTCATTTCAAAGCAACTCAAATTCCGCTAAAGAAAAACCAAAAAATATTACACGAAGATTTTTTTTAAAGAATAATATTATTAATATACTGTCAAACTAGTCAAAACCTCATAAGTGGATATGGCTTCCATATTCCTTACATGGTGCCCAAAACATTTCAATTTATTTTAAATAAGATATTGTTTAAAGTAAATCGTATGTCGCACAGGTTGCCTGGTTTAATTGTCTATAATTCTGACTGTTCTAATAGCACAGGTTCGACTGTATCGATTCCTTAGACGATCTTAGACTATTTTATAAAATTGACTGGCATCTGGATTAAAATAATACTTCCTTCTGCCATTGGCTTCTATATATAACAATGTTCATCTCAAAGAACACATTGATCATATTATCTAAATACGTTAAACAGAATACTTAATTGAAGATTTCAGACAATAAGGAAGTAGAACACAACAGGAGTTTAAAATTCATTAAAACTGATTTGAAGGTACGCTGGAAATATAACTTCCTGATCCACACGTTGCACCCGTCGTGTTTTTCATTGAAATTTTCTAGTATAGTTATAGTACTTATAATCAATTCAAAACTCGACATAATTTAGTCATAGCTAGCACTTTGGACTGCTCTATGTAGCGGTCGCCATACATTTTAGTGATATTCGAACAAACAGACCCACTTAGGCAGGTTTTTTGGTCTTGTTTGATTTGATTCTCTCATCAAAAACATGAAAGTAAAAAAAAAACAACAATTAATGGGTTAATATTACCTTTCATGGTTGTGTATTACTTTAAATGCTTTCAGAAAATTTAACAAGTTAACAAAACATGTGGCAAGACATTAATGTATTTGAAGATTGTTTGTTTGTTTGAATGGTGTTTAACGCCACTTTCAGCAATTTTTCAGCTATTTCATGGCGTCCAGTTTTTATTGGGGAAGGAAGCCGGAGTACCCGGAGAGACCCGACCTGCGGTAGGAAAACTGGCAATCCTTGTCAATTAAGATTGGAATCGAGTACACCATGTCTGCAGTGAGAATCGAACCCGCATTCTCAGTGTTGACAGACCACGTGATTAATAGTAGACGAATTACCTTGACCACTCGGCCACCGAGGCCCCTGTGTTTGAAGAATTGCATGCGTCAATTACACAGTTTACAGTCACACAAAAAAGCTTAGAACGATTTCCACTCCCCTTGAAAATGTTGTTGTAGCTGTAAAACGTTGTCCAGCTCTGTCGACTCTTCAAATGAATTACAGAAAATCGTCAATAAAGATAATACCAAACAATTTAAGTGACGTTGTTCGTTCAATTAAGCATTAATAAACCATTTCGGCAAATCACTTAGACATTTAAAAACGCGTAAGACAGTTTGTTTGTATTGTTTTAAGTATATATTTTGATACAATGTATAGTTAAATAAAATAATTAATTGTTATGTATTGAAACAATCGTCACGCCACTCTATGACTGAAATATTGTCCAAGTTTCCAGTAAGAATAAACCAATAAATAAGTAAATCAATCAATCAATCGACGAATCAATCAAGTAAGCAAGCAAGCAACCAATAAATCAAGCAATAATCCAATCGTAAGAAAATTCCTCATGACTTTGGAACTAAAATATTCCTCAACAATACTGCGTCTTATAAATCCAGAAGAAAAGCTTTAATATAAGTTCTGGATTATGTATTGTCCTAATAAAAAAGCTCTCAAATGTTCTTCTACAGACTGTTCATCTATTTGTTGCCTTAACGAATCTAACCTTTTAGATTTTCAACTACGCGGTAATATCTATTACTTTGCAAAGCAATGTAATCTTACAGTGAAGAAAAGATTCTGTTTTAAGCCTCTGCCTAAGGCAAAAATCGTTTGGTTTTAAAATGTCATCGCATTTTCCTAACGACGTTTCTTTCCGGATTTATGGCGTAGGTGGAATTATATAGAACAATTGTACTCGCTCAAAAGTTCAGGATATATATGTTATTGTTAGATTGATTGATTGATTGATTGATTGATTGATTGATTGGTTGATTGATTGATTAGATGTTTCTTTTACGTCTAGCGAGCAGTATCACTGCTATATTCAGAACGAGAGCAAGTTAACAAACAATTAATTAACGGAAATAGTGATGGGATTGAAAATAGGGAACGAAATTGCGACTGCCACTGGAAAAGTATGGAGTATTTGGGAGGGGCGTTGAATTTAGCCTGTTGTAGCGGCTACAATGAGCCTACTATTTTTCGAAATTTACAAAAAGTCTTTATCGTACAAGGAGCGTGGAACTCTTCAAACATGAAACCCACTACGGTCCGCTGCCAGGCTTTCCCCAAACATGTAACCCACTACGGTCCGCTGCCAGGCTTTCCCCAAACATGTAACCAACTACGGTCCGCTGCCAGGCTTTCCCCAAACATGTAACCCACTACGGTCCGCTGCCAGGCTTTCCCCAAACATGTAACCCACTACGGTCCGCTGCCAGGCTTTCCTATTATTACCTGACACACCCCAAGGAGAGGGTCTCGCCTATCCGCCACCCGGGGCGCGCGGCTGCTCTGTGTTATTGTTAGAAACGAATAATTTAAGAGTTATGGTTGTAGACCCTTTATTAGTTTATTTATTTATCTAAAATTAAGTCTCATCTTTCTTGAATTATGCAAAACATAGACACGAAAATAAAGTGTCGATTGCATGCGTTGTTTATTTATTTATTTTGTTTGTTGGTTCGTTTTAGTGTTTTACGTTTCCCCCTATTCTCTTATACTTAATAAACAAAAACAGAAAACTGAGCTTGACTAAAATTTCACACATGAACGCTCATATCCTTTTAATTATACATTAAAGAATTAATACTGACCAAAATAATCCAAATTAAACTTTATTTACAATAAATGAACAACAAGCTACTCGGTTGTGCATATATAACCTGTTTTCCCGGTGTATATTTAAATATACTAGCAAATTAAATAGCGTGGTGCAAACTCAAATCTTTCGCAATCTGTGGGATTACTAAAGCTGCGGGTTGGAATCTCAGTGCGGGTACGGTGTGCTCGACTCTTACCTTAGTGAGCAGAATTGCCAGTTTTCTGGGTCGGGAGTTTCCACCGGATACTCCGTATTCCTCCCCAATAAAACTGGATGCGGCTGAAACATTCTGTAAAGAGGCGCTAAACCACAAAAAAGAACAACCCAACACAAAACTCCACAAATCCTCGTACAATGAGAGTTTTGACTACAAGGATTCTGTGTTTTTCTGGTTGTCTAAGTTACGTGTTAGTTAGCTCTTTACGTTTTGTTAACTACTTATAACGTCATTATTCAGGATTCTCATTATTTCAAGGTTAACACTATACAGCCAAATACAATATTAGTCGGCATTTATTCAGATTTAGAAATCAGCTGGGCACGCCACTTAGTCTGACTCAAATCAGGATCGTAGCAATAGTTATTTTGTGATTTCACAAAATAACTATACTTTAAGGGACACCACGGGATACCAGGGGTATGCCCCCTCCCCCCCCCCCCCGGAAAATGTTGAATTGGTTGAATGTTGATTGCAGTATTTCAGCTATATTCAGGACGAGTACAAAATGGGTATGATGGGACACATGGAACAAAGATTTGACTGCCACTGGAAAAGTACGGAGTATTGGCTAGGGTCGGAGAATTTAACCTTTTGTAGCGGCTACAATGAGCATACTCTTTTTTCGAAATCTACAAAAGGGGTCTTTATCTTGCAAGGAGTGTGGCACTCTCCAAAAAAGTTACCCACTATGGTCCGCTGCCAGGTTTTTCGTATTATGACCTGACAACCCCCCTCCAACTAGAAGGTCTCCCCTATCCGCCACCCGGGGGCGCGCTGGGCTGCTATGTGGGTCGAGCACTTGGAACCATCCCAGTATGGTCCCAGAAAAAAACAAATGTGCTATTCGGAACATGTTGCAGAGTTCTACGGTGCATTATTTGGTACTGAAAATGGGCAGTTTATTTATTGCAGACCACGACCTGTATATATTTTGGGGGGTCAATACCATGTGGATGCAGCCGCGTAAAGATGCATACATTGTAAAGAAGCGTTAGAAAGTTGCGAAGGTTTTAGATTTATAACACATCGGCCAACCTAACGCTATGAAGGTTTGGGGTTTAGCACGTTATGAAGGTTTTGGGTTTAGCACGTTATAAAGGTTTGGGGTTTAGCGCGTTATGAAGGTTTGGGGTTTAGCACGTTATGAAGGTTTGGGGTTTAGTACGTTATGAAGGTTTGGGGTTTAGCACGTTATGAAGGTTTGGGGTTTAGCACGTTACAAAGGTTTGGGGTTTAGCACGTTACGAAGGTTTAGGGTTTAGCACGTTATGAAGGTTTGGGGTTTAGCACGTTATGAAGGTTTGGGGTTTAGCACGTTATGAAGGTTTGGGGTTTAGCACGTTACGAAGGTTTGGGGTTTAGCACGTTATGAAGGTTTGGGGTTTAGCGCGTTATGAAGGTTTGGGGTTTAGCACGTTATGAAGGTTTGGGGTTTAGCACGTTATGAAGGTTTGGGGTTTAGCACGTTATGAAGGTTTGGGGTTTAGCACGTTACGAAGGTTTGGGGTTTAGCACGTTACGAAGGTTTGGGGTTTAGCACGTTATGAAGGTTTGGGGTTTAGCGCGTTATGAAGGTTTGGGGTTTAGCACGTTATGAAGGTTTGGGGTTTAGCACGTTATGAAGGTTTGGGGTTTAGCACGTTATGAAGGTTTGGGGTTTAGCACGTTATGAAGGTTTGGGGTTTAGCACGTTACGAAGGTTTGGGGTTTAGCACGTTATGAAGGTTTGGGGTTTAGCACGTTATGCCGCCTAAAGTTATAAAGGTTGTAGGTGTAAAACACATTGGTCTACCTTTGTTTTCTGTCACGATCGGCGGGAGGTCGGCACATTAAATTTGTATTATTTAACACGTTTAATGACCGTCATTTGGCATAGAATTATATTACTAGCGTTATGTCGTTTATATAGAGCGTAGTAATCGGTTCCCTGACAAATAAAATAGAAGGATAATACATAATATTCTGTCTGCTGTTTTGATTGGGAGTGACATTTTCTCCACCTAGTGTCCTTTGTAGCAAAACTGTGAAAGAAAGTAAATAATTTTTTGAGTCGGATATAAACGTCTAAGTATTATGACAACCATATAATATATACTCACTCAAAATAGAAACGCAACATCGGATACATTTTTTCAAATCATTTTTTTTTGTTGCGGACAAATAACATATAAATATTCAAATATGTATACACAACATCATAATTACCTCCTAGTAAAAGGTTTCCATTTGAAAACCTTTACGTTCATCCACCCCTGAACGACTGTGGTCAAAATCTGGAACACACTTTGAATTACGCATTGCTAAAAACAGGGTCGACTTTCACGTGCAAATCATGGGTATTTTTTTTTAACTCAGACAATCGGTATAAAACCTCGTTATTTCTTTTATTGACTGCATTAGTAAATAAAATTATGATGAGGTGATGCTATGCCAAGGTTAGATGCTGCTACCCGGAATTACGCTTTCGGTCGAATCAAGGCCGGGGAATCACAGAATATTGTTGCCAGAACGTACAATGTTCATCTTGACACATCCTCACAAATCAGGGTTTATGTGTCCATATGTGACGTGTCCACGAAACCCTGGCAAACTATGCTAGGAAATTCCCGGGCTAGAAGTCACTATTTTGATTGGCTACATCATGCAATCCTGCATGTAACCAACCCACAAGACCAACTCACTCACAAACAAATAAAAGTTCTTTAAAATTGCATTAAGAAATTAATTTTACTATTAAGGTATTCTCAATTCCATGTTTCTTGTGTATTTTGGCAGCAGCGATCGTCGACCTAACGTATGAATATTTTGCTGATTTTAAAGTACCAAATGTAATTCATAAACCATTTTTTTAATTTTAACAAATACAATTTAAAGCTATAACTTTATTTTCTTTATCGAACACAAGAATAGTTTTAAATTTCACAAATCATTAACGTCAGTTATATCATACAAATCATTCTGAATCGCCGTCGATATTGAATGCCGCCACTTTTGTTTACATTTGGTTACGCTAAAAATAGTTCGGTCAACGTCATTTATCCAAGAATAAATTGAGTCAACTTCATTTATTAAAACGAAAGTAATATCGACCAATCAAATAAACGTATTTCTAAATATGCAAATCATACCAGAATTATCATAGAATACACCTATTACTAATTATCATGGGATACACCTGTTACCGATTATCATGGTATACCCATATTACTGACAAGTAGTGTAAAATACCCACTTATTTTATCAACAAAAACTTCAGTCATGGAAGCGGGAGGTTTGGTATGCCATAAAACCTGGTTTAACTGACCATTTCGTACGAAACGCCTGAACCAAGTCAGGACCATTGGTGAACAATCATAACAATCATGGACTGAAAACAACGGTATCGTTTTTACTGTAACAATCATTGACTGAAAACACTGGTATCGTTTGTACTATTACAATCATGGACTGAGAACACCGGTATCGTTTGCACTATAACAATACTGAGAACACCTGTATTGTTTGTACTATAAGAATCATGTACTGAGAACACATGTATTGTTTGTACTATAACAATCATGGACTGAGAACACAGGTATCGTTTGTACCGATTGAGAACCCCGGTATCGTTTGTGCCATAACCATCATTGATTGAGAACACCGGTATCGTTTGTACTATTACAATCATGGACTGAGAACACCGGTATCGTTTGCACTATAACAATACTGAGAACACCTGTATTGTTTGTACTATAAGAATCATGTACTGAGAACACATGTATTGTTTGTACTATAACAATCATGGACTGAGAAATCATTTTTTTTTTTGTTGCGGACAAATAACATATAAATATTCAAATATGTATACACAACATCATAATTACCTCCTAGTAAAAGGTTTCCATTTGAAAACCTTTACGTTCATCCACCCCTGAACGACTGTGGTCAAAATCTGGAACACACTTTGAATTACGCATTGCTAAAAACAGGGTCGACTTTCACGTGCAAATCATGGGTATTTTTTTTTAACTCAGACAATCGGTATAAAACCTCGTTATTTCTTTTATTGACTGCATTAGTAAATAAAATTATGATGAGGTGATGCTATGCCAAGGTTAGATGCTGCTACCCGGAATTACGCTTTCGGTCGAATCAAGGCCGGGGAATCACATAATATTGTTGCCAGAACGTACAATGTTCATCTTGACACATCCTCACAAATCAGGGTTTATGTGTCCATATGTGACGTGTCCACGAAACCCTGGCAAACTATGCTAGGAAATTCCCGGGCTAGAAGTCACTATTTTGATTGGCTACATCATGCAATCCTGCATGTAACCAACCCACAAGACCAACTCACTCACAAACAAATAAAAGTTCTTTAAAATTGCATTAAGAAATTAATTTTACTATTAAGGTATTCTCAATTCCATGTTTCTTGTGTATTTTGGCAGCAGCGATCGTCGACCTAACGTATGAATATTTTGCTGATTTTAAAGTACCAAATGTAATTCATAAACCATTTTTTTAATTTTAACAAATACAATTTAAAGCTATAACTTTATTTTCTTTATCGAACACAAGAATAGTTTTAAATTTCACAAATCATTAACGTCAGTTATATCATACAAATCATTTTGAATCGCCGTCGATATTGAATGCCGCCACTTTTGTTTACATTTGGTTACGCTAAAAATAGTTCGGTCAACGTCATTTATCCAAGAATAAATTGAGTCAACTTCATTTATTAAAACGAAAGTAATATCGACCAATCAAATAAACGTATTTCTAAATATGCAAATCATACCAGAATTATCATAGAATACACCTATTACTAATTATCATGGGATACACCTGTTACCGATTATCATGGTATACCCATATTACTGACAAGTAGTGTAAAATACCCACTTATTTTATCAACAAAAACTTCAGTCAAGGAAGCGGGAGGTTTGGTATGCCATAAAACCTGGTTTAACTGACCATTTCGTACGAAACGCCTGAACCAAGTCAGGACCATTGGTGAACAATCATAACAATCATGGACTGAAAACAACGGTATCGTTTTTACTGTAACAATCATTGACTGAAAACACTGGTATCGTTTGTACTATTACAATCATGGACTGAGAACACCGGTATCGTTTGCACTATAACAATACTGAGAACACCTGTATTGTTTGTACTATAAGAATCATGTACTGAGAACACATGTATTGTTTGTACTATAACAATCATGGACTGAGAACACAGGTATCGTTTGTACCGATTGAGAACCCCGGTATCGTTTGTGCCATAACCATCATTGATTGAGAACACCGGTATCGTTTGTACTATAACAATCGTGGACTGAAAACAACGATATTGTTTGTACTATAAGAGTCGTGGACTGAGAACACCGGTATCGTTTGTACTATAACAATCATGGACTGAGAACGCCGGTATCATTTGTACTATAACAATCGTGGACTGAAAACACCGGTATTGTTTGTACTATAAGAGTCGTGGACTGAGAACACCGGTATCGTTTGTACTATAACAATCATGGACTGAGAACGCCGGTATCGTTTGTACTATAACAATCATGTACTGGGAACGCCGGTATCGTTTGTACTATTACAATCATGGACTGAGAACACCGGTATGGTTATTACAGTAACAATCGTGGAATGAGAACACCTGTATCGTTTGTACAATAACAATCATGGACTGACAACACCGGTATTGTTTGTACTATAACAATCATGGACTGAGAACACCGGTATTGTTTGTACTATAACAATCATGTACTAAGAACACCTGTATCGTCTGTACTGTAACATCATTGACTGAGAACACCGGTATCGTTTGTACTATAACACTCATGGACTGAGAACACCGGTATCGTTTGTACTATAACAATCATGGACTGAGAACGCCGGTATCATTTGTACTATAGCAATCGTGGACTGAAAACACCGGTATTGTTTGTACTATAAGAGTCGTGGACTGAGAACACCGGTATCGTTTGTACTATAACAATCATGGACTGAGAACGCCGGTATCGTTTGTACTATAACAATCATGTACTGGGAACGCCGGTATCGTTTGTACTATAACAATCATGGATTGAGAACACCGGTATGGTTATTACAGTAACTGACCATTTCGTACGAAACGCCTGAACCAAGTCAGGACCATTGGTGAACAATCATAACAATCATGGACTGAAAACAACGGTATCGTTTTTACTGTAACAATCATTGACTGAAAACACTGGTATCGTTTGTACTATTACAATCATGGACTGAGAACACCGGTATCGTTTGCACTATAACAATACTGAGAACACCTGTATTGTTTGTACTATAAGAATCATGTACTGAGAACACATGTATTGTTTGTACTATTACAATCATGGACTGAGAACACAGGTATCGTTTGTACCGATTGAGAACCCCGGTATCGTTTGTGCCATAACCATCATTGATTGAGAACACCGGTATCGTTTGTACTATAACAATCGTGGACTGAAAACACCGATATTGTTTGTACTATAAGAGTCGTGGACTGAGAACACCGGTATCGTTTGTACTATAACAATCATGGACTGAGAACGCCGGTATCATTTGTACTATAACAATCGTGGACTGAAAACACCGGTATTGTTTGTACTATAAGAGTCGTGGACTGAGAACACCGGTATCGTTTGTACTATAACAATCATGGACTGAGAACGCCGGTATCGTTTGTACTATAACAATCATGTACTGGGAACGCCGGTATCGTTTGTACTATAACAATCATGGACTGAGAACACCGGTATGGTTATTACAGTAACAATCGTGGAATGAGAACACCTGTATCGTTTGTACAATAACAATCATGGACTGACAACACCGGTATTGTTTGTACTATAACAATCATGGACTGAGAACACCGGTATTGTTTGTACTATAACAATCATGTACTAAGAACACCTGTATCGTCTGTACTGTAACATCATTGACTGAGAACACCGGTATCGTTTGTACTATAACACTCATGGACTGAGAACACCGGTATCGTTTGTACTATAACAATCATGGACTGAGAACGCCGGTATCATTTGTACTATAGCAATCGTGGACTGAAAACACCGGTATTGTTTGTACTATAAGAGTCGTGGACTGAGAACACCGGTATCGTTTGTACTATAACAATCATGGACTGAGAACGCCGGTATCGTTTGTACTATAACAATCATGTACTGGGAACGCCGGTATCGTTTGTACTATAACAATCATGGACTGAGAACACCGGTATGGTTATTACAGTAACAATCGTGGAATGAGAACACCTGTATCGTTTGTACTATAACAATCATGGACTGACAACACCGGTATTGTTTGTACTATAACAATCATGGACTGAGAACACCGGTATTGTTTGTACTATAACAATCATGTACTAAGAACACCTGTATCGTCTGTACTGTAACATCATTGACTGAGAACACCGGTATCGTTTGTACTATAACACTCATGGACTGAGAACACCGGTATCGTTTGTACTATAACACTCATGGACTGAGAACACCGGCATTGTTTGTACTGTAACATCATGGACTGAGAACACCGGTATCGTTTGTACTGTAACATCATGGACTGAAGACACCGGTATCGCTTGTACTATAACACTCATGGACTGAGAACACCGTTATTGTTTGTACTGTAACATCATGGACTGAGAACACCGGTATGGTTATTACAATAACAATCGTGGAATGTGAACACCTGTATCGTTTGTACTATAACAATCATGGACTGAGAACACCGGTATTGTTTGTACTATAACAATACTGAGAACACCTGTATTGTTTGTACTATAACAATCATGGACTGAGAACACCGGTATCGTTTGTACTGTAACAATCATTGACTTAAACAATGGTATCGATTGTACTCATGGACTGAGAACACTGGTATTGTAAGAACTATAAAAATCATGGACTGAGAACACCGGTATCGTTTGTACAATAACAATCATGGACTGAGAACACCGGTATCGTTTGTACTATAACAATCATGGACTGAGAACACCGGTATGGTTATTACAGTAACAATCGTGGAATGAGAACACCTGTATCGTTTGTACTATAACAATCATGGACTGACAACACCGGTATTGTTTGTACTATAACAATCATGGACTGAGAACACCGGTATTGTTTGTACTATAACAATCATGTACTAAGAACACCTGTATCGTCTGTACTGTAACATCATTGACTGAGAACACCGGTATCGTTTGTACTATAACACTCATGGACTGAGAACACCGGTATCGTTTGTACTATAACACTCATGGACTGAGAACACCGGCATTGTTTGTACTGTAACATCATGGACTGAGAACACCGGTATCGTTTGTACTGTAACATCATGGACTGAAGACACCGGTATCGCTTGTACTATAACACTCATGGACTGAGAACACCGTTATTGTTTGTACTGTAACATCATGGACTGAGAACACCGGTATGGTTATTACAATAACAATCGTGGAATGTGAACACCTGTATCGTTTGTACTATAACAATCATGGACTGAGAACACCGGTATTGTTTGTACTATAACAATACTGAGAACACCTGTATTGTTTGTACTATAACAATCATGGACTGAGAACACCGGTATCGTTTGTACTG
This sequence comes from Limnoperna fortunei, assembly GCA_944474755.1. NCBI lineage: Eukaryota > Metazoa > Mollusca > Bivalvia > Mytilida > Modiolidae > Limnoperna > Limnoperna fortunei. The sequence continues at coordinate 96,805,759 of OX104114.1, read as the reverse complement.
TAACAATCATTGACTTAAACAATGGTATCGATTGTACTCATGGACTGAGAACACTGGTATTGTAAGAACTATAAAAATCATGGACTGAGAACACCGGTATCGTTTGTACAATAACAATCATGGACTGAGAACACCTGTATCGTTTGTACTATACCAATCATGGACTGAGAACGCCGGTATCGTTTGTACAATAACAATCATGGACTGAAAACACCTGTATCGTTTGTACTATAACAATTATGGACTGAGAACACCTGTATTGTTTGTACTATAACAATCATTGATTGAGAACACCGGTATCGTTTGTACTGTAACAATCATGGACTGAGAACACCGGTATCGTTTGTACTACAACAATCATGGACTGAGAACACCGGTATCGTTTGTACTATAACAATCAAGGACTGAAGACACCTGTATCGTTTGTACTATACCAATCATGGACTGAGAACACCTGTATTGTTTGTACTGTAATAAACATTGACTGAGAACACCGGTATCGTTTGTACTGTAACAAACATTGAATGAGAACACCGGTATTGTTTGTACTGTAACAATCATTGACTGAGAACACCGGTATCGTCTGTACTATAACAATCGTGGAATGAGAACACCGGTATCGTTTGTACTGTAACAATCATTGACTGCGAACACCGGTATCGTTTGTACTATAACAATCGTGGAATGAGAACACCTGTATCGTTTGTACTACATGTGTATAACAATCATTGACTGAGAACACCGGAATCGTTTGTAACAATCATGGACTGAGAACACCGGTATCGTTTGTACTGTAACAATCATTGACTGAGAACACCGGTATCGTCTGTACTATAACAATCTTGGACTGAGAACACCGGTATCGTTTGTACTATAACAATCGTGGACTGAGAACACCGGTATCGTTTGTACTATAACAATCATGGACTGAGAACACCGGTATCGTTTGTACTGTAACAATCATGGACTGAGAACACCGGTATCGTTTGTACTGTAACAATCGTGCATTGAGAACACCGGTATCCTTTGTGTGTATTGACAACACCGGTATCCATTGTGCGGATTGAGACAACCGGTATCGTTCGTACTATAACGATCATGAACTCTGTTATATTGGGTTTTGAGTTTTGAACATAAGACAGCTTCGGTCCTGTTTATACTTTTAAAAACAGTTCGAATTCTTTGGGTTTGTTTCATAAACATAGTAACAATTATATCGTCTTTGTCATATCAACATTATAAATTACTATCTACCAGAAAAGAGAAAGGCAGAAAGGAGTCAAACAAGATACAGCTTCACTGAATTGTTTCAGACTTAATTTATTCATACAAATCCAAACTCAAGCCCCTCCCAGTCATACTCAATTGTTTTACTAACACCGCGTATCTAAAAATGTGCTAGCACTGCCATGTGTTTTCAGGTAGCGGAGTCTTTTCAGCCGAATCCTACCTTTAATTTTAATGAAGTATGATAAATCAAACTCAGACACTATCAGGAAAAGGAAGATGTTTTGTAGATAATAGGCCCTTGTAGTGTTCTCATTGACGGCCGCTTTGTTAGTTAAATCCAATATTTGTAGTAATGATGTACAGATGATCCGGTTATATTCCCAACAGTTTCTTCGTGTCTTACCGATGGCACTTATCTTGATTACCGCTAGAATCAATGTAATACTTGATTCTGATTTACTGAATTAAAAGAAAACTGCAAAAACCTTGAAAGGATGCAATGAGATCCTATACAGAGTTTCCTCATTTTGTGACAATTGGCAGATGAGGAAAAAGTTTCGTATCATTTTCCTCGGCACAATTTCTAAGTTGCTTTTCTAAGATGTACCACAATCATAGTACTGGTAGACTCATGTGCCTCGTCCACTGTCATTCATGTTAAGATTAGTCTTATTAAAAGTTCTGTTCACATCTTCTTTCGAAAAAATACCTCGTCTTTAGTTTAATGGGGCCATGAGGCTCAGGGCACAGTCCGTCATTTTCCTGAAAATTTGGTAATTTAAGTTTTATATTGATAGTGATGCTACTAAATTTTGAGCAAGGAACGCACTTATTTTTTACAACTGATTTCGTGTTCGTTTTTGACTAGATTTTAAATTAAAATTAAAACTAAACCCTCTTTGTATTTCTCTAAAAAAATTAATACTAATTGCTCGACCACGAAATTACAAAAAAAATCATTAAAAAAATATTTATAGTGCTTGTGTATTATGTGTGCATTAAAAAATAATTTCCTATGCTAGTACCTTCCCCAATAAGATCGGACATCCCATATGTTTTGTGTTATTATACGACCATTGACTGTCGTATTATGGCATACAAATGTTCATCCGTCCGTCCGTCCGTCGTACATACATGTATGTCCCATGTATCATGAGAATGGTTTCACAGATTTCCTTCAATCTACACACATGTGTTTGTTATGGTTGGCTCATTGTCGGTATTCTTCTTATATTAGTAAATTTCTTATTTTCCGTAATACGGTTATTTGACTGTTCATAAAAAGGGGGATTTATTTTAGAAAGTGAATTCTTACTTTAAAACAATTTAGTCGTCAATTTTCTAGAAATTTTTAAGAATAGTTTACTTATTTCAAACTAATTAATAGATTACCCGTAAGCAGACTATGCGTGCGTGTACTCGCTGAGCTTCAACGGCATGGCGAAAATTGCTTAGGATATGTACAAGAAATTAACAATCTTAATGATAATTTTGATTTTGAAAACTTTGATTCTTTTTATGGACATTTTACCCGGGAAAAGTTATTACAGGACGTAACTTCTAAGAGTAGTCTTAACCTATATTTAAGTTGTCATGTACAAATAGGAAGACAGACATATTTGTCCGATGCAAGTGACTTAAAATCTTCAAGATTGAAGCTGCTTGCACGGACAAATTATTTGCCTAAAAACAAAAACCTATTAAGGATGAACTTGTCTGAAAATGAGTTGTGTCCGTTATGTGACTCTGGCGAGTCTGAAGATATTGAACATTTGCTTTTGCATTGCCATTCACTCGATCATATCCGGCAAAAATATTTTACTATTTTTTCATATACGACTAATACCGTAACTGTCGTCACGTGCCAAAATCTTATTTTTAATTGGAAACATAGGTTATGCTTTTAGCAATGAAGTTGTATATTTTTATCATGTAAATGGAAGAATGTTGCTTTTAGATATGTTCAATTATCGAAACAATATCGTTAAAAGAGACAACTTTTAACACAACTAATGATGTATGTTTCAAGATGTCCATGTCAGTGTTTGTTTTTACCATTTTTTTTTGTCTGCAGATTTTATGTCACGCCAGTGTACACATTTTATGACTATGTGAATTTTTTAATGTATGTAAATATTACCTGTATATATTTTTATATGTTTTAATAGACGCACCGTTACTTTTACCCTGGTAACAGGTGCCCCCGATGAAAAGGGGTAGTTTCTAAATAAATATATGCTGACATAAATGCAAGCTTCCTATCATTTTTAGTAAAATTCAGATCTTTGTTATTGAATTATGGGACTTTGTTCATGAAACATGAGAGGATTTGTTTTCAGTTTTTAGACTATATAGCTCAATAACGCGTTCATAAATTGTCTTGAAATTCTAGAGATTTTTTTATTTCGTTAAATGTGAGCTTCTTTTCGTTTTTGGCTAATATTCTGACTTTTCGTTTTGAGTTTTGGGACTTTGTTAGAGAAAAAAACAGGGAAGGGGATATATTTCACAAACTAAAAAAGCTTTTATCAGTTTTTCTGAAATTTGAGGCATTGTTTATTTTGACAGATGTTATAGAATTATTGTATTCATTAAATGTTTATCTCTTGTTCTTACCTTCAGAAAGCTTATCATGTGCTCATGGCGCAGGTGTTTATTTGAATTGTGAATTCTTTAGAAAAACTAACTGGCAAATTTGAATACAATTCATTTCCAAATTTATTTTTAGTGTTTGTGCCAATTTGAGAAAACTCTTTTTAATAGATTTTTGTTGTCGCTATTGTCATTGAAAGAAATACGTTTACATAAACTTACAATACAGTTGTGTATTATAGCCCTAATGAAAACATTGCTACTGCAATTTTGCTATTGCTAATCAAATCTCAACAAAATTAAACAAATATCTTTTTAAAAATAATAAAAGTATACAGGCTCAAGATTGTTAATGGTCAAGAAATATACGATACTAGCATTATGGAAATATCTTGTTACGCAGGCGAATTTATTAGTTAAGGTTGGAGTCGAGCGCACCGTACCTGTCTGATTGTAAGGTCCGGTTTTCCCTGTAATTATATTTTACCTATTGTGTACAAATTAATCCCGCGTCACACATTTTTCGTGCTTGTAGGAATAAACTGACAGTATAAAAGCACGTACAATCGCAGTTGTAACTCCAGTGTTGTGAAAGAGAAGGACCGAAGAAATAGAAGTTGTAAGTATTCTTTGTAGTATGCGCAGTAACACGTTGATTTACTTTCAAACTATTATTGACAAGATAATAGTTTAAATATCATAATTTTAAGTGCATTTAATTCATTGCAGTGACTTCAGACCATCGTTTAAACAATATACAGACATGATATTTATGTCAACTGATGACATAAATATCATGGCATAAAATATCTTTCAAGAACATTATTCAAAAGACGAACAAGTGTATCGACTTTAATTTAAACGCGAATATTCAATTGATATATGGTATTGGGTGGTCAATATATGTGCGGGTTCGATTCTCACTGCAGGCAGGGTGTACTCGACTCCAATCTTAATTTACAAGGATTGCCAGTTTTCCTACCGCAGGTCGGGGGTTTTCTCCGGGTACTTCGGCTTCCTCCCCCAACTGGACGCCATGATATAGCTGAAAAATTGCTGAAAGTGGCGTTTAACACCATCAAACAAACAAAACATATGTGCGCTGTTATTGCATTTAATCTAGTAATCAGCAACGCCTAACTATCGTGCAGAAAATATCGCTTTATGTTTATTTATTAAAACGGACTTCCAATCGCATGGACCTACCCAATTTTGTTCTAAAATTAAAGTTCTAGGGTCGCTGACATCTTACACTAGAGCACAACACTTTGTGTCCTATTAATTTTTTATTACAGGTTGCAAAGATGCACAGAAGTGTTATCGTTCTGTTTGTTTTCTTGGTAGCCTTGACCGTTTGTACATCAATAAAGAAAGGCATTAGAGTCCGAATGCCGTACATCCCTTTGACTCCTTTTCTTCCTGGAGTCAGGGTTAGACTATTTGGTGCAAAACGAGGCAAGTATATTGTGTAGTCGTTGGAAATTGGGAGGGTAACAAATACTGTGCCATGCAACACTCCGTGTCTTAATAGTTGTGGGGACGTGGCGTACATTCTAGAACGTTCCTAAACTGTAGATTCGTATATCCAATTTATTTTCATGTTGCATGCAGCACGATAGAGTTTTTAAAAGAAATTACTTCGTATTGTAAATTAATTTATCTGGCAGTTGTGATGCTTCACACTTCAGAGACGAGGATAATTTACCGACGCGTACCGGTTCACTTTAAATTTTATAGTCGGGCTAACGACGTCAAGGCTACAGACGCTGCCCTTTTTATAACCACGATTTTCATTGTGTAAGCCACCACAAATTTGCACGCGGGATACCGATTATAAACAAATCCTGCTTGTTTACGGTAAGAACCTATAGATCAATCAGTTGTAATAGACCCAATTTAGAGACGTTTTGGTGCAGCACCAACAACCATGTTGAAATTCAATAAAGACATATTATGAAATGCCTAATTAAAAAGAATCGCTCGTAAAATATAATCAATAAAAAGTTGGACAACTTTTTTCGAAAATATAGTTTTGAAAAAATGCTACTTTACAATAAATGTATCGGCTGTCCAACATTTAAAATGATGGGAGTTGAGTGCACCTTTCTGTTGTAAATAATATTTAAATGGACTTTGTAATGAATAAATTGCGATATTTAAACTTTTTGAAAAGACGCACGAATACGGACTTTGAAACGGATGAATTGGTGTTGGGATATCCTTTTAGTTCATCAACATTACCTAACAAGTTACAACTCTTTAGAATTGCTAATGCAACTTCATTTGATTGTAAAGGAAGGATTGACAGCACTTTGATATCTGAACAGGAGTTTCACAACGTCGGGTTTAGCCAGATAGTGATTGACTAAGTGTTCAACGTAGACCACCATTTTGGCAGACATAAGTACAACAGCAGACCAAGACGGTCAATATTACCGTATTAGTATATCGAAACAATATGTCTTCTGCTCTACCTGACGTACACTTTCGTGCTGCTTCCGGTGTGCACATATCCATTCGAAGACCATTGACTAAATGCTTCTGGCTTGTATGCTGAAACACCACGCCGTAATTGTCGTTAACAGTACTCGAGGCTTCTTTTTTCGACTGTAAACATGTAGATATCACCAGCAAGTTAGTTGTCCATTTGACATGGACACGGCTACAAGTCGTAGGTATTATTGACCTTTCGTGTCATCCGTAAGTCCAGTGCTACTTAATGTTGGTACAGAGGCGCATGAAACTATGGTTTTGTATTTTTAAGTCATAGCCAAAAGTAGTAATACAGTTACCTTCGGGCTACATTTGACTGCATATTTAAATAATTTGGTTTATACATGTTATGTGCGTCTTTTTTTTTTTTATTAATTAGCGAATGCTGTTCAAGGTGGAATTTCGGAACATTTGGCCGAGGCCTTTATGCTACTGGATACCAATGCTGATGGATTTATCGACACAAGTGAAATGAAGACCGATATCAACACCTTTTTTCCTGGGAAATACAACAATGCGGCCGATTTCATATCCGAGGCTGATACGGACGGAGATGGAAACGTAAGCTTTAATGGTAAGTAACTGCATCTCATCGCGTTTGGCATTTCTAATTTACGTTTGTATTTAAATGTGTGAAAAAATGTGAATATTTAAAGAATTTCAGTTCAGTTGGATAATGCTGACGGTACAGCAGAAACAACAACAAAAATAAGCCAGTTCAAGGACACCAACTGTAGACGATGTCTTTAAGATCATTATTTCCAAGTGCTTCTTAAGTGTTAATATTAAACTGACGGATGAAATTTCCCATTCAAATAATTTCTCCTGGTTAATCATATCAGAAATGAATTGAATTAAACCACATAATAAACGGGATAATCGATTAACTTCGTGCATGTTGAAAATCTCACCTGCCGAAACGCATTCAGATTGAACAAGCGAGTGATTCGCTAATAATGCACCAAGTATAGCAATGTTACTTGCCGTGAAACAATAATTCCAGACGGGACAGCGTAAGGACAAAGACTAAATAAATCCGTTATATGTTCGCTGATGTTTAATAACTTGTTATACTGAACAAATTTTGAAATGAGATGTTATTGTATATAAAAGTATAGATGATATACATCGTCTTGTATGGAGAACCACTGGAAATGTAATATGAGTTGTATTGACCTGTCAAACATTCTAGGCCTTGGAAATCCATAAAATTATAGAAAAAAAGTGAAAGTGAAGTTTAATACAACCAATTGCAGGCATTAAAGATGCAACGTTATATATCTCTCAAAGTAATTAAATTTGTTACTTGTTTGGATATTTGAGGAAATTCCAATATTACAATTTAAAGTTGAATTTAAAGGCGTGCTATGTACGTTATATGTATTTGCTTTTCAGAGTTCTTTGCCAAATTCCAAAACGGTCCAACAGATGAAGAATGAAGTTGAAGATTAAAATAATTGTATACAAGCGTCTTTATTAAAATATTTAATTTAATTATATAGAAGCGACTTTATTAAAATAGTTAATGTTTAAGAATATATAATAATAATTATGTAGAAACGTCTTTATTAAAATATTAATATTTAATTTTCGACTTCTGTTTGCATTTTTGGGCCAAGATTTTGCCACTCGAAAAGCACTGGATATATCCAAACGAATGGTTTTGTGTATTTGTTTAACGCCTCTTTCAGCTATTTTTAGCTATTTCAAGGCGTATAATTGATATGGATTAAGCCGGATTAGTCGATGAAAACAAGACCTTCAGTAGGAAAACTAGCAATCCTTGTCAATTAAGGTTGGAAGTAAACCGTTCCCACAGAAATTATCGATCCAGCAACTTGGGGTTGACGGGCACGTGATCAATAGATCAACTAACAGTTTCAAAAGTCGTAATAACACTATTGGGTGATCCAAGTGCGATACAAAATGGCGTACTGTAATTTAGTAAAAGCTTTACAACTCCAAGTGACCATCTTTTCAGCTTTATAGTGGACAACGCAAAACTTGTATGTTGAATTGTGCAGTTGTTTCGTCATATTGTTATGACAATTCATTTAGCAGTACGACTCCTTGCTTTCATTAAAGCTCCCTGCTTAGCAAAGTACAGTAGACGTTCAAGGGACGACGAGCTCTCAACCTTGCATTGTTTAGGCGCCTGTTAATTGTTCGAACGGCAACTCTGGTTGGAATATTCCAATCGTCGCGAAGATATCTTGCAGTGGCAAACAGTTGGCGTTTGGCTACACGAACTCTATCCTCCATTTCAGATGATTTTTGTGGTCGACGTTACTTAGGACGTTCCTGGATGATTCCATCATCTCGATGACTTTTCAGTAGCCGGGATACAATACTTGAGTGAATGCCAAAGAGTTATGCTATCTGACGCAAGCTGTGTCCACTATTACGCATTCCAACGATCTGCCACTTCTCAGCTTTACTTAATTTTCGTTTGGGCATTTTAAAAATGTAAAGATGAAGTCGAAAAATGTCGAGGTGTATATTTAATTCGATGCAATCGATTACAGGGAATTTTGGTCTTTCACGCCATGAATAGATACATTGAAATCGGTGTTTTTAGTCCGATAAAAAGAGGTGATCTCGAAAAGATTCATTACAATTTAGGCTTTGGTGTGAACAGTTGGAATCGATCGAGATGGATTCAACCATGCATGTTTTGTTGAGATGAGCGCCAAGTCATAAGGACCTGATCAGTGAAGGAACGCCATCGGGATGAAGAGGTTCGTCTGGCAAGAGCGGAACTGAATGGAGATGCGAGGAAATAAATGCATTGTTAGAAGCTTGGGCAGGTGGAGAGGATTAAACATAAGTTTACCGAAAGCTTGGGCAAGGGAGAGGATTAAACAGAAGTTGGACCGGAAGCTTGGGCAGGGAAGAGGATTAAACGGGGTTGGACCGGAAGCTTGGGCATTGGAGAGGATTAAACAAGAGTTGGACCGGAAAAGTTTAAAAGAATGAGAAACCATGTAAGAAAATGATCAGCAACATCAATTCCTTATCTGAAGAAAACTCGAGTTCCTCGTTAAATGCAGGTCAAGGATAAAGACAACACATTCAGTAATTTATTTAACTTTCTTTTTGCAGTATTGAAGAAATTGGCGACTCAGAAGTCTGTTTCTTTTCAACTTTCTAACCGTATTCTTTTCGTTTTAAGGTCATCAGGTTGGCGATATTAGAACAGTAAATATCGGGCTGATATGCACCTTTACTTATCTTTGTAATGAAATGAAATACAAAAAAGTAACAGGCTTTTGCTTAGCAATGGGGGTTTTAACAATACGTTTATGCTGCGATAAAGAATTACTGGGCGTTTTGAAAAATCCCTTACTGAGGATAGTGGGCTCATATAATTGTTTGTTTAATGTCAATTTTCCTTAGTGTGAATTTGTTTTCGTTTGTCCCAAGTTTGTTATAATGCTTCAATGACAATGAAGTGGATAAATTGATTAATTAGTCCGGCGTTATAAGAAGTACATCTCATGTTTATGGAAGCTTCAAAGTGTTAACACATCTTGGCAGTCCCTTCAATGACTTAGTCCCATTGCATTGGTACAACGCCTACCAAGGGTGACAAATGCTTTCAAGCGTGTTTTTACTCCGCTACGAAAAAAAGAATATGAAATATAAGTGTCCGATTTCTGACATATAATATACACACATTTTTCTACACTATCCCGAAATTGTGATTAAATACAAAAACAAATATGTGATGCATGTGGATGGTACATATATTCTTCTTTACTTAAAAAGCGGTAATTTTTTCAGCTCGAATGCTAACAGTCTAATGAAAAGCTTTAAACTGAATTTAATAAATCTTAATCTTATTGTGTTTTAAATTCAGCACATTTGGTCTTTCACAGAAAATCGTACGTTTTAACGAAAATTGTCGTCTTGAGTGACAGTCTTACTGACCAAGACTTTAGAAAATAGTTTTCAATTATTATAGAGCTCTTGCTGTATATTCAGCAAAATACATAGGGCATTTCTGTCGTTAACTTTAATAATTCAGATAGAGTTATGGAGCCGATAAAAAACGTCGGAAGAGTATCGGCAAAGATTTATGTCATCAAAAATTACATGTAATAATAATTTCTTTATTAGGATTGGCGATTTCATCAATGTACACACATTTTTCATATTTTGGTAGACTTTTCCATTCCATTTTCCATTCATTAATTTAAGTATGTATCTACTTTATACGTTCCGATCAGAAATTGAAAAAAATATCGTGATTAAAAACAAAGAGTTCTTGGCGAACATATTTTAGAAATCCTGGAAACGCAATAAATTAATAGAAAATACATTGGACTAAAACAAATTATGGTTCCTCTGTACAGGCGACAGTTCATGGTTGGTCATGGTTCCTCTGTACAGGTGAAAATTCATGGTTTGTCATGGTTCCTCTGTACAGGCGACAGTTCAAGGTTTGTCATGGTTCCTCTGTACAGGCGACAGTTCATGGTTTGTCATGGTTCCTCTGTACAGGCGACAGTTCATGGTTTTTCATGGTTCCTCTGTACAGGCGACAGTTTTTTGTTTTTCATGGTTCCTCTGTACAGGTGAAAGTTCATGGTTTGTCATGGTTCCTCTGTACAGGCGACAGTTCATGATTTGTCATGGTTCCTCTGTACAGGCGACAGATCATGGTTTTTCATGGTTCCTCTGTACAGGTGAAAGTTCATGATTTTTCATGGTTCCTCTGTACAGGCGACAGTTCATGATTTGTCATGGTTCCTCTGTACAGGCGACAGATCATGGTTTTTCATGGTTCCTCTGTACAGGCGACAGTTTTTTGTTTTTCATGGTTCCTCTGTACAGGTGAAAGTTCATGGTTTGTCATGGTTCCTCTGTACAGGTGAAAGTTCATGATTTGTCATGGTTCCTCTGTACAGGTGAAAGTTCATGGTTTGTCATGGTTCCTCTGTACAGGTGAAAGTTCATGGTTTGTCATGGTTCCTCTGTACGGGCGACAGTTCATGGATTGTCATGGTTCCTCTGTACAGGCGACAGTTCATGGATTGTCATGGTTCCTCTGTACAGGCGACAGTTCATGATTTGTCATGGTTCCTCTGTACAGGCGACAGTTCATGGTTTGTCATGGTTCCTCTGTACAGGCGACAGTTTTTTGTTTTTCATGGTTCCTCTGTACAGGCGACAGTTCATGATTTGTCATGGTTCCTCTGTACAGGCGACAGTTCATGGTTTGTCATGGTTCCTCTGTACAGGCGACAGTTTTTTGTTTTTCATGGTTCCTCTGTACAGGCGACAGTTCATGATTTGTCATGGTTCCTCTGTACAGGCGACAGTTCATGGTTTGTCATGGTTCCTCTGTACAGGCGACAGTTTTTTGTTTTTCATGGTTCCTCTGTACAGGCGACAGTTCATGATTTGTCATGGTTCCTCTGTACAGGCGACAGATCATGGTTTTTCATGGTTCCTCTGTACAGGTGAAAGTTCATGGTTTGTCATGGTTCCTCTATACAGGTAACGGTTCATGGTTTGTCATGGTTCCTCTGTACAGGCGACAGTTTTTTGTTTTTCATGGTTCCTCTGTACAGGCGACAGTTCATGGTTTGTCATGGTTCCTCTGTACAGGCGACAGTTCATGGATTGTCATGGTTCCTCTGTACAGGTGAAAGTTCATGGTTTGTCATGGTTCCTCTGTACAGGCGACAGTTCATGATTTGTCATGGTTCCTCTGTACAGGCGACAGTTCATGGTTTATCATGGTTCCTCTGTACAGGCGACAGTTCATGGTTTGTCATGGTTCCTCTGTACAGGTGAAAGTTCATGGTTTGTCATGGTTCCTCTGTACAGGTGAAAGTTCATGATTTGTCATGGTTCCTCTGTACAGGTGAAAGTTCATGGTTTGTCATGGTTCCTCTGTACAGGTGAAAGTTCATGATTTGTCATGGTTCCTCTGTACAGGTGAAAGTTCATGATTTGTCATGGTTCCTCTGTACAGGTGAAAGTTCATGGTTTATCATGGTTCCTCTGTACAGGTGAAAGTTCATGGTTTGTCATGGTTCCTCTGTACAGGTGAAAGTTCATGATTTGTCATGGTTCCTCTGTACAGGTGAAAGTTCATGGTTTGTCATGGTTCCTCTGTACAGGTGAAAGTTCATGGTTTGTCATGGTTCCTCTGTACAGGCGACAGTTCATGGTTTGTCATGGTTCCTCTGTACAGGTGAAAGTTCATGGTTTGTCATGGTTCCTCTGTACAGGTGAAAGTTCATGGTTTGTCATGGTTCCTCTGTACAGGTGAAAGTTCATGGTTTGTCATGGTTCCTCTGTACAGGTGAAAGTTCATGATTTGTCATGGTTCCTCTGTACAGGCGACAGTTCATGGTTTGTCATGGTTCCTCTGTACAGGTGAAAGTTCATGGTTTGTCATGGTTCCTCTGTACAGGCGACAGTTCATGGTTTGTCATGGTTCTTCTGTACAGGTGAAAGTTCATGGTTTGTCATGGTTCCTCTGTACAGGCGACAGATCATGGTTTTTCATGGTTCCTCTGTACAGGTGAAAGTTCATGGTTTGTCATGGTTCCTCTGTACAGGTGAAAGTTCATGATTTGTCATGGTTCCTCTGTACAGGTGAAAGTTCATGGTTTGTCATGGTTCCTCTGTACAGGTGAAAGTTCATGGTTTGTCATGGTTCCTCTGTACAGGTGAAAGTTCATGGTTTGTCATGGTTCCTCTGTACAGGTGAAAGTTCATGGTTTGTCATGGTTCCTCTGTACAGGCGACAGTTCATGATTTGTCATGGTTCCTCTGTACAGGCGACAGTTCATGGTTTGTCATGGTTCCTCTGTACAGGTGAAAGTTCATGGTTTGTCATGGTTCCTCTGTACAGGTGAAAGTTCATGATTTGTCATGGTTCCTCTGTACAGGCGACAGTTCATGGTTTGTCATGGTTCCTCTGTACAGGTGAAAGTTCATGGTTTGTCATGGTTCCTCTGTACAGGTGAAAGTTCATGGTTTGTCATGGTTCCTCTGTACAGGTGAAAGTTCATGGTTTGTCATGGTTCCTCTGTACAGGTGAAAGTTCATGACTTATCATGGTTCCTCTGTACAGGTGAAAGTTCATGGTTTGTCATGGTTCCTCTATACAGGTAACGGTTCATGGTTTATCATGGTTCCTCTGTACAGGCGACAGTTTTTTGTTTTTCATGGTTCCTCTGTACAGGCGACAGTTCATGATTTGTCATGGTTCCTCTGTACAGGCGACAGTTCATGGTTTGTCATGGTTCCTCTGTACAGGTGAAAGTTCATGGTTTGTCATGGTTCCTCTGTACAGGTGAAAGTTCATGGTTTGTCATGGTTCCTCTGTACAGGCGACAGTTCATGGTTTGTCATGGTTCCTCTGTACAGGTGAAAGTTCATGATTTGTCATGGTTCCTCTGTACAGGTGAAAGTTCATGGTTTGTCATGGTTCCTCTGTACAGGTGAAAGTTCATGGTTTGTCATGGTTCCTCTGTACAGGTGAAAGTTCATGGTTTGTCATGGTTCCTCTGTACAGGTGAAAGTTCATGGTTTGTCATGGTTCCTCTGTACAGGCGACAGTTCATGGTTTGTCATGGTTCCTCTGTACAGGTGAAAGTTCATGGTTTGTCATGGTTCCTCTGTACAGGTGAAAGTTCATGGTTTGTCATGGTTCCTCTGTACAGGCGACAGTTCATGGTTTGTCATGGTTCCTCTGTACAGGTGAAAGTTCATGGTTTGTCATGGTTCCTCTGTACAGGTGAAAGTTCATGGTTTGTCATGGTTCCTCTGTACAGGTGAAAGTTCATGGTTTGTCATGGTTCCTCTGTACAGGCGACAGTTCATGGATTGTCATGGTTCCTCTGTACAGGCGACAGTTCATGGTTTGTCATGGTTCCTCTGTACAGGTGAAAGTTCATGGTTTGTCATGGTTCCTCTGTACAGGCGACAGTTAATTGTTTGTCATGGTTCCTCTGTACAGGTGAAAGTTCATGGTTTGTCATGGTTCCTCTGTACAGGTGAAAGTTCATGGTTTGTCATGGTTCCTCTGTACAGGTGAAAGTTCATGGTTTGTCATGGTTCCTCTGTACAGGTGAAAGTTCATGATTTGTCATGGTTCCTCTGTACAGGCGACAGTTCATGATTTGTCATGGTTCCTCTGTACAGGCGACAGTTCATGGTTTGTCATGGTTCCTCTGTACAGGTGAAAGTTCATGATTTGTCATTGTTCTTCTGTACAGGCGACAGTTCATGGGTTGTCATGGTTCCTCTGTACAGGTGAAAGTTCATGGTTTGTCATGGTTCCTCTGTACAGGTGAAAGTTCATGGTTTGTCATGGTTCCTCGGTACAGATGAAAGTTCATGGTTTGTCATGGTTCCTCTGTACAGGTGAAAGTTCATGATTTGTCATGGTTCCTCTGTACAGGTGAAAGTTCATGGTTTGTCATGGTTCCTCTATACAGGTAACGGTTCATGGTTTGTCATGGTTCCTCTGTACAGGCGACAGTTTTTTGTTTTTCATGGTTCCTCTGTACAGGCGACAGTTCATGGTTTGTCATGGTTCCTCTGTACAGGCGACAGTTCATGATTTGTCATGGTTCCTCTGTACAGGTGAAAGTTCATGGTTTGTCATGGTTCCTCTTTACAAGCGACAGTTCATGGATTGTCATGGTTCCTCTGTACAGGTGAAAGTTCATGGTTTGACATGGTTCCTCTGTACAGGTGAAAGTTCATGGTTTGTCATGGTTCCTCTGTACAGGTGAAAGTTCATGGTTTGTCTTGGTTCCTCTGTACAGGTGAAAGTTCATGATTTGTCATGGTTCCTCTGTACAGGTGAAAGTTCATGGTTTGTCATGGTTCCTCTGTACAGGTGAAAGTTCATGGTTTGTCATGGTTCCTCTGTACAGGTGAAAGTTCATGGTTTGTCATGGTTCCTCTGTACAGGTGAAAGTTCATGATTTGTCATGGTTCCTCTGTACAGGCGACAGTTCATGGTTTGTCATGGTTCTTCTGTACAGGTGAAAGTTCATGGTTTGTCATGGTTCCTCTGTACAGGCGACAGTTCATGGTTTGTCATGGTTCCTCTGTACAGGCGACAGTTTTTTGTTTTTCATGGTTCCTCTGTACAGGCGACAGTTCATGATTTGTCATGGTTCCTCTGTACAGGCGACAGTTCATGGTTTGTCATGGTTCCTCTGTACAGGCGACAGTTTTTTGTTTTTCATGGTTCCTCTGTACAGGCGACAGTTCATGATTTGTCATGGTTCCTCTGTACAGGCGACAGATCATGGTTTTTCATGGTTCCTCTGTACAGGTGAAAGTTCATGGTTTGTCATGGTTCCTCTATACAGGTAACGGTTCATGGTTTGTCATGGTTCCTCTGTACAGGCGACAGTTTTTTGTTTTTCATGGTTCCTCTGTACAGGCGACAGTTCATGGTTTGTCATGGTTCCTCTGTACAGGCGACAGTTCATGGATTGTCATGGTTCCTCTGTACAGGTGAAAGTTCATGGTTTGTCATGGTTCCTCTGTACAGGCGACAGTTCATGATTTGTCATGGTTCCTCTGTACAGGCGACAGTTCATGGTTTATCATGGTTCCTCTGTACAGGCGACAGTTCATGGTTTGTCATGGTTCCTCTGTACAGGTGAAAGTTCATGGTTTGTCATGGTTCCTCTGTACAGGTGAAAGTTCATGATTTGTCATGGTTCCTCTGTACAGGTGAAAGTTCATGGTTTGTCATGGTTCCTCTGTACAGGTGAAAGTTCATGATTTGTCATGGTTCCTCTGTACAGGTGAAAGTTCATGATTTGTCATGGTTCCTCTGTACAGGTGAAAGTTCATGGTTTATCATGGTTCCTCTGTACAGGTGAAAGTTCATGGTTTGTCATGGTTCCTCTGTACAGGTGAAAGTTCATGATTTGTCATGGTTCCTCTGTACAGGTGAAAGTTCATGGTTTGTCATGGTTCCTCTGTACAGGTGAAAGTTCATGGTTTGTCATGGTTCCTCTGTACAGGCGACAGTTCATGGTTTGTCATGGTTCCTCTGTACAGGTGAAAGTTCATGGTTTGTCATGGTTCCTCTGTACAGGTGAAAGTTCATGGTTTGTCATGGTTCCTCTGTACAGGTGAAAGTTCATGGTTTGTCATGGTTCCTCTGTACAGGTGAAAGTTCATGATTTGTCATGGTTCCTCTGTACAGGCGACAGTTCATGGTTTGTCATGGTTCCTCTGTACAGGTGAAAGTTCATGGTTTGTCATGGTTCCTCTGTACAGGCGACAGTTCATGGTTTGTCATGGTTCTTCTGTACAGGTGAAAGTTCATGGTTTGTCATGGTTCCTCTGTACAGGCGACAGATCATGGTTTTTCATGGTTCCTCTGTACAGGTGAAAGTTCATGGTTTGTCATGGTTCCTCTGTACAGGTGAAAGTTCATGATTTGTCATGGTTCCTCTGTACAGGTGAAAGTTAATGGTTTGTCATGGTTCCTCTGTACAGGTGAAAGTTCATGGTTTGTCATGGTTCCTCTGTACAGGTGAAAGTTCATGGTTTGTCATGGTTCCTCTGTACAGGTGAAAGTTCATGGTTTGTCATGGTTCCTCTGTACAGGCGACAGTTCATGATTTGTCATGGTTCCTCTGTACAGGCGACAGTTCATGGTTTGTCATGGTTCCTCTGTACAGGTGAAAGTTCATGGTTTGTCATGGTTCCTCTGTACAGGTGAAAGTTCATGATTTGTCATGGTTCCTCTGTACAGGCGACAGTTCATGGTTTGTCATGGTTCCTCTGTACAGGTGAAAGTTCATGGTTTGTCATGGTTCCTCTGTACAGGTGAAAGTTCATGGTTTGTCATGGTTCCTCTGTACAGGTGAAAGTTCATGGTTTGTCATGGTTCCTCTGTACAGGTGAAAGTTCATGACTTATCATGGTTCCTCTGTACAGGTGAAAGTTCATGGTTTGTCATGGTTCCTCTATACAGGTAACGGTTCATGGTTTATCATGGTTCCTCTGTACAGGCGACAGTTTTTTGTTTTTCATGGTTCCTCTGTACAGACGACAGTTCATGATTTGTCATGGTTCCTCTGTACAGGCGACAGTTCATGGTTTGTCATGGTTCCTCTGTACAGGTGAAAGTTCATGGTTTGTCATGGTTCCTCTGTACAGGTGAAAGTTCATGGTTTGTCATGGTTCCTCTGTACAGGCGACAGTTCATGGTTTGTCATGGTTCCTCTGTACAGGTGAAAGTTCATGGTTTGTCATGGTTCCTCTGTACAGGTGAAAGTTCATGGTTTGTCATGGTTCCTCTGTACAGGTGAAAGTTCATGGTTTGTCATGGTTCCTCTGTACAGGTGAAAGTTCATGGTTTGTCATGGTTCCTCTGTACAGGTGAAAGTTCATGGTTTGTCATGGTTCCTCTGTACAGGCGACAGTTCATGGTTTGTCATGGTTCCTCTGTACAGGTGAAAGTTCATGGTTTGTCATGGTTCCTCTGTACAGGTGAAAGTTCATGGTTTGTCATGGTTCCTCTGTACAGGCGACAGTTCATGGTTTGTCATGGTTCCTCTGTACAGGTGAAAGTTCATGGTTTGTCATGGTTCCTCTGTACAGGTGAAAGTTCATGGTTTGTCATGGTTCCTCTGTACAGGTGAAAGTTCATGGTTTGTCATGGTTCCTCTGTACAGGTGAAAGTTCATGGTTTGTCATGGTTCCTCTGTACAGGTGAAAGTTCATGACTTATCATGGTTCCTCTGTACAGGTGAAAGTTCATGGTTTGTCATGATTCCTCTATACAGGTAACGGTTCATGGTTTGTCATGGTTCCTCTGTACAGGTGAAAGTTCATGGTTTGTCATGGTTCCTCTGTACAGGTGAAAGTTCATGGTTTGTCATGGTTCCTCTGTACAGGCGACAGTTCATGGTTTGTCATGGTTCCTCTGTACAGGTGAAAGTTCATGGTTTGTCATGGTTCCTCTGTACAGGTGAAAGTTCATGGTTTGTCATGGTTCCTCTGTACAGGTGAAAGTTCATGGTTTGTCATGGTTCCTCTGTACAGGCGACAGTTCATGGTTTGTCATGGTTCCTCTGTACAGGTGAAAGTTCATGGTTTGTCATGGTTCCTCTGTACAGGTGAAAGTTCATGGTTTGTCATGGTTCCTCTGTACAGGCGACAGTTCATGGTTTGTCATGGTTCCTCTGTACAGGTGAAAGTTCATGGTTTGTCATGGTTCCTCTGTACAGGTGAAAGTTCATGGTTTGTCATGGTTCCTCTGTACAGGTGAAAGTTCATGGTTTGTCATGGTTCCTCTGTACAGGTGAAAGTTCATGATTTGTCATGGTTCCTCTGTACAGGCGACAGTTCATGATTTGTCATGGTTCCTCTGTACAGGCGACAGTTCATGGTTTGTCATGGTTCCTCTGTACAGGTGAAAGTTCATGATTTGTCATGGTTCTTCTGTACAGGCGACAGTTCATGGGTTGTCATGGTTCCTCTGTACAGGTGAAAGTTCATGGTTTGTCATGGTTCCTCTGTACAGGTGAAAGTTCATGGTTTGTCATGGTTCCTCGGTACAGATGAAAGTTCATGGTTTGTCATGGTTCCTCTGTACAGGTGAAAGTTCATGATTTGTCATGGTTCCTCTGTACAGGTGAAAGTTCATGGTTTGTCATGGTTCCTCTATACAGGTAACGGTTCATGGTTTGTCATGGTTCCTCTGTACAGGCGACAGTTTTTTGTTTTTCATGGTTCCTCTGTACAGGCGACAGTTCATGGTTTGTCATGGTTCCTCTGTACAGGCGACAGTTCATGATTTGTCATGGTTCCTCTGTACAGGTGAAAGTTCATGGTTTGTCATGGTTCCTCTTTACAAGCGACAGTTCATGGATTGTCATGGTTCCTCTGTACAGGTGAAAGTTCATGGTTTGACATGGTTCCTCTGTACAGGTGAAAGTTCATGGTTTGTCATGGTTCCTCTGTACAGGTGAAAGTTCATGGTTTGTCTTGGTTCCTCTGTACAGGTGAAAGTTCATGATTTGTCATGGTTCCTCTGTACAGGTGAAAGTTCATGGTTTGTCATGGTTCCTCTGTACAGGTGACAGTTCATGGTTTGTCATGGTTCCTCTGTACAGGTGAAAGTTCATGGTTTGTCATGGTTCCTCTGTACAGGTGAAAGTTCATGATTTGTCATGGTTCCTCTGTACAGGCGACAGTTCATGGTTTGTCATGGTTCTTCTGTACAGGTGAAAGTTCATGGTTTGTCATGGTTCCTCTGTACAGGTGAAAGTTCATGATTTGTCATGGTTCCTCTGTACAGGTGAAAGTTCATAGTTTGTCATGGTTCCTCTGTACAGGTGAAAGTTCATGATTTGTCATGGTTCCTCTGTACAGGTGAAAGTTCATGGTTTGTCATGGTTCCTCTGTACAGGTAACAGTACAAGGTTTGTCATGGTTCCTCTGTACAGGTGAAAGTTCATAGTTTGTCATGGTTCCTCTGTACAGGTGAAAGTTCATGATTTGTCATGGTTCCTCTGTACAGGTGAAAGTTCATGGTTTGTCATGGTTCCTCTGTACAGGTGAAAGTTCATGATTTGTCATGGTTCCTCTGTACAGGTGAAAGTTCATGGTTTGTCATGGTTCCTCTGTACAGGTGAAAGTTCATGATTTGTCATGGTTCCTCTGTACAGGCGACAGTTCATGATTTGTCATGGTTCCTCTGTACAGGCGACAGATCATGGTTTTTCATGGTTCCTCTGTACAGGTGAAAGTTCATGGTTTGTCATGGTTCCTCTGTACAGGTGAAAGTTCATGATTTGTCATGGTTCCTCTGTACGGGCGACAGTTCAAAGTTTGTCATGGTTCCTCTGTACAGGTGAAACGTCATAGTTTGTTATGGTTCCTCTGTAAAGGCGACAGTTCAAGGTTTGTCATGGTTCCTCTGTACAGGCGACAGTTCAAGGTTTGTCATGGTTCCTCTGTTCAGGCGACAGTTCATGGTTTGTCATGGTTCCTCTGTACAGGTGACAGTTCATGGTTGGTCATGGTTTCTCTGTACAGGCGACAGTTCATGGTGTGTCATGGTTTCTCTGTACAGGTGACAGTTCATGGTTTGTCATGGTTTCTCTTAACAGGTAACGGTTCATGGTTTGTCATGGTTCCTCAGTACAGGTGACAGTTCATGGTTTGACATGGTTTCTCTGTACAGGTGACAGTTCATGGTTTGTCATGGTTCCTCTTAACAGGTAACCGTTCATGGTTTGTCATGGTTCCTCTGTACAGGCGACAGTTCATGATTTGTCATTATTCCTCTGTACAGGTAACGGTTCATAGTTTGTCGTGGTTTCTCTGTACAGGCGACAGTTCATGATTTGTCATTATTCCTCTGTACAGGTAACGGTTCATAGTTTGTCATGGTTCGTCTGTACAGGCGACAGTTCATGGTTGGTCATGGTTTCTCTGTACTGGTGACAGTTCATGGTTTGGCATGGTTTCTCTGTACAGGTGACAGTTCATGGTTTGTCATGGTTTCTCTTAACAGGTAACAGTTCATGGTTTGACATGGTTTCTCTGTACATGTGACAGTTCATGGTTTGTCATGGTTCTTCTTAACAGGTAACCGTTCATGGTTGGTCATGGTTCCTCTGTACATGTAACAGTTCATGGTTTGTTATGGTTCCTCGGTACAGGCGACAGTTCGTGGTTGGTCATGTTTCCTCTGTACAGGTAACGGTTCATGGTTGGTCATGTTTCCTCTGTACAGGCGACAGTTGAAGGTTTGTCATGGTTCCTCATTACAGATAACGGTTCATGGCTTGTCATGGTTCCTCTGTACAAGCGACAATTCATGGTTGTTCATGGTTCCTCTGTACAGATGACAGTTTAAGGGTTTGTCATGGTTCCTCTGTACAGGTGACAGTTCATGGTTTGTTATGGTTCCTCTGTACAGGTGACAGTTCATGGTTGGTCATGGTTATCCTGTACAGATGACAGTTCATGGTTTGTTATGGTTCCTCTGTATAGGTTACAGTTCATGGTTTGTCATGGTTCCTCTGTTCAGTTTACGGTTATGGTTTGTCATTGTTCCGCTGTACAGATAACGGTTAATGGTTTGTCATGGTTCCTCTGTACAGGTAACAGTTCATGGTTGGTCATGGTTCCTCTGTACAGGTGAAATGTCATAGTTTGTAATGGTTCCTCTGTACAGGCGACAGTTCAAGGTTTGTCATGGTTCCTCTGTACAGACAGTTCAAGGTTTGTCATGGTTCCTCTGTACAGACGACAGTTCAAGGTTTGTCATGGTTCCTCTGTACAGGTAACGTTTCATAGTTTGTCATGGTTCCTCTGTACAGGTAACAGTTCAAGGTTTGTCATGGTTCCTCTGTTCAGGCGACAGTTCATGGTTTGTCATGGTCCCTCTGTACAGGTAACAGTTCAAGGTTTGTCATGGTTCCTCTGTTCAGGCGACAGTTCAAGGTTTGTCATGGTTCCTCTGTTCAGGCGACAGTTCATGGTTTGTCATGGTCCCTCTGTACAGGTAACAGTTCAAGGTTTGTCATGGTTCCTCTGTTCAGGCGACAGTTCATGGTTTGTCATGGTTCCTCTGTACAGGTAACGTTTCATAGTTTGTCATGGTTCTTCTGTACGGGTGAAATGTCATAGTTTGTCATGGTTCCTCTGTACAGGCGACAGTTCATGGTTACTAATGGTTCCTCTGTACAGGCGACAGTTCATGATTTGTCATGGTTCCTCTGTACAGGCGACAGTTCATGATTTGTCATGGTTCCTCTGTACAGGTGAAAGTTCATGGTTTGTCATGGTTCCTCTGTACAGGTGAAAGTTCATGGTTTGTCATGGTTCCTCTGTACAGGTGAAAGTTCATGGTTTATCATGGTTCCTCTGTACAGGCGACAGTTCATGGTTTGTCATGGTTCCTCTGTACAGGTGAAAGTTCATGGTTTGTCATGGTTCCTCTGTACAGGTGAAAGTTCATGATTTGTCATGGTTCCTCTGTACAGGTGAAAGTTCATGGTTTGTCATGGTTCCTCTGTACAGGTGAAAATTCATGATTTGTCATGGTTCCTCTGTACAGGCGACAGTTTATGGTTTGTCATGGTTCCTCTGTACAGGTGAAAGTTCATGGTTTGTCATGGTTCCTCTGTACAGGTGAAAGTTCATGATTTGTCATGGTTCCTCTGTACAGGTGAAAGTTCATGGTTGGTCATGGTTCCTCTGTACAGGTGAAAGTTCATGGTTTGTCATGGTTCCTCTGTACAGGTGAAAGTTCATAGTTTGTCATGGTTCCTCTGTACAGGCGACAGTTCATGATTTGTCATGGTTCCTCTGTACAGGCGACAGTTCATGGTTTGTCATGGTTCCTCTGTACAGGTGAAAGTTCATGGTTTGTCATGGTTCCTCTGTACAGGTGAAAGTTCATGGTTTGTCATGGTTCCTCTGTACAGGTGAAAGTTCATGACTTATCATGGTTCCTCTGTACAGGCGACAGTTTTTTGTTTTTCATGGTTCCTCTGTACAGGCGACAGTTCATGATTTGTCATGGTTCCTCTGTACAGGTGACAGTTCATGGTTTGTCATGGTTCCTCTGTACAGGTGAAAGTTCATGGTTTGTCATGGTTCCTCTGTACAGGTGAAAGTTCATGATTTGTCATGGTTCCTCTGTACAGGCGACAGTTCATGGTTTTTCATGGTTCCTCTGTACAGGTGAAAGTTCATGGTTTGTCATGGTTCCTCTGTACAGGTGAAAGTTCATGATTTGTCATGGTTCCTCTGTACAGGCGACAGTTCACGGTTTGTCATGGTTCCTCTGTACAGGTGAAAGTTCATGATTTGTCATGGTTCTTCTGTACAGGCGACAGTTCATGGGTTGTCATGGTTCCTCTGTACAGGTGAAAGTTCATGGTTTGTCATGGTTCCTCTGTACAGGTGAAAGTTCATGGTTTGTCATGGTTCCTCGGTACAGATGAAAGTTCATGGTTTGTCATGGTTCCTCTGTACAGGTGAAAGTTCATGATTTGTCATGGTTCCTCTGTACAGGTGAAAGTTCATGGTTTGTCATGGTTCCTCTATACAGGTAACGGTTCATGGTTTGTCATGGTTCCTCTGTACAGGCGACAGTTTTTTGTTTTTCATGGTTCCTCTGTACAGGCGACAGTTCATGGTTTGTCATGGTTCCTCTGTACAGGCGACAGTTCATGATTTGTCATGGTTCCTCTGTACAGGCGACAGTTCATGGATTGTCATGGTTCCTCTGTACAAGCGACAGTTCATGGATTGTCATGGTTCCTCTGTACAGGTGAAAGTTCATGGTTTGTCATGGTTCCTCTGTACAGGTGAAAGTTCATGGTTTGTCATGGTTCCTCTGTACAGGTGAAAGTTCATGGTTTGTCATGGTTCCTCGGTACAGATGAAAGTTCATGGTTTGTCATGGTTCCTCTGTACAGGTGAAAGTTCATGATTTGTCATGGTTCCTCTGTACAGGTGAAAGTTCATGGTTTGTCATGGTTCCTCTATACAGGTAACGGTTCATGGTTTGTCATGGTTCCTCTGTACAGGCGACAGTTTTTTGTTTTTCATGGTTCCTCTGTACAGGCGACAGTTCATGGTTTGTCATGGTTCCTCTATACAGGTAACGGTTCATGGTTTGTCATGGTTCCTCTGTACAGGCGACAGTTTTTTGTTTTTCATGGTTCCTCTGTACAGGCGACAGTTCATGGTTTGTCATGGTTCCTCTGTACAGGTGAAAGTTCATGATTTGTCATGGTTCCTCTGTACAGGCGACAGTTCATGGTTTGTCATGGTTCCTCTGTACAGGTGAAAGTTCATGGTTTGTCATGGTTCCTCTGTACAGGCGACAGTTCATGATTTGTCATGGTTCCTCTGTACAGGCGACAGATCATGGTTTGTCATGGTTCCTCTGTACAATCGACAGTTCATGGATTGTCATGGTTCCTCTGTACAGGTGAAAGTTCATGGTTTGTCATGGTTCCTCTGTACAGGTGAAAGTTCATGGTTTGTCATGGTTCCTCTGTACAGGTGAAAGTTCATGGTTTGTCTTGGTTCCTCTGTACAGGTGAAAGTTCATGATTTGTCATGGTTCCTCTGTACAGGTGAAAGTTCATGGTTTGTCATGGTTCCTCTGTACAGGTGAAAGTTCATGGTTTGTCATGGTTCCTCTGTACAGGTGAAAGTTCATGGTTTGTCATGGTTCCTCTGTACAGGTGAAAGTTCATGATTTGTCATGGTTCCTCTGTACAGGCGACAGTTCATGGTTTGTCATGGTTCTTCTGTACAGGTGAAAGTTCATGGTTTGTCATGGTTCCTCTGTACAGGTGAAAGTTCATGATTTGTCATGGTTCCTCTGTACAGGTGAAAGTTCATAGTTTGTCATGGTTCCTCTGTACAGGTGAAAGTTCATGATTTGTCATGGTTCCTCTGTACAGGTGAAAGTTCATGGTTTGTCATGGTTCCTCTGTACAGGTAACAGTTCAAGGTTTGTCATGGTTCCTCTGTACAGGTGAAAGTTCATAGTTTGTCATGGTTCCTCTGTACAGGTGAAAGTTCATGATTTGTCATGGTTCCTCTGTACAGGTGAAAGTTCATGGTTTGTCATGGTTCCTCTGTACAGGTGAAAGTTCATGATTTGTCATGGTTCCTCTGTACAGGTGAAAGTTCATGGTTTGTCATGGTTCCTCTGTACAGGTGAAAGTTCATGATTTGTCATGGTTCCTCTGTACAGGTGAAAGTTCATGGTTTGTCATGGTTCCTCTGTACAGGCGACAGTTCATGATTTGTCATGGTTCCTCTGTACAGGCGACAGTTCATGGTTTGTCATGGTTCCTCTGTACAGGTGAAAGTTAATGATTTGTCATGGTTCCTCTGTACGGGCGACAGTTCAAAGTTTGTCATGGTTCCTCTGTACAGGTGAAATGTCATAGTTTGTTATGGTTCCTCTGTAAAGGCGACAGTTCAAGGTTTGTCATGGTTCCTCTGTACAGGCGACAGTTCAAGGTTTGTCATGGTTCCTCTGTTCAGGCGACAGTTCATGGTTTGTCATGGTTCCTCTGTACAGGTGACAGTTCATGGTTGGTCATGGTTTCTCTGTACAGGCGACAGTTCATGGTGTGTCATGGTTTCTCTGTACAG
Source organism: Limnoperna fortunei (assembly GCA_944474755.1). Taxonomy (NCBI): domain Eukaryota; kingdom Metazoa; phylum Mollusca; class Bivalvia; order Mytilida; family Modiolidae; genus Limnoperna; species Limnoperna fortunei. The sequence continues at coordinate 96,780,292 of OX104114.1, read as the reverse complement.
GTGACAGTTCATGGTTTGTCATGGTTTCTCTTAACAGGTATCGGTTCATGGTTTGTCATGGTTCCTCAGTACAGGTGACAGTTCATGGTTTGACATGGTTTCTCTGTACAGGTGACAGTTCATGGTTTGTCATGGTTCCTCTTAACAGGTAACCGTTCATGGTTTGTCATGGTTCCTCTGTACAGGCGACAGTTCATGATTTGTCATTATTCCTCTGTACAGGTAACGGTTCATAGTTTGTCGTGGTTCCTCTGTACAGGCGACAGTTCATGATTTGTCATTATTCCTCTGTACAGGTAACGGTTCATAGTTTGTCATGGTTCGTCTGTACAGGCGACAGTTCATGGTTGGTCATGGTTTCTCTGTACTGGTGACAGTTCATGGTTTGGCATGGTTTCTCTGTACAGGTGACAGTTCATGGTTTGTCATGGTTTCTCTTAACAGGTAACGGTTCATGGTTTGTCATGGTTTCTCAGTACAGGTGACAGTTCATGGTTTGACATGGTTTCTCTGTACATGTGACAGTTCATGGTTTGTCATGGTTCTTCTTAACAGGTAACCGTTCATGGTTGGTCATGGTTCCTCTGTACATGTAACAGTTCATGGTTTGTTATGGTTCCTCGGTACAGGCGACAGTTCGTGGTTGGTCATGTTTCCTCTGTACAGGTAACGGTTCATGGTTGGTCATGTTTCCTCTGTACAGGCGACAGTTGAAGGTTTGTCATGGTTCCTCATTACAGATAACGGTTCATGGCTTGTCATGGTTCCTCTGTACAAGCGACAATTCATGGTTGTTCATGGTTCCTCTGTACAGATGACAGTTTAAGGGTTTGTCATGGTTCCTCTGTACAGGTGACAGTTCATGGTTTGTTATGGTTCCTCTGTACAGGCGACAGTTCATGGTTGGTCATGGTTATCCTGTACAGATGACAGTTCATGGTTTGTTATGGTTCCTCTGTATAGGTTACAGTTCATGGTTTGTCATGGTTCCTCTGTTCAGTTTACGGTTATGGTTTGTCATTGTTCCGCTGTACAGATAACGGTTAATGGTTTGTCATGGTTCCTCTGTACAGGTAACAGTTCATGGTTGGTCATGGTTCCTCTGTACAGGTGAAATGTCATAGTTTGTAATGGTTCCTCTGTACAGGCGACAGTTCAAGGTTTGTCATGGTTCCTCTGTACAGACAGTTCAAGGTTTGTCATGGTTCCTCTGTACAGGCGACAGTTCAAGGTTTGTCATGGTTCCTCTGTACAGGTAACGTTTCATAGTTTGTCATGGTTCCTCTGTACAGGTAACAGTTCAAGGTTTGTCATGGTTCCTCTGTTCAGGCGACAGTTCATGGTTTGTCATGGTTCCTATGTACAGGTAACGTTTCATAGTTTGTCATGGTTCCTCTGTACAGGTAACAGTTCAAGGTTTGTCATGGTTCCTCTGTTCAGGCGACAGTTCATGGTTTGTCATGGTCCCTCTGTACAGGTAACAGTTCAAGGTTTGTCATGGTTCCTCTGTTCAGGCGACAGTTCATGGTTTGTCATGGTTCCTCTGTACAGGTAACGTTTCATAGTTTGTCATGGTTCTTCTGTACGGGTGAAATGTCATAGTTTGTCATGGTTCCTCTGTACAGGCGACAGTTCATGGTTACTAATGGTTCCTCTGTACAGGCGACAGTTCATGGTTAGTAATGGTTCCTCTGTACAGGTAACGGTTCATAGTTTGTCATGGTTCCTCTGTACAGGCGACAGTTCATGGTTGGTCATGGTTCCTCTGTACAGGCGACAGTTCATGGTTTCTCTGTACAGGTGACAGTTCATGGTTTGTCATGGTTTCTCTTAACAGGTTACGGTTCATGGTTTGTCATGGTTCCTCTCTACATGTGACAGTGCATGGTTTGTCAATCAATTTAACAAATATTTTATTTCAATGACAAATATGAACACAAAATAGTTTGGTGACCGAGTGGTTAAGATAGTTTGTCGTTTACTATTGATCACGTGCCTGTCAACACTATTGATTCGAGTCCTGCTGGCAGCGCAGGTTCGCGCTTTACTGCGGGCAGGGTATGCTCGCCCCCTACTTTAATTGACAGGGTTGCCGACTGTCATGGGTATTTCACTGGGTACTCCAGCCTCATTCCCCAATAAAACGCTATGATATAGCTAAATAATTTCTAAAAGTGTCGTTAAACCTTATTCGAACAACAAACACATAATAACTTTGATTCCGCAAATTTTAAAGACGTTAAACCCGGCATCGGCATAGAATAATTTAAACTATGGTTTTATTCTTTACATTAAAGTTTCAAAATACCATGAAGCTATTGGACCAATGAATGTGTGAACCAATATAATAATGTCCCATTGTACCTTCAGACAACCAAACATTCGGCGTCCGGACCGGTCCTTTTCGTCTTAACACATTATAAAATCATAGAGAAAGAATAACTTGTTTACAATGCATAAGTTACAAGGAACAATGTAAATACTACGATTTTCAATTTAATATTCGTGGGTTTTGTTGCATCATATTTTAATTTCGACGTTGAGCGGTATCTGGAATGAAAACAAACTTTGCTAACTATAAATAAATCGTTTTTTATTCTATTATACCAGCTAAAAATAACGGCTGTAAGTACGAGAACAAAGCGAGATGGGCGTTGTCGCCAACATCATGAAATTTTAAACGTCACAAATCGAAAAGTCCTAAATATATTATTCGCATAGAAAAAGGTCAACATTTATAGAAAATATGGCTGTAATTTAAGTTTGAAATAACCTGTATTTTGTCGGCTTTTTGGAGTATCTGGTGCAAACATATAGTTTTCGACGGGAAAACTGGCAATCTATGGAGTCGAGCACATTCTGCCACTGTAAGACTCGAACATGAAACCCGAGTGTTGACAGGCCGATGATCAATAGTTTATTACTACCTAGACCCCCTAGAAAAGGGGGGTTGAGAAACTGAAACATTAAACCGTTAATATCAAATGATACTAAAATATCATACTAGACTGATGGACCAAATAAAACCAGAATTAAAATTTCAGAAAATGTGCATAAAGGAGGTATACAAATGGATATAGACGAAATTGTCAAATTAATTGTCATGCTCCTTTCAATAATTGTTGTACATATTTAAACCAAACAATAGTAATTTTTATCTAAAATAATCTCTCCCCCTTTTTCAATAATAAATAATTTCATTGTGTCCAAACAATAAAAATATAGAATTATGAAGCGAAAGTTGTTATAGTGTGCCTAGGTGTGTAACAGTTTGTTGTTTAAAAAACACCTTCATATTGGTATGTTGTAGAATACATTGAGGAATAGTGTAGTGGATACCTCCTCCAGCCAAACCACCCAATCCTAAACCTCCTCCTCTAGCCAAACCACCCAATCCTAAACCTCCTTCTCTAGCCAAACCACCCAATCCTAAACCTCCTCTTCTAGCCAAACCACCCAGTCCTAAACCTCCTCCTCTAGCCAAACCACCAAATCCTAAACCTCCTCCTGTAGCCAAACCACCCAATCCTAAACCTCCTCCTCTAGCCAAACCACCAAATTTTAAACCTCCTCCTCTAGCCAAACCACCCAATCCTAAACCTCCTCCTCTAGCCAAACCACCCAGTCATAAACCTCCTCCTCTAGCTAAACCACCCAATCCTAAACCTCCTCCTCTAGCCAAACCACCAAATCCTAAACCTCCTCCTTTAGCCAAACCACCCAATCCTAAACCTCCTCTTCTAGCCAAACCACCCAGTCCTAAACCTCCTCCTCTAGCCAAACCACCAAATCCTAAACCTCCTCCTGTAGCCAAACCACCCAATCCTAAACCTCCTCCTCTAGCCAAACCACCAAATTTTAAACCTCCTCCTCTAGCCAAACCACCCAATCCTAAACCTCCTCCTCTAGCCAAACCACCCAGTCATAAACCTCCTCCTCTAGCCAAACCACCCAATCCTAAACCTCCTCCTCTAGCCAAACCACCAAATCCTAAACCTCCTCCTCTAGCCAAACCACCCAATCATAAACCTCCTCCTCTAGCCAAACCACCCAATCCTAAACCTCCTCCTCTAGCCAAACCACCAATCCTAAACCTCCTCCTCTAGCCAAACCACCCAATCATAAACCTCCTCCTCTAGCCAAACCACCCAATCCTAAACCTCCTCCTCTAGCCAAACCACCCAATCCTAAACCTCCTCTTCTAGCCAAACCACCCAGTCCTAAACCTCCTCCTCTAGCCAAACCACCAAATCCTAAACCTCCTCCTGTAGCCAAACCACCCAATCCTAAACCTCCTCCTCTAGCCAAACCACCAAATTCTAAACCTCCTCCTCTAGCCAAACCAGCCAATCCTAAACCTCCTCCTCTAGCCAAATCCCCCAGTCATAAACCTCCTCCTCTAGCCAAACCACCCAATCCTAAACCTCCTCCTCTAGCCAAACCACCAAATCCTAAACCTCCTCCTCTAGCCAAACCACCCAATCATAAACCTCCTCCTCTAGCCAAACCACCAAATTCTAAACCTCCTCCTCTAGCCAAACCACCCAGTCCTAAACCTCCTCCTCTAGCCAAACCACCCAATCCTAAACCTCCTCCTCTAGCCAAACCACCCAATCCTAAACCTCCTCCTCTAGCCAAACCACCCAATCCTAAACCTCCTCCTCTAGCCAAACCACCAATCCTAAACCTCCTCCTCTAGCCAAACCACCCAATCCTAAACCTCCTCCTCTAGCCAAACCACCCAATCCTAAACTCCTCCTCTAGCCAAACCACCCAATCCTAAACCTCCTCCTCTAGCCAAACCACCCAATCCTAAACCTCCTCCTCTAGCCAAACCACCCAATCCTAAACCTCCTCCTCTAGCCAAACCACCAATCCTAAACCTCCTCCTCTAGCCAAACCACCCAATCCTAAACCTCCTCCTCTAGCCAAACCACCCAATCCTAAACTCCTCCTCTAGCCAAACCACCCAATCCTAAACCTCCTCCTCTAGCCAAACCACCCAATCCTAAACCTCCTCCTCTAGCCAAACCACCCAATCCTAAACCTCCTCCTCTAGCCAAACCACCCAATCCTAAACCTCCTCCTGTGGCCAAACCACCCAATCTAAACCTCCTCCTGTAGCCAAACCACCCAATCCTAAACCTCCTCCTCTAGCCAAACCACCAAATCCTAAACCTCCTCCTCTAGCCAAACCACCCAATCCTAAACCTCCTCCTGTAGCCAAACCACCCAGTCCTAAACCTCCTCCTCTAGCCAAACCACCAAATCCTAAACCTCCTCCTCTAGCCAAACCACCAAATCCTAAACCTCCTTCTCTAGCCAAACCACCCAGTCCTAAACCTCCTCCTCTAGCCAAACCACCCAGTCCTAAACCTCCTCCTCTAGCCAAACCACCAAATCCTAAACCTCCTCCTCTAGCCAAACCACCAAATCCTAAACCTCCTCCTCTAGCCAAACCACCCAGTCCTAAACCTCCTCCTCTAGCCAAACCACCCAATCCTAAACCTCCTCCTCTAGCCAAACCACCAAATCCTACACCTCCTCCTCTAGCCAAACCACCCAATCATAAACCTCCTCCTCTAGCCAAACCACCCAATCCTAAACCTCCTCCTCTAGCCAAACCACCCAATCCTAAACCTCCTCTTCTAGCCAAACCACCCAGTCCTAAACCTCCTCCTCTAGCCAAACCACCAAATCCTAAACCTCCTCCTGTAGCCAAACCACCCAATCCTAAACCTCCTCCTCTAGCCAAACCACCAAATTCTAAACCTCCTCCTCTAGCCAAACCAGCCAATCCTAAACCTCCTCCTCTAGCCAAATCCCCCAGTCATAAACCTCCTCCTCTAGCCAAACCACCCAATCCTAAACCTCCTCCTCTAGCCAAACCACCAAATCCTAAACCTCCTCCTCTAGCCAAACCACCCAATCATAAACCTCCTCCTCTAGCCAAACCACCAAATTCTAAACCTCCTCCTCTAGCCAAACCACCCAGTCCTAAACCTCCTCCTCTAGCCAAACCACCCAATCCTAAACCTCCTCCTCTAACCAAACCACCCAATCCTAAACCTCCTCCTCTAGCCAAACCACCCAATCCTAAACCTCCTCCTCTAGCCAAACCACCCAATCCTAAACCTCCTCTTCTAGCCAAACCACCCAGTCCTAAACCTCCTCCTCTAGCCAAACCACCAAATCCTAAACCTCCTCCTGTAGCCAAACCACCCAATCCTAAACCTCCTCCTCTAGCCAAACCACCAAATTCTAAACCTCCTCCTCTAGCCAAACCAGCCAATCCTAAACCTCCTCCTCTAGCCAAATCCCCCAGTCATAAACCTCCTCCTCTAGCCAAACCACCCAATCCTAAACCTCCTCCTCTAGCCAAACCACCAAATCCTAAACCTCCTCCTCTAGCCAAACCACCCAATCATAAACCTCCTCCTCTAGCCAAACCACCAAATTCTAAACCTCCTCCTCTAGCCAAACCACCCAGTCCTAAACCTCCTCCTCTAGCCAAACCACCCAATCCTAAACCTCCTCCTCTAACCAAACCACCCAATCCTAAACCTCCTCCTCTAGCCAAACCACCCAATCCTAAACCTCCTCCTCTAGCCAAACCACCAATCCTAAACCTCCTCCTCTAGCCAAACCACCCAATCCTAAACCTCCTCCTCTAGCCAAACCACCCAATCCTAAACTCCTCCTCTAGCCAAACCACCCAATCCTAAACCTCCTCCTCTAGCCAAACCACCCAATCCTAAACCTCCTCCTCTAGCCAAACCACCCAATCCTAAACCTCCTCCTGTGGCCAAACCACCCAATCCTAAACCTCCTCCTGTAGCCAAACCACCCAATCCTAAACCTCCTCCTCTAGCCAAACCACCCAATCCTAAACCTCCTCCTCTAGCCAAACCACCCAATCCTAAACCTCCTCCTCTAGCCAAACCACCCAATCCTAAACCTCCTCCTGTGGCCAAACCACCCAATCCTAAACCTCCTCCTGTAGCCAAACCACCCAATCCTAAACCTCCTCCTCTAGCCAAACCACCAAATCCTAAACCTCCTCCTCTAGCCAAACCACCCAATCCTAAACCTCCTCCTGTAGCCAAACCACCCAGTCCTAAACCTCCTCCTCTAGCCAAACCACCAAATCCTAAACCTCCTCCTCTAGCCAAACCACCAAATCCTAAACCTCCTCCTCTAGCCAAACCACCCAGTCCTAAACCTCCTCCTCTAGCCAAACCACTCAATCCTAAACCTCCTCATGTAGCCAAACCACCCAATCCTAAACCTCCTCCTCTAGCCAAACCACCCAGTCCTAAACCTCCTCCTCTAGCCAAACCACCCAGTCATAAACCTCCTCCTCTAGCCAAACCACCAAATCCTAAACCTCCTCCTCTAGCCAAACCACCCAGTCCTAAACCTCCTCCTCTAGCCAAACCACCCAGTCATAAACCTCCTCCTCTAGCCAAACCACCAAATCCTAAACCTCCTCCTCTAGCCAAACCACCCAATCCTAAACCTCCTCCTCCAGCCAAACCACCCAATCCTAAACCTCCTCCTCTAGCCAAACCACCCAATCCTAAACCTCCTCCTCTAGTCAAACCACCCAATCCTAAACCTTGCAACTCCCGCTTCTCCACTAAGCTGATATCATCCAGCGCCATAAACATTTTCTTTTCTGAGAACCTTTTTATTCTCTATTTCATCCAATCGAATCTTTCCTTTTCCCTTGTTGTCATAAACAATTTTACTCAAGTAGGTTTTATGGCACTGGGACCAGTTGATTTGTATTTCTTTTGCATTGTTTTTTCTTTTAAATGTACTCTTTTTTTCTCCAAAATTTTACATAAACAATTGAGTGAAGATGATATTGAAATAAACCACATCACGGTTTACTTTCAAATATGGCGATATATGGCTGAATTATTTCAATGCAAAACGACATATATAACACTCTACTCATCACTAGGTACCTATTTACCAAATTTGAAGTACATAAATTGTAAATATATCCATTTTAAGTTATTTTCTTGACATATGTTGGAGTTAACTATGACGGACCATAAAGTAAGGGCGATAGTTAAAATATTAACTGTGAGTAATGGTTCTCATGCATTGCACTTGTCCACGTCATCAGGTTCATATATACTAAATTTGCAGTGTAGACAAAAAGTAAACAATGGGAGATAACTCTACAAGTAACATAGATAGTGTTCTGCATTCCTACTTAGTATATCAAATCCCTAAGTTTGAAATTAATATTTCAAGGGGTTTCAGAGTTATGCTAGGAGCAGGACTATGATTGACAGAAGGAAGAACGGACTAATAGACAGTCTTCAAATTTAATAAACAATGTAACAGATAATAAAATTCCGATAGCATACTATCGGTACTAAATAGGGAAAACTAAAAAGTAAATAAATAATAATTAGAAAATTCGATCTAGTGAGACAAACTTTTTGACTGTGAGTTATTGTCCGGAAATTAACTTGAAAATTTTAAACTTTATTGGCGACTGTGACGTTGACCTTTGACAGAATTTCTCCAAAATCAAAAAAGTTTCTTTCTCTGCTGGTATATAACAATATATAAATGTTCACTGAAATCCGATACAAAATGTTAGTTATCATACGAAAACGTCTATTAATGCTTTTGGCGACTTTGACCTTGAAATTTGACGGTATTTACCAAAATCGACAAGCTTCGGATCCACCTGAGATGAACTCTATCTCAACGATTCATTGAAATCAAATGCAAGCTTTTAAAGTTATGGTACGGAATTTTCTTTTTGTGAAAATTTCTATCGCCCGTTGTCCACTGTGACCTTGATCTTTTACAAGATTCCTCCAGCAGCAATAGGTAATAGGTATCTTACCCACCTGATATGTAAAACATCCCACAACTCTCATCGACATCGAATGCAAAGTTTTTTTAATTATCATCCGGAAACCAAATTGACGCCTCACTAACGGACATGGGGATCACTTTATACACAGACTCCCAAATGGTATGGACCCAGGATACCAGGACAATGAAATATAGATCAAAATGTAAAGTTTGGGTCCTGATTCTCGAAAATACTTTAAGTTCAAATCAATATTTAAGCCATTCAAAAACCTGAGAATTTTTATGTTAGTAGGTAAGAAATATATGAACATTAGTGTGAGAACTGACTTGTTTTGAGAAATCCAAAATTGGTCACGCCATGCATAGTTACTGAAATGAATGCAATAAATTTAACCTAGTCACCATAGAGTAAAATTAAGTCAAATTTGACAACAACACGTCACTGGACAGTGAAATTTAGTTCAAAGTCAGGTGACAGACAGTCATGTACCTTTCATCAGCAACCTATATACCTAATATTATCATCCTACGATGCATGGTTACTGAAGAACTGGCTTTATCCAACAGCTTTAGTCACTGGACATTGAAATTGACAGCCAGGTAAGGTAACAGATCATCACGCAACCTATATACTCAATACAAGTAACCAATCAGGCACTGGGCCAATTTGGTTGTCCTATGGCTTAAGCTTACAAAGATGTAAAGCAAAATGTCAAGTGTTAATGCCACTGCTGGATTCCCATACATGTTTTGGCTCCAGTGACTGGTGTTGCAGGCAAGACAAAAACAGCTTTAATGCAAATGTAAACCTGAGTTTGGATATTGAACAAAAGGACAAAAAACTTTATATGTACCCAAACTTTTGTTGGCGCCACATAGAATCTCTTCCAGTGTCCTGTCCAGTATAAAAAAGATACATAATATTCTGGTAATGACAACGCCTATGTGCCAGTTGACAATGACATCACAATCTTGTTTTATGTTTTTATTTTTTCATCAAAAATTAATAAACATTAAGAAATGTATATAAAAGATGCTGTCATTACAATCTATTGTAATAAACTTGTAAACAAATCATGATTTCTAATAATAAATAATGAACAAAACAGACATTGTACACAAGACATGTTGAATTTCCTTTTCAAGAAATCTTTAAGAGTTATCTTTCTTTCATGCACCCAACAACTGAGACATGAGTATCCGCATCTCTTTAAAAACACGAGAAAACTTCTAAAATTTTAAGAAATACTTAAATTTTAGGTTTTGAATCAAATTTAATAGAATTCATATCTTCTTCAAGAAAAAAGCAAAACATACATGTAAACTTCAATACAAAATCTGTTTGATATACAAGATAACAATTCTATATAAATAAAAATATCTTCAAACATTAACAAAACAAGTTACATGCGAGGAATTTGGCGTTTTAAACATATGTTGCCATTATTATCCTCATTCTTACAATATCTATATGACAGTTAAATGTCCTATAAAAACTACAAATACATACATGTAGGAAACACTGAATGGTGTTATTTGATGGAAAAGAATGTGTAAGTAACAATCATTAAATTAATCATTTTTTAATAGTTTGTCCTCTTTAAATTTTAAAACACGATACAACTATAAAAGATTTCAAAGTTTAAAATCTATTGTTTTAATCATTATTTTTATTTGTTTCTTGTTCATTAACACTTCAATATGCTCATTTTGGGTTTTTTTTTTCATACAATGTTTTTTCAACATTTTGTAATTACAGCTGAATGCATTTTTTTTACATAAAGCAATATGATTGCTTTCAAGTTCTAAACCAATACAAATATCACAAAATTATGATTTTTATACACAATTTATACTAAAATCTCATGAATATTTCAAAAATTCATTTAAATGATGAAGTTTTTACATTTTTTTGGTGATCAGTTTCATTTTGTGCATTTATTCCATTTTTTATAATGCATCTCACTCTAACAACACAACATAACAATTGGAAAAGTATACAACTATTCTAAAAAACAAATTCATTTTACATATTTTTTCTTACAGTTTTCCCTTTTCTTCATTTTTTTGCCTTTTCAATGATATGAATTCATGACTATTTCACAATGAAACAAAACATGACAATCCATAACATACAGTCTAACAACAATAGATACAGAAGTACCGTAACCTCAATCAGTTACCAACGTTACTTTTCAAATATTTATTTTGCTGCTAATTTCTGCACAAGCAAAGCTTTCATCTCTTTTGCAACTTTTTCCATTTCTTCAATTCTTACACGAAGTTCAGCATTTACTACTTCTAATCGATTTGCTTCTTCGTCCATTTCACTGAACTTCATTTTTCTGATTTCTCTAGATCGCCTGGATGCAATGTTATTCTTTATTCGTCTCTCACGGTACTTTTGATCTGGAGTTGTTTTTTGCACTGCAGGCTTTGAAGCCGACTGTGTCGACTTTGATTTCTTCGTTGTGTCTGCAACACAAGGTGTAGGAGAAAGTCGTGGTTTTTTGGTGACATAGTCATGATCATTATTCAAGCTCCAATCAGAATCTATGTCATCATTTTCACGTTTCACAAACACCTCTTGAGGCGCCACCTCTTCACAGACAACTGCTTCCTGTGGTACTGGTTCAATCCAAGAAGGTAAATTGTTGAGGTCTTCTTCAAGTGAAATAATATTCGGAACCTCCTCAGTTTCCTCTGCTGGATGTACCTAAAAACAAAATAATTTTATCATCTACTCATTGTTTTGTAACAGTTTATTATAATGTTCAATGTTGGTATCAACAATTCATTTGCATTTATGCATAATAAAGACACTTATGTATAGAAGTCAATTGTTTTTGTTGTTCCAAATTTTTATTTACATTTATTTTCCCTTACTTGTTAAATTTTAAATAGACTTTGACAAGTTAGAGTCTTCAAGTAAGTTCCACTTCTATTTATCTCAACAGCTATGATAACCTTTCCTAAACTATTTTTAAAGTGGTCCTAATTAGAAAAAAGGGATAAAACACATACATTATCATATTAACAGTAGTACATCTTGGTATATGACTTAGTAACCTACCGGTAACAGGAATTCAGACAGATCCATGAAGCTATTAAGGAAGTCATCCTCAGACATGGCAGCATCTGCCGACATGGGCAACTTGAGCATGTCGGGCAAGTCCATGTCTTCAAACGAGAGACTTTCTTTATCCATATAATTAAAGTTCTTTTCATGTCCGTATTCCATGGTCATCGCATCCATGTCTATAAAAATTTAAATAATGTGAAATTCTGAAAATGCGGCATTAATCATTTAATATTGTTTATGGACCCTTGACAACATGATTTACATAAAAAAAAAGTAATAACCTGTGACATGCTATTTCAAATAATTTTCTTAAACTAGGGCTTTTTTTAAGAAACCTGCAAATGTAAAATGGAACACTGGCCAGTACATATACACATATTAAAAAAAATGTTTTCAATTTTTAAACAATTTACCAGTCCAATATTTTGTTTGTAGGCATGCTTATTATTCATGACATTCATTATAAAAATTTTTTTTAAATGTAAATCTTACCAGTATCAAATTGGCCACCTTGTTTTTGGATCAAACGTGGTAAAGTGTTGGATGTCATGGTTAATGTCGGTTCCAAGTCCAAATCTAGAGATTGGTCCTTCTCCACCAACATTCCCGATGTCCAACAAGTCCACGAGTTCGTCCAGGTTCCTTGGAGCGGCACTGAAGCCATCAAGTCCGTTCGTTTTTCTACTGTCGGGTCCGTACATATTTCAGAAGAGTCCTGTGTTAAAACGGTGTTCTTCTGGTGTCGAATTTTGGCAATTATTAGCCTAACTCTACGGCAGAAATCTGCTCTCCTTGTCGCTGGATCTTGAAGATCCCTGTGTAGTCTTGGAAGTTGCTGAGGACGCCCTCGTGTTTGTCTTTTACCGGACCTGGCCGGGACTGAAAGCAAAGAAAGAAAATAATAAAATATGGCCAATCTTTTCGATTTTTTAAGACCATATTGTGATTGAAACAATGACTGAAAGGTTCTTCGAATTATTCTATTTTTTATAGAAACGTCTCCCATGTTGATAGTTTTTACCTGTGTTGGTTCACCTTAATCTTTCCTTACATTCGGCGTAAATGCCGGCTATTGCGCGAACGTATGCTCTTATGGTGCAATACTTTCTTAATTTAGCAATGACGGCAGATGTATTAATACAAACCAATCAAATCATATAGTTTGTACAGGAATTTCTATAAATAAATCTAACGAAAACCCGGAACTAAGGTTCATCCTGACGTTATACGAAAAAATCTGAAAACTCCCGGTAAAACGTCATGTACAAATTTGTCATGTGACGATATGAGAAACTCGTTAGATTTGTCGTTATATTGGACGAAAAAAATAGAGATAACACTAGTCGTCAAAACGAAGGCGCAAACCATTCGTCTTTAGGTTATAGAGAATTAAAAGAAAGAATTTTTGTAAGAAAACATGCAAACTTTTTTGATGTTTTAGCAAGAAAAAATTAAGACGCAGTATTTAGGATTAAGTGAAATATTCTTTTTAGTGGAAATTGGACTTAAATGTAATTTTAATTGAATATTGTGCAATTAACTAACCTATTGATGGGACAGCCGATCTTTGATCTCCTTAGCAGCCACTCAATATTTACAAATAAAGAATATAAGATAATGCTTACGCTAACACGATGTAATTGCTGACCTAGTACTTTAAATACGCAAAATTCATTATTTTGACAAATTATAAAATATAAATATCCAATACTTACTTCATGAAACTGTATGTCCTGTACCACAGATTTTCCTAGCATTTAGCTATTTTCTTCTTTAAACAGTAGTACAACAGAGTAAACTTATTCAGATTGCTATGATTAATGCCGAACGTATACATACAAAACATTAAATTTATACCAGAGCCGGTTCAGCTTGATGGGATCATTTAACACGTCGTCTTGCTGGAATATTCTCTTCTATGTCAATTTTCCAGAAGGATCTTAATTCAGATGAAATCCATAGGGTTAATTATAAATTGTACTTTATACAGGTATTAGTGAACAGTTGACCGAAAGTTGTAGATCGTAAATAGCGCTCATATAGCATATATTTTCTTAAAGCAAGAGAAATAATACAATACGAACGAAAGATGCATGAAACTATAGATAATTATTATTACCAGTTCCAGGTTCACACATGGATAAATAAAATAAAAAAATGCATACGCTGTTGAGATTTGAAGTTTTATTGCGTTGTGTATTAGGTGTTTATATATTGTGACGACCAATCTAATTAAAATTAAATCTTCCTCTTGCTCCCCCTTTTTGTTATTGGTCGCTTACAACGAAGCGACAAAGCAAAAAAAGGGGGGGGGAGTGAAAGATTTAATTTTATTTAGACCAGAAATTGTGGACTTCACCTTTCCCCTCAACCTTTTGTAAAAGGTTTAGGGATCGAATTACTTGTACTGAACTAAATGCATGTTGCTACCACCCACCCAATTAAAAAAAAACAAAACAAACAAACAAACGAACGAACATACAATTGCCCTATTAGGTCGAATGCAGGTTTTTTGTTTTGTCCCATTTTCAGGACATATACATGGGTTCATATTACATTATAAACGAGTACCACAACGGAACACAATTACTTAGTTCGAAGTGAAGACGTTATATTAGGACACTTGTCTTTCTGTCTTTTTTCAAAAGATGACTGAGGGGGAGGGTACGAGGATTAAAAAAAGTTCACCTTAGGAAAGTATCGAACTAAATGTACCCAAGTTTACACATTAGAAAATGATTATTTAGGTTTAGTTTAAAGCTTATTTTTAATCTTTTTTGGCACTGTTCCAGATTAAAGTATTGATCGAATAACTTACTTTAGTAAAGATATTGTTATTGGGTCAAGGATAGTAAATACTGATGATGAAACCCGTAGTAATCTCGTTTATTTGTTTTAAAATATATGGGGAAAGTGTGCGTTAGGAAAGAGGGGGAAGGAAAAAGGATGTATGTTATATCGTAATTTGTTTTCCATCTGTCGTTGTTGTCACAATACCATTCTTCATTTAAGTGACTTAAATTTTTTTTTCTATATTTAGAATAGTCAACGTGCAAAAAACATGAAGGTCTGTAAGGGGGCAGTGTAGAATATTTGAAAATGGGAAGGAACGGTGGGGCTAGGCTTTCGATCCCCAGTCTGGTAGTTTAATGCTCCCCTATTCGTTAAGATTGTTAGGTTCCTACCTGCCAGGTAATCACTCAAGAAAACACTGTTCAGCAAAATAACTTTGCAACTGCTTAAATGCCAAGCGCTTTAGGGGATTCCCCCCCCCCCAACCCCCGCAAAAGCATCTACCCTTGATCAGCTGGCAGCTTTTATTGGACACAGACCCGTCGCTGAATCATTGCGAAACACACCCCCCCCCAAAAAAAAAAAAAAAAAAAACTAGAGTAAAAACACCTGTGAGCAATGCTCACCATTGATACCCCCCGCTTCACAATTACTTTGAAAATTCAGGTGTTCTTAATTATGAAATTGAAACTTTATCTAGTTAAATGTGAAGGCAAAATTGCAGATAATACATGTAACCCTCCCCAATCCCCCAAAGAATGGCATTCCCTATGTCAATGACAAAGTCCATGTTTTTCTATGGCAAACCTCCAATAATATTCTGATCAAAATGTTTAATATCCAATGCACAATGGCAATATGTGACCAAGATTCTGTATAAGTTTCAACAAATTCCATTCAGTAGTGTAGGAGGAATTGTAAATAAAAGATGGGTATCCCATTATGTCCATTACAAACTCCATGTTTTTCTATGGGAAACCCCAAATATCATTCGGATCAAAATGTTAAATATCTCCTGCACAATGGCACTATGTGACATGGATTCTGTGTAAGTTTCAACAAATTCCATTCAGTGGTGTAGGAATGAGTTGCACATAAGAGATGGGTATCCCTTATGTCCATGACAAAGTCCATGTTTTTCTATGGGAAACCCCAAATATCATTCCAATCGAAATGTTATATATCTAGTGCACAATGGCAATATGTGACAACATTCTGTCTAAGTTTCATCAAATTCCATTTAGTGGAGTAGGAGGTGTCGCACATAAGAAATGGGTATCCCCTTATGTCAATGACAGTCCGTGTTGTTCTATGGGAAACCCCAAATATCATTCCGATCAAAATAATAAATATCTCCTGCACAATGGCACTATGTGACAAGGATTCTGTGTAAGTTTCAACAAATTCCATTCAGTGGTGTAGGAGGAGTTGCACATAAGACATGAGGACCCCCTTAGGTCAATGACAATGTCCATGTTTTTCTATGGGAAACCCCAAATATCGATCCGATCAAAATGTTTAATATCTCCTGCACAATGGCACTATGTGACAAGGATGCTGTGTAAGTTTCTTTAAATTCCATTCAGTGGTGTAGGAGGAGTTGCACATAAGAGATGAGGACCCCCTTAGGTCAATGACAATGTCCATGTTTTTCTATGGGAAACCCCAAATATCGATCCGATCAAAATGTTTAATATCTCCTGCACAATGGCACTATGTGACAAGCATTCTGTGTAAGTTTCATTAAATTCCATTCAGTGGTGTAGGAGGAGTTGCACATAAGAGATAGGGACCCCCTTAGGTCAATGACAAAGTCCATGTTTTTCTATGGGAAACCCCAAATATCATTCCGATCAAAATGTTAAATATCTCCTGCACAATGGCACTATGAGACAAAGATTCTGTGTAAGTTTCATCAAATTCCTTTTAGTGGTGTAGGAGGAGTTGCAAATAATAGAAAGTGTAACGGACGGACGGACGGACGGACGTTAGGACGGACGGACGGACGGACACCATGAACACTATATACCCCCCGCTTTTCAAGCGGGGGGTATAAAAAGAAAAAAGAAAAAAACTTCTTTGTAGTCCTTGTCCAGTATCACAAGAAACTTGTATCCAGAGTCAAAAACTGTTCAGATTTATCTAGCTTCTTAACAAGGCCATCTTGTATTTTTAATCAACATAACATAACTTAATGTCTTTGTCAAGGATCTAGGGAGATTAAACATAGACCAGCAGCTAAACAAAATTGGCTGACTTTGATTCACATTGTACTTTCTAATTAATACTCTGGTCGAGGCCTTCTAAAACATTTACCAACAAGATCCTATATTAAGATTAGTCCTCAGCCACCTTGAAATTCTTAAGTAACATGAAGCACAGACTTGGTGGATAATCACCCAAAACAGAGATATACAATCTCTGATAACAAGCAAACAGTATATATTACAGGAACAATGAGGGAAATAGGGTATAGGTAAAAATCTGTAAAATATAAACATTCAGGAACAAAAGTAGAATATTTAGTAGTTTTATTTGTCCACAATAAAACAATTATTACATTGTTGCAACATCATTATATAACAATCATACAAACCTACACAGAAATTTTGTTATGTATTAAAAGTGTACTTCAGAAAGGAAATACATGTACTTAAAAAACCATAGTAACAAAAATCCCAATATGGTCAAATCATTCATTTTTTAAAAATGATCAAAAAGTATATAATTAGAACATTTTTAATTTTCCATTTTTTCAAATATGGAATAACAAATAGCAAGCAGAAAACAAAGATATTTGTCCCGATTCAGTTAATTGACAATAACTTTAGACAATCATATATAACCAGTGACAAATTAATTGACTACAAATAGATTTGTCTTGAAAGTAACAGTATGGTTTCTTTTACAAATATAATCTCACATCTTTATAAAGTAAGTACACACTTTACAAGTTTATAATAGTGTTGTGACCATGAATAACATGTGAGGAACAGTTGATAGATATGTCTGCATCAACAGAACATTTTTAATTCTTTAATAAAAGCTGAAAATTGTGAAATAGATGTTAAGGCAAGAAAAATAACTTTTAAACTTACATACAAAAAGTACTATTCTAATCTTCAGGTCGTCCAACAAAAATAGTCTGCCATTTCCCAACACAAAATTTCGGGTAGACAATTTATTTTTTCCTTCTAAAACTCCACAACAGATATATGATGCTACAAAATAGTTATAAAAAAAATCCCTAGAACAGCCAAAATGCCATATTGTATAGATAGCTAAAACATGGCATCGTCTAAATTGTAAATAACTGATCCAGGCTATTATCCAAAAAGGCTAATTTATGCTCCTCTATGTGTGTGTCAATATACACATACATATATATAACAATACCAATGTTCCAGAAAAATACTTACTCAAGCTTGCACTAATATTTTTGAATTAAAAGAAATGCATCTCCAAGGAAACGACAAAGTTCTATAACTCAGTGTGAGATACCCGTATTGCTTGCTTTATAGTTATTTATTTTGAACTTTCTTACAAATAAAAAATGAGGCTTCTGTTTCAAAACGAACAGAACTACACAATGCAGTGTTTCTTTTTGCCACCTGTACAACATTTAATGCTCCATAATGACATTTTTTTTTTGATATTGGAATATACATAAATGTACAATTATTTTTGTCTAAATAATAAAATATATTTTCATAACATAACAAATTAACAGCACTTTGCCAGAAATACAACCATGGTATAAGTACTAAATAAATTCCTACGTAGCTGAGTCGTGGATTGTCTATATTTTACCAGTAATCCTTGAAAGGACAATATATTTTTATGGCCGATGATTTGGGGATTTCAGCAAACAAAAGAAATGTAACATTTTGGGGAAAACAAAGAGCTCTGCTTACGGGTTAATTGATACCACAGGGCAAGTAAAGACAGGTCAAATGAGCTCTGCTTACGGGTTAATTGATACCACAGGGCAAGTAAAGACAGGTCAAAGTTACAGGGGAAAACAAAGAGCTCTGCTTACGGGTTAATTGATACCACAGGGCAAGTAAAGACAGGTCAAAGTTAAAGGGGAAAACAAAGAGCTCTGCTTACGGCTTAATTGATTCCACAGGGCAAGTAAAGACAGGTCAAAGTTACAGGGGAAAACAAAAGAGCTCTGCTTATGGGTCAATTGATACCACTGGGCAAGTAAAGACAGGTCAAAGTTACAGGGGAAACAAAGAGCTCTGCTTACGGGTTAATTGATACCACAGGGCAAGTAAAGACAGGTCAAAAGAGCTCTGCTTACAGGTTAATTGATACCACGGGGCAAGTAAAGACAGGTCAAAGTTACAGCACTGCAAGTCAAAATATGTGTGGATCTAAAATGTGGATTGTAAATATATTCATGTGGAAGTGCTGCTTCTTCACCGTAAAATCAATAACAAAAGGGAAATATGTTGTAATATTACTGAAAACTCTCGATAAAAACAACGAATTCTTTCAAAGCTGTGCAATAAATCAATGAACTCAAATAATAAAATACGAAAAGAATAGTTCAACTAAATCAAAACATAAAGCCAGGAAATTGAGCTGTGACGACACTGACAGACTGAAATAAAAACATAGACCCAGGAAACTGAACTGTGATAATGCTGACAGATGGGTATCATTGTATAAATATACATATTTTGCAGTCATATAAAAAAAAACATGAAGATAAAACATCGGCTTAAAATGAAATAACTTCCTAATTCATTCCTTAGTATTTGTTATAAAAGAGATATTACACACAAAAAGAACCAACTTGAAACGGTATAAAATGGAAATAATTCCACTAGTTTTGTAATACATCATTTCCTTCTTAAATATAAAATAACCTCTCCAAGGATTGTATAAAATTTAAAACTACACTGTTAGTTATTTCATTGGTTGCAGCAGTAGAATCTCATGTACACAACACATAATTACACAAATACAAGTACATACAAATATCTACCAACAAGAGATAACCCTTGTGTTTGAAAATAAAAAACTTCACATTTCAGCAAAATAAAATAAATGAAGACATTATTTTGTTGATTAGTAAGAACAATCAGAAATGGCTGTTTAAAACAATTGCCTAAGAAGCTTTTTTCTTTTGAGGTGTCACTGTGGTTTAACAAAACTAGTCTTTTTTGCAAAGAAATCCTTTTTTAACCAACAACATAAAAATAATGTGTATTAAAGGAAAAAGTGCTTAAAATAAAATGACATATGAAACATTCTTTAAATTTTAGAACTGTTGCTTTGTGTAAAGCCTTCAGAACCTGATCTCGTAAACCTAGGCAGCCTTGCATAATAGGTTTATATGTACAGAAAACAAAGACCACTTATCTATGTACAATTATTTACAAGTTAATATTTACAGTATAATCTAGTCTAATATTGACCAGAAAAAAAACAACTTGTAAACATTCAAACTATATGTTTCCTTCAATGCAAACAAGCAGGGGTCTTTCAGGGTTGACCGTCTCTCAGTTACAACATAATCAATGGACATATTAGGATATTCTATCTACAATGCGGCATGACTTGTCTGGCAGAGGTTAGTAAAATGTACCAAGTCAGAATACATAGTTTATTGTCATGTTTAAATTCCATGATAAAAAAAAAGAAATTAATTAAAAATCAGGAAATACTTAGTTATATGTGACTATTTATTTTATTTCAATCGGTGATTTTACTCTCTAAAATTTAAAAATCAATCATTGACAGAAATGGCCGAATTTTGTTAAACAGGAAGTAGGTAAGCGACAGACCTGAAATTGAATCCCTCGTTATGGGAGGTCATGCTGATGCTTCATACCAAATTTCAAGAGGCTGTGATTAGTAGTTGCTGAGAAAACTGTTATGAAAATGTTTTCTCTGCCTGCATGCCAACCGCAAGACATTCACCATTTTAATACCCATATTTTCACTCCGTGAAATCTGGCCAAATACAGATTTCTGCTAATCACCTGTTTTCAAATATTATATAATTTTCTCCTTTCTTCACGTGTTATACAATGAAATTAAACAAAAAATCCTAAGGATTTGTGTGGTAACATAATTAACATCCAATCAGAATGGACTGTACTTCAATTAATGAATGGAAGGACTAGCTTCTGACATTATATAAGTATGGTATGCAGAATATCTATAGTAAGCATTATTGGTATCAAGTATCAGTTATCTCCCTTATTTCAGAAAAATCTTTTGTTAGAAGTTAAATATTCCTCAAAATGTCTGAAGTAACAGTAATATAAGAATTTGGGATTACAAAAGCCTACATATTATATTTTTTTATATTTAATTTGAAATACTTAGATATACAATCATTTATTAGGATTTTTCATGTGGTCCGTTCTTATAGAAGTTAAAAAACTTCTATAGAATACCAAGTGTCTCAATACGAGATTAAGAAATACCAAAACACAAGCTTTTGTCCAAATATGGCCAGTCTTTTTCAGTGGTATCAAAACAATAAACAATGCAAACAATTATACAACATTATGAACAAAAATACTGGGAAAATACATTTTAAAATTATAAATAAAACATGTTGTTGGCTGTATGGCATGTTTCTATTTGCTGAACTGTGATTATAAGGATAACATTAAAATTGAGCCTGACATGTACCTTAATAATAAACATGTTAAAAAAAAGTCCAAAAAGTTAAATAGTCCTTAATATTGGTAACAATTTAAAATTTATCCACCGGGACACATGTAAATCATTTCAAAAGCTGACAAATACATCATATAAAATCAATTAATTTAAAAATTTTAAAATACATTTCAATTTAGATAGTACCATGAAGTATGGTCCTTCCTGAAAAATTTACAAGTGGTACAAAAATGAAGAAATTATAAGATGGAAGAAATTGAGACATGTCTGTGTCATGACCATAAAGATAAGGGCCCTTTCAAAATAACATGGTACAAGCTAGCTACCTTGGCAACTGGAAGTACTAATTTATTATTCTGCTATATTTTTATAAGGACACCACACTACAGAAGTGATTTCGGATTGCCTTTCCAATGGAAATGAGCGGGAACCATGGGACAAAGATACAACACAAACCTGTCAATACAGCTAAAATAATACCTATTTTTCTGTAACATGTAATGAACAAGAAAATATCCCATGTTTTTATAGTTCTTGTTCATATTTTTGTTAAATAGAGATTTGGAAATATAACAGTCCTTTACTGGAAAATCCCACTTGAATGTTTGTTTTAGGAACAAAAATTGGCAGTTTAACAAAAAAACACAGGTACATTAAGACTTAGTCTTATGTATAACCAAAATAAAAAAAAAAACAGATTCATTTTGTTCAGTGTAATTTAAACAAAGTACTTGTTTACAAAGTGCATTAAAATTCAGTAAAATTGTAATGGTCTGTTAATAGCAACCAAACTAAAACAAGTCCACAGGTGTTTATCAAGTTAAAACAAATTTTTTACAGACATTGTCTCTAAAACATGATAAAAATATCAATTTCTGTACAAGATTTGACAAAGACAAGGAGTGTTTTCTGTTGATTCTGAGTGATCATTCATGTGAATCAAGTACCCTACAAACATGAGCTACTTCCATTTTATAAGTCAATGCCACATTTTACTATTACTATGAAACTGAATAACATGCACAAAAATAAGATTTCTCTTAAAAGTACAACAAAGATTGTTAATTATGTCCATCTTTCATTTTTTGGTAGGATTAACATTTTGGGAAAGGGTCTAAACAATATGAGCTACCATCTTGATTTAACATTTTAAGGGCACTAATTCTTGTTTCCTGAATTGAATGGCTGAAATAAAGAAATTCTGAAATCACAGGCTGCTCTCAACAGACCCTCAAAAAAGATCACTTAAAGAGAACAATTTGTTATGTTTTTCAAACCTCTATAAATTTTAACTGTTTACATGTACAGAAAAGATATAGACATAACTTTACTTCTTAACAAGAATTCTATATCCTGCAATATTAACATTAAGGAGATTTTTCAGAAAGAATATACTGAGATAAAAGTTTAAAAGTTTGTTATCAGAATGTATAACAGAGCCAAATGGACTACAGAATTTCTTTTTTTCCAGCAACTTGCATGTTTTTAAAGAGGTATTTAGTTCCTTACAATCCCTGATTACGTGATACACAAGACAAAAACAGACTGTCCAAGAAAAGGGTTGGTCAGCACCTATGGCTGTTCCATTAAACATAATGGTACCCATAGGAAGGCAACTAACCAGTTTTAAGCAAGACAAGATTTTTAATGTTTCAGTACTAACTTGAGAAATTTTAACTACCAACCCATCAAATCACTTGGAAAGAGCCTTCTTGGTGGGGGCCTTATTTGTTTTAATGTAACAGCCCTTAATAATTCTTTGTGACTTGAGAAACAGATTTAAAAAAAACCAAATTTTTCATTTAAACAATTTGAAAAGTGCAGTCCAACCCACTAATTTTCTTAAATAGTCTGAAGTTCCCATGATTGAAAAAAATGTGTGGGAATATTTTTGTGTGTGTATTTACTGGCAAAAAATGAAGAATAAATAAAATTCTATATAAACATAGCATTACACAGTGTATCTACAGTCATTTACATTGCCATTTTAGTAACAAAGTTCCTGATCATATATGAAAATTCTATGCATTGATACAATTGTAGAATTTACATTTTTCCTTTTGCAAAGAAAGTGTTAAAAATACATCTGTCCATCGCCAGTCTGTGGATAAAACTGTGACCTAATGATTCTGTCCACCACCAGTCTGTGGACAAAACTTGTGACCTAATGATCAGAGGTTAATTAACGGGGTGAAGGGCTTTAAAACAAAAATCTTAGACTTCATGTTCAGAGGTCAATAAAGCAGCATAGGTTTTTGGAATTAAAATTTACCAAAATCATCTGTACAGAAAGGCAAGGATATGTCAAGGGTTTGTTTTTATTTATTTAGGGCATGAAAAATATGTTTATAAATTAACTGGTATGTTGGAGAGAGGGGGAGATATGGGGCATTAACATTTTGGCACAGACTTACTAAATTTTGTCATTTTGATTTTGGATGAATAAATTTCAATTAGATAGATTCAATTGTCATTTTAACAGTAAAACAGACGACGAAGACGGACGCCAAGTGATGGCAATAGCTCACATGACCCTTAGGGCATGAAAAATATGTTTATAAATTAACTGTTATGTTGGAGAGTGGGAGGGGGGGGGAAGATAAGGGGCATTAACATTTTTGGCACAGACTTACAAAATTTTGTCATTTTTATTTTGGATGAATAAATTTCAATTAAACAGATTCAATTGTCATTTTAACAGTAAAATTTAATTTATGATGTCAATCTATTGTTTAGTTAAAACCAGATAATTAAAAAAAAACACATAAAAGTTAAAATACTATTTCTGCACCAAAAAACAAACAACCTTACCATAATTTTTCTTTGAAAAAGAAACAAATTAAACCATGATTATATGTATCAAACATTAATAATAATTTAGTATAAAAACTCTGAGCATTGCTAAAATGCCCATAAAGGAACAGGTCAACACAAATTGACAAGTACAATAAAATGCCATACAAACTTGTTATAACATAACATTATCTTGTGATCCATCAAAATACAGATTATGATTTTCCATACTGTTTGTCCTAATTATGCTCAACATGAACATGGACTCGTGTTTACCTTAGAGTTCCATTCTATGTTTATATAAAGCTTCTAAAAACAATTGTAAAACAACACTCTCAACTTTCGACTTTCTTGTCCGTTTCAAGTTTTAAAATAAAAAAACACAAGCTTCTTCTCACAGAAATTAATCTTCTGGCAAATTTGCACAGAACACTCCTGATCAGGAAGAATTTGTTGTCGCTCTAATTCCAGCTAAAATGCAGTAAGACAGAATAAATTGATGTGTTATAAAATAAGTTGAAGCAAAAATGAATTAATGGTACAATGTTAATGCTTTGAATTTCATCTACATACTAATGTACCAATGATACTTCTGACAGCCGTATATACACAAACAAAACATGTCTATACACAGCTGTAGGACTCGATTGACAACATTATACGTTGTCTATACACAGCTGTATGACTCGAATGACAACATTATACGTTGTCTATACACAGCTGTACGACTCTATTGACAACATTATACATTGTCTATACACAGCTGTACAACTCGATTGAAGATCTACGTTGAAATGGAAGATATCTGGTAAGGTATTTCTTCACTTGGTGACACAATCACACTTGACACATTAGTCGTCCGACTCAAGGCTATTAATCGTTCATGCACACAGTTGGCAGATACTCTCGCCTCGGCATCTTGATCCCAGCATTCTTCAATTGTATTAATTAAAACTTCAAGACCCTGTTTAAATAGATAAAGTTGATTTAGTAAGTAATTAAAAACAAAAACGTCCCAATGGCAGGACATAGGCATGAAACAAAAACGTCCCAATGGCAGGACATAGGCATGAAAAAAAAGGTCCTTATATCAGGACATCAAGGCATAGGCGTGAAACAAAAACATCCCAATGGCAGGACATAGGCATGAAAAAAAAGGTCCTTTTATCAGGACATCAAGGCATAGGCGTGAAACAAAAACATCCCATTATGATACAAAACAAGTTTGTCTGTTTATCACATCAGCAACTTTTCAGATAACAGCAGACTTTCCTGAGCTGTAGTACACATGACTAATACAGTCAACCCTATTTACAACGACCATGTTAGTTTCCGGCCATTATTGACGTTAAACTGAATTTGCTCTTATAATGAATTTGTATTTTTGTAATTTGATTATCTCCCTTTTTTATTTGCGTCTATTGAAAATCGTTCAAGTCTGCTCAATATCCAAGCTTAATAACAAAAAAATAATAAAATGCTTGTTTTCTTGCCGATATTTAATTAAAGATCTTTTTTTTCTTTTTTTTTTTAAGAAAATTTATTGTAAGTTATGATTATTTACATTAGACCGATTTTCGGTAATTATCCTTTTTCAGATATATCTTAACACACTTGTAATTAAGCCAATAATTTTCTGAAATATTTGAAGATTTAAATATTAAATAGCCTTTGACACCTTTTTAATGAAGCCATATCCCTATCATCGATTAGTTTTGTAACGGAAATGTCACGCAAGGTTAATTACGCAATAGCAACAGGTGTTCACTTGTGCAATTAACCGTTAAAAAAATTAATTCTCTGGACAAAGATAATCTTTCACAGGTAAATCTTGATAATTTGTCGTTGTAACGAATTATTTTATGCTAGCTTTGGTATATTTGTTACTGACAGACGCAGTCAGAGTCGGAAACCGAATATGTCATTGTATCGAGCATAAACAACACGTGGACACGTTTGTTCCCACTGAAATCCTGTCGGATGTCGAATATTCCGTTAAATCGAATGTCGTTGTAACGAGGGTTCACTGTACTTAATCGATAGCAGAGATTGTTGTGTGCTTTGTAAATGTTGCCAATTGCATTTTTTTATTTGAACTGGGGACAAAATATTGTTTTTGTAGACTGGTTTGGTGCCAATGTATCTCAGTTGCAAACACCATGATTAATAGTTCTTCATGGTAACACAAACAGACAAATTTGTGAACAATCTGACAACTGACATGACACAATGACCCCCACAGCACGTGTCACAAGTGTTGTCAAGGTTTATCAGTTTAACTGTACTTTCAAGGATCTTACTTTACTGGGAAAATGTAAAAGAAAATTCAAAATACTAAGTAGTGAAAAGAGTATTCATCAATATGCAGCACTCTTCAAACTGTAAATGCAGGATCTTTTTTCATAGGAAAATTGCCAAGTTGCAAAGCAATTGCCTAAATACATGGGGAATGTTGAACAATTTGATGGAAGAAGGTTTTATGTCTGTGTCAAATAATGTAGTAGTTGATTCCACAAAAAAAGAACCATCATGTAAAAAATGTGCTCAGAAATGACTACCATTGTTAGAACAATGGGAAAACCTTCTTTTAACAATTCTATAAAAGCAGGTGCACAACTTCAATATATGTGCAATCTTTGTGTGAAGTTTCAGGGATCTGGGTTGAAAACTTGTAGTAGCTGATTTCCAAAATACAACTGTATATAACCACTTTGGTAAAATTGATAACAAATTGCATTTCCCCCAAGTCTGAAAAATTAAGGAAAAAATCCTCAAACACTACTATAAAAGCAGGTGCACAATTTCTATACATTTGTGCTCTTTTTGTAGAGTTTCAGAAATTTGGGTTGAAAACTGTAGGAGGAATTGATAACAAATATAGATACTGTCTTCTGCAATGTTCTGAAAAGTTCCGAAGTATGGAAACTTAGGAAACAAATCCTCAAACTATTCCATAATAGCAGGTACACAACTTAAACACAGCCTGCTTCCAACCTACTTGTATAAAGGTCCACAGAAAATACCAGATTATAAGACCCAAACAGACCCCCTGACTTATGCAGTGGTTGACTTTTACTTGATCAGGTATGGTGCTTCATTTTTTTTTTGCCGACTGATCCAAAATAATGTCAACATTGCTATCATATTGACAAATATTTTAAGCACATTTTTTGGGTACCAATTTTTGATACCTCAGAGCAAGTCTTAGATAGAATAACAATATTTTCAGTAACCTGCAACTTATTTCCATTGTTAGTACGTTTGTACTTATCCATTTTTCTTGTATACTAACTCTTTTAATTGTAATCAGACTCATGATTGGCCAATAGATAAAAAATTTATAAAACAACATGAAGATTTCATTATGAACCAACCCACAGGTTTATGAGAATCTGCCAGGTGTGTTGACTATTTAATTTATTATTTACCGAGTGTCTAAGCCAAGTCTCCTTTATAGTTGGTCTGCATTTTTTCAGTACGACATACTCCTGCATGTCTTCAAGTGTTGGGTGAGTACCAACTTCCTCTTCAAACGGTAACTGGTAGTTATCGACAGGACCCTCAGCAGCTGAGCACCTAGAGACAAGTTCCCAGAGAACCAGACCGCAGGCATACATGTCGATCCTTAAAAAGGCATCTCTATTAAAACAAATTGCCCCTTCTAAAACTTCTGGGGCCATGTACCTTCTAGTACCAACCTGTAAAAAACGGATTACTTACTATAAAGTGTAGAGGCATGATTATCTAATTCTTTATAATAGAATTTTTTGGTCAATTTAACGGTCCACTAAATAACCAAATTGTTAGCTGGAAAAACTATTGACTTATATAAGAAAACTGTTTAACACTCTTATATACCACTTGCTTATTTTTAAATTTTGGGTATAAAAGTTATAAGCTATCATCAAGCTCCATGGTCAAATACATGTACTTGTTACATATAGTAATATTCTATTATTAGACTTTTCCAGGGTATTAACATTTGGGTTGTCTCATTATAACATGAAAGCTAATCAAATTGCGAAAAGAAACAAAATTATCCCTCGTTTTCAGTTTCTTATCCAAAAACATGCAAGAACCTATTAATCTCAACAAATATGCCAAAGTCCATGAATTCTTATATTATTGTAACAACACTTATATCCATGGTGCTGTATTTATTCATTATTCATATTTATTAAAAGGCAGCAACTTTTCGCTTTTAACATACCAGTCCATGAGTTTCACCGGCACTCTTTCCAGCATCAAATTTGAGAGCAAGACCAAAGTCAGCAATACATGCAGACAAATCCGACTTTAGCAGCACGTTTTTGCTCTTAAAATCTCTGTGAGCGATAGATGGCTTCGCCTCAAATGACCCAACAGCCGGTATATCATCATGAAGGTATGCCAAACCCTTTGCCATACTTTCTCCAATTCTACACATCTCGCCCCAGGTCAATGTGTGAGCTTTCATGTAATCACAGAGAGATCCATGATCATGAAATTGAGAAATCAGCCATAATTTGTCATCACGTTTCTCTGCAGCAATGAAACGCAGGATATTTTCATGCTTCATATGAGGTAGTTTGTAAATATCTTGTTCCATCATCCAGGACAGCTTTTCCTTCATGGGAAATATTTTGACTGCCACAAGTTCCGAGGCCATAGTACCCTTCCAAACTTCACCAAACCGACCATGTGCTCTCAGTTCTGCTAACTGAACTGGTTTAAGTGGTTGAGGAGATGGTGGAGTGCTTAGTTCTGGATCAGCTGTTGGTAGTTGTGTATGTCCATACCTAAATCATGTAAATAACACATTATAAAAAAAGTACCACTCGTAGTCAAATAATCGTTCGACAGATATATTGCTGTATTTTGTGGGTTTAAGATTAAACACCATTTTCACACATTTTTCAGTGATCAGGATCCAGTTTGTTTTGCAGGAGGACAGGTCCAGAGGCCCAGATAAATTGATAGAAAGCATAGATATTTATTTTTCACAAAGTTTCTATCAAATGAACTATAAATATGTGATAAGGGGAGATAACAATTTTTGGTACAAAGCATTGCTGTAGGATATTAAATTTTATTATATTTTGCTTCCAGGAGCATTTCAGTATGAATTTTAAAAAAAATTCATATAAGCTGATCATACAAACTAGAGGCTCCCAGGAGCCTGTATCGCTCACCTGAACCTGAAACCAAACAACCCTTTTTTATCCAGCTTTTCTTTGCTATAAGGAATTGCCCAACACTTCTGCAAAAATCATTAATTTCGACCTTTTAAGGGAAATAACTCCTATAAGGAGGAGCTTTTGATGCTTAGAGGGAGAAGGGAAGTTCACTTCAAATTTGCTGTACCTGTTGTACTTTTTTAACTATCAGTCGAAAACTCTCTCGACCCCCCCCCCCCCCCCTTTTTTCATTTTCTCTATTTAAAGCCAACGTAGCTATATAGGTAGTCCGGTGGTAGAGGACGTCCTAAAGATGATGTGTGCAATGTTTCAAAGCAGTCCTTTCATTGGTTAAAGAGGAGAAGATTTTTTAAAATCTAGTAAAATTGATTAAAAAAATTTTCAAGGAGAATAATTCCTAAACGGTTCATCAGACAATCTTGACCTAAAGTCATTTTTGTAGCCCTCATAGAGCAGAACAATTAAGCAATGCTAACTTTTCTCTAGTTCTAATAATTTTCAAGATTTTGAGGCAAAAATGTCAAAAATAATCAATTTCGACAATTAAAGGGCAATAACTCCTATAAGGAGTCATCATACAACTTCAACCCAATGGAGTGTTTAGTAGAGCTTTTGATGCAGATGAAGGCATGTCTCGTCGGTGTTCCTGTATCTGTTACACTTTTTTAAATATAAGCCAAAAACTGTATTTTACCCCCCCCCCCCCCCCCCACCGTCCTATTTTTAGCAATGGTGGCCATGTTGGTTAATCTGCAGCCATGGTTGGTGCAAACTTGGTTGAGGACATTGGACGGATGATGTGTACAAAGTTTCAAAGCAGTACTTTCAGTTGTTTCAGAGGAGAATATTTTGAAAAATCAATTAAAACAAATTAAAAAAAACAGTTCAAGGGGAATAACTCTTAAACGGTTAATCAGACAATCTTGACCCTTAAGTCATTTTTGTAGCCCTCATAGAGCAGAACAATTAAGCAATGCTAACTTTTTCTCTAGTTCTAATAATTTTCAAGATTTTGAGGCAAAAATGGCAAAAATCATCAATTTTGACAATTAAAGGGCAATAACTCCTACAAGGAGTCATCATACAACTTTGACCCAATGGAGTGTTTTGTAGAGCTTTAGATGCTGAAGAAGGAAGGTCTGTTCGGTTTTCCTATATCTGTTATACTTTTTGAACTATAAGCAAAAAACTGTATTTTGACCCCCCTGTTCTATTTTTAGCCATGGCGGCCATGTTGGTTGGTCTGAGGCCATGATTTGAGCAAACTTGGTAGAGGGTATTTTACTGATGATGTGTGCAAAGTTTCAAAGCAATCCCTTCAGTGGTTTTGGAGGAGAAGATTTTTGAAGAAAAGTTAACGACGACGACGGACGCCAAGTGATGGCAATAGCTCACATGACCCTTCGGGTCAGGTGAGCTAAAAAGTGCTCATTACTGTTAAGAATACACACGCATTAATAAGTATATAGGCATAGAGGATTTGTGTCTTAACAAGTCTTTTTTGCTATCTGTTGTGTTTGATTGAATGGACCTACCTTTCTTTATAATAACGTCTCCACATAAAGAATACAACTACAATGATGATGACGAGGACGAGGATAGGTACTATTGATAGTATCACTGTTGTCATTTCATTGTTTTCTTGTTTAATGTCTGGCAATGGAGAATCTGAAAATGATGAAACATACATACAACTTTTGTTTCTTGTTCCAGAATAAAAATAAAAAAAACCTCCTTATATTACACAAGGAAATTTACATTTATTGCATCTATCTGTATAAGCCTTTAAAATTCATCTCAACTTTGATAGCTGTACATTTATACATTTTAAAAGAATGAAAATGTATCTATAAAATTATACAATCACAAATATTCATTTGAAAATTGTCAACAACCTTAAACTCCATACATTGGCAACAAGTCTTTGATCATTCCAAATTTTCAATTTTTATGAAAAAAAATGTTATTTTTAAGGTAAAATTTTTATTTTTATGAGCAATTCTTCAGCTATATTGTGGAATCCAGTTTTGTTTGGGGGAGAAGGCTGGAATACCTGGAGAAATCCCCCACCTCCTTTTCCATTAAGATTGGAGTCAAGCACACCCTGCCCACAGTTAGCCTTAAACCAGCAGCTTTAGTGTTGACAGACACACCAATAGAGGACTAACTACCTTAGTGTTGACAGACACACCTATAGATGACTTACTACCTTAGTGTTGACAGACACACCTATAGATGACTAACTACCTTAGTGTTGACAGACACACCTATAGATGACTAACTACCTTATACATGGGTCCACTGGAAAAATGTTAAAATACATATCAGAACTCTTTAGTCACAAATATAACCTGAATTTACCTTCTGGAGACACTGGCGGTCTTGGTACTAGGGTGTAGTTCCTGTTACACAGATCAGCATTGCAACAACAAAAACTCAGAGTTGAAATACTTGGATCCTGTTTACACTCAGCAGTGGCACATTTAGATTTAAGACTGGCAGTCCAACATCCCTGATGTTTTATAACATCCTCAGAACCGTTCACAGACTGCCATGCCATGAAACAACTGTCATAACCCTTAGCACATGTCTGTATGGTGGAGCAGCGACTTTTATCTTCATATTCACAGGTGTCTGGAATTGTGGCACATTTGATGATTGCAGCCGAGTCTTCATAATCTGGTTCGTCTACAGGAAATCCCACTAAAATAATAATAACAGTACAATAAAGTATAAGATTAAAAGAACAAAACACTACATCACTAAAACAATGCATAGTCAATACTGAAGTTTGATCTGTAAACAATGTAACAAGATCAACACATGTTTTGAAACTAAATCAGGAATTGAATAAATATCTGTTAGTCTTCAATTGTTTGCTTAGAAGTATTAATTTGTGGTGTAATCATTGTTCATTTTGTATAACATTATTCTGGCATATCACTGTTTTTACTGCAAACAGCATGCAGAGAATGAGCAATCCAAGACAACAATATCAATTTCAACTTTTAAAACAGTATATTTTTAACAAAACAGCTTATATAACTTAAACTCTTGGGTTTAATTTACCTCCAGAGAGGAATCATGCATTGGATATTAGTTTATTTGTTTGTTTGTTTGAATGTTTTTGAATTGCCACTTTCAGCACTAATTTGTTTGTTGGAATGGTATTTAATGCCACTTTTCAAATATATCACCGCACCCAGTTTTTATTAAAGATCTGGAGTACCTGGAAAAAACCCTAGACCTTTGGTAGGAAAACTGGCAAATCCTCGTTTCTCAAATATTTCACAACAGAAGTGGAGTATCAAAGAATGTTGTCACACACTTTAATTATCAAAAAAAAAAAAAAAGAAAAGAAGAAAAAAATAATGAAAGACAATAGGCTGGCAATGCCATTTAACACCAGACTATACTGGCAGGGTTCTCACTAGGATTTTTTTATGGTGAGTCCTGGGACTCATCACTTTTTGGAATGATGAGTCCCAATCTGTCTTGGTGAGTCCATAAAGTTG
Source organism: Limnoperna fortunei (assembly GCA_944474755.1). Lineage (NCBI taxonomy): Eukaryota > Metazoa > Mollusca > Bivalvia > Mytilida > Modiolidae > Limnoperna > Limnoperna fortunei. Next base: position 96,747,440 of record OX104114.1, on the reverse strand, counting down.
ACTCGAACCAAACTACCGGTACTGCATGACGTTACCATGAGTAATTACATTAAGTTTTGTTTTGTAACATTATGAACATCTTCATGTTTTATTTGATACTAAAATCCCTGTTGAAACCCATGCATTACTACATGACAGCTTAATCTACATGTTTTCAGAATGAAAAGTTATTAAAATTATTTGTTTTGGTAGTTTTGCTTTGTGTCGACCTAATATTGTATGATATATTTCCGATCACTGTCTGGGTGTACTTAAAAGTAAGAAGTTGGTCAGGGTTGAGGCATTTTCAATTAAATAATGAAGTTTGCTGTGAAATTTATTTAAACTTTTCAAACTTAAAAATGGAGGGTTGTAATCTTCTACTGAGATAAAAATTTAGTCTGAATGAGCATGGAAAGATACAATAATTTTATTGTGACCATATTTATATATCCCAAGATTTTAGTATCATTTTATGGAAGGGAATTATGAATTAACACCATTTATTTCTGTTGGTTATTTGAAGTCTGCATGGCTTCATCTGGGAGAAAATGTATGGGTTCAGTGTGATAAGAGGCAACACCTCAGTTTAAATAATTTCACTAATTGTATAATACATAAATTTCGAAGCACTACATTAAAAGTAGTTATTAAGTTATTCAATAAATTTTATAAATTTTGTTTAAATTTCCCAATCAAAAACTTGACAATATTTCTGCCTAACCTCATCTGAAATAACAAAAGTTCATTCGACATTTAATCATTACAATATTTTTTAATCATTGCAATCAGGTCACAAGCCAAGTGTTTCACTTAATCCATGTGTAATCACATTTTAAAAACATCGAAAACGATCTTTCTGCTGCAAATATTTTCTTTGTTAATACCTTTGACTTTGTATAAAAAAAATTTACATTATTGGTTATGTAAACCAGCAAAGATTCCAAGCTCTAGCTAGTCACTGATAGTTAATGGAAATAATTTAATTTAATTTATTATTCAAATAGAAAACTTTTTAAATCAAGATTGCAAGCCAGCTGTTTCACTTAATTACCGTTTAAAAACCGTGAACATCGAAAACGTGTTTGTTTACTTTCGGCACGATGTACTAGAAAGATAATGTTATTATGGTTTATAAAAACTTGTTTTTTTAAAAACATCATAAATTTCTTAAAAATTATTTAAGTCATGTTAAGATTGTTTAGATTTTTGTTAATTCAGCCATTTATTATCGGTCATCGGTCACTGTCAGAGATCAAATATATTTCACCTGCTGTGCATCACGGCTAAAAATAGAATTACATCCGGTTGTAAAAGTTTTGGGTAATGACGTGCTGTTGATTTTAGGGACGCAAATGATTTGACTGCGATGCGTCCCGAGGATGCACGGAATCTTGTAATGGCGCGTCCCACACAACTTTGACGCGTCCAGGACGCGTATACGCGTCTTAATGAGAACCCTGTACTGGTACAGTATGGCTATCCACTTATCTGGTGGGTTTCCTCTATCTGCAACCCTTCAGTGCATCACGACAGATCCACATTCTACTGCTGTTATATGTCACAAGATCATTGTAGTATCACTTCTGAACAACTGATTAATACCAGGGTTCGCATTGAGGGCGACTCTGGCGAAGACAACTGATTAATACCAGGGTTCGCATTGAGGGCGACTCTGGCGAAGACAACTGATTAATACCAGGGTTCGCATTGAGGGCGACTCTGGCTAAGACAACTGATTAATACCAGGGTTCGCATTGAGGGCGACTCTGGCGAAGACAACTGATTAATACCAGGGTTCACATTGAGGGCGACTCTGGCGAAGAAGTTGTCTGATCATGTTCCCACTTTGCCATCTTTAGCCTTCAAAAGCAAAGTGAAGTCGCCCTTTTGTGTGAACATGGTGAACAATCTCCCTATGTCGCCTTTCAATTTTATTCCCATTTTGTTCAGAAATCTTCGTATTTTTGTAACTGCCTCATGTTTATCATGTTTACATGCCACAAAGTGTAAGCTGGTACCAGTTTGACTTTTATTTGGTAAATAAAGAGTAGCTTGTTAATATGACTGGAAACAAGTTCAGATTTAAAGAACATTTCTGGAACGGATATGAATTTGGTGACGGAGAATGCAAATATGATGCTGCTAGTGTTGAAATGAGTATTGCAATGATAGAAACACAATAGAAAGTAGTATTTTGGCAGTTACTTAAGATAAATCTGTTAAAAACTTTTAATGGTAAATTTTGCATAAACTACATATTATGTATCACAATGATGTAATTTTCTACTTTTAGTTCAAATAGTACTTCATTGATAAATCAATCAATTTGTGTAATTACATGTATGACAAAGAAACATTTATTTTAATGAACCATGTTGTGGCAGTTGATTTTCTTTTTATTGTTTTTTTTAAATACATTTATTTCTGAAAATGTGTGATATATAAGTATAATGAGTAGTTAATCAAAATCTTTACTTTCTATGTAATTAAACTGCTAAACTAATTCTCTATAACAATAAAACTGCAAATGCCAAAACTTATTTATAAAATCGAAGAATGTGTCCATGGGACACAGATGCCCCTGCTCAATGAAGTCCTAAACAGGAATTAGTTGTCTGACAGGTCTGAAAGTCGCTTAGGACGTACAACTTGTGATACTGAACCACCCTGCCAAATTTCAAATTGTTCTCATGTACAGTTTCTGAGAAAAGCTTAACAGAAATTTTCATACTCCTGTTAACACATTTTCATATCGGCCCAGTCGCAAACGGGAAGTAGTAGTCCAACATGTCTGAAAGTTGCTTAGGACGTACAACTTGTGATACAGTACCACCCTGCCAAATTTCAAATTGTTCTCATGTAAGGTTTCTGAGAAAAGCTTGACGGAAATTTTCATACGCGTGTTAACACATTTTCACATCGGCTAAGTCGCAAACAGGAAGTAGTTGTCCGACAGGTCTGAAAGGCGCTTAGGAAGTACAACTTGTGATACTGAACCGCCCTGCAAAATTTCAAATTGTTCTCATGTACAGTTTCTAAGAAAAGCTTCACGAAAATTTGTATGGACGTACGTACAGACAGACAGGCATGAGTAAAACTTAATGCCCCCTGAAATGTCGTCGCAGGGGCATAAAAATAAACTAAACGGGATGCTTTGCGACATATATTGCAACTTCTGCCTGCTGTTCTATCCTTAATTCTCCCTATCAGCCCAATAAAAGAGAAGTGACTTCTTCCTATACCATGTGTATACTAGTAATTCTGACCTAGCGCGAGTCCTGGCCAGTTGGAAGGCCACGCTGGCAATCTTATTGTGGTCCTACATAGCCATGATAGCCTTGAGTTCATCTTTAAAATTGGAAGTCGAATTCGCCTGTCATTTTGAAAAAGTCCTTATGTCTCCTTTTCATTTTATTGCCATTCTCGTCCGTCTCGTCTGAAATCATCATATTTATGTCATAGCCACATTCCGCCATTTGTTAATACTGGTTTCTCATGATAAATCACGAGGAAGCCAGTATTAACAAATAGAGGAATGTAAATAACTTTGTACATAAAGCCTAGGTTATAATACTAGCAGAAATCCGTTCAAAGCAAAAGATAATACGGACAGTTTTCGAGCGGATATGAACTCGGTGCCAGAGACTGCAATAAAGGATACTGCTAAAATTTAAATGACCATTGCAAAAATTTAACTGTAAATAAAAATAAATATTTTGCAAATAACTTTTGAAGTTTTTAATTTCAATCAGTTTAAATATATGTTATATGGCAATATCACATTGAATACATAATAAATGTTATAAAACGGTGGTAGAAAATATTACATATTTATTTATGTTTATTGTATTCATTAATTAATGATATAGCATGCATTTATACATGTAAATAAACATACACACCAGTGATTTTGTTAGCTTGAATTTGCCTCCGAATTTCAGCTGTTTCCCCTGGAGCGAATTTCCCAAACTGTTTCTAAATACTTCACAATTTATGACAAAAGTCCCAACAGAAAACCATAAGAACAGGCAATCATGGTCTATATTATTCATGGCTTCCTTCGTATGGTTACTCGCCGTTCAATAATGTTCCAAATTTTAATAAGAAACCTTTGTTTTTGTTTAATATGTTAAAATACTTGTAAAATAGCACTTTACATAAAATACATACTATTTTCATAGGATTTGCAGTGTTGAAATTTTTAACATGAACTTCATTTATAATTCTAGCAACTTTTTCAAAAAAATATTTATTCTATTGTAATGTATGTTTTTCTGGTTTTTCATGGATACTTTATCCTTAATAATTTTAACTGCTCAAAATAAATCTATATAATTCCAAGCATCTTTATAATATAAAATCAAACAAAATCGAAGTTTCTGTAGTCATCCGATGTTTAAACATCTCACATCAGTCAAATGAATATATCTAACAAAAGATTTAGTTATTTTATTTAATGCTTACTGTTTTTTTTCCTTTTTTATAAGTGTAAAACCATTACATCGATAATTTTTCCCAATTGAAAAGGAGGGACTGTTTTTTAAAAATGCAAAGAAATCACTGCACACATATTATATCTTAAAAATCATCACACCCAAAAGTGACAAATCGTTCAAAAATTCTACCTGAACCCCTTGAACAGGTTACTTCATTAATGACCAGTTTACACAGCAGGGGGTTTAAATAACATTCTCAATCAGATATTGACACCTGTTGTTAGCATCAAGCATGAAAATGTACCAAAGACATTTGTCCATTTCAAAAGTTTCCCACAGAACAAGTTGTGGCTTTTCATACTAAAAGTGGACACTAGGGGACGTTTCTTAAATTGGAAAGTCATCAATTGATTACTTTTACTAAATGTTGACTTATTTTGGTTTTTGTTTTTGCATGACAAATGGAAACTAATTACCGTGTTTGGGCGAGCTTATGCTCCTTTTGTAGATAAGATTAATGTGTAAATTAAATTCAATACTTAATTGTCCACAGTTATTTAGCGTTTTGAAATGCTGCGGATTTTTCATTGCGATTGAGCAATTTTCTATAGTAACGTTCGACCTAAATTACAACGGAAGTGTATGTTTGTAAGAGTCCATTGTCTGATTGTTGTCCGTTCCTTCTGGTAAAAAAAGTTAGGGCGGGAAAATCCTCATGATTTGTCAGAATACCACTGAACCTTCATATGAAAGTAGACGATCTTTTTGACAATGCTAGGTCCCTTTAGAAACTCAAATAGTTTTTTTATTTTTGGTGCGTAACATCCTCACAAGTCAGGGTTTCTGTGTCCACATGTGTTCATAAAACCCTGACAACCTTAGCTAAGAAATTCCAGGGCTAGAAGATTTTCATGTGACCTTCAAAATATCAACTAATGAACATGATGAAATTGCTTGAAAGAAGCAAGTGTTTGGCAGTAGTCATTCTTACTCATTTTTAAGTGGGAAGAAAACGTAACTAATAAATGACACGGTAATAACAAACTATTAACACTACTGTACAAAATACACTGATTGTCACACAGTCTATGCAACACGTCCGTTTGGTTTATTTACAATTGAGGGATTTCCCCTAACCAAGTCATGAATGAAAGCGATCTTTTGATTGGCTACATTCAAGTATGATATAGCCAATCAAAATAGTGACTTTTAGCCCAGGAATTTCCTAGCTAAGTTTGTCATTGTTTCGTGGACACATAAACCCTGGCTGGCGAGGATGTTAGGCACCAAAAATAAAGAATGGGTACCTAAAAGAAGGGACAAATAAAATTTAATTTTCATTTTTTTTTATAGGGATTTTTATTTTACTTTTTTTTTTTAATTTATTGTTTTACTAAGATAAAAAACATGAAGTGGTTTATTTGAGGTTGGTGTAAGTATCAAGGAGCACTTAGCGAGACAGTGCATCCTTGAAGCTGTCAGTGGATTCTATGGTTGCAATATGTGGTGGGAGTTTGTTCGTCTTTTATGGTTTGGCAGAAGAATAAAAAATTTGTAACTGTCTTCAGAACATTGCAGTTGTCTATAAAGTATAAGTGGATCTTGTTGTTGTCTTGCTTTTAGTTAAGATGTTTGCTGTTGGTATTTCTATTTGTACATTGTGCTAATTGTTAAATGAAGTGAAGGAAACCTTGACTATCAAATGTCAACTCTTACCACAAATTTTAGCAACTGTAAACAAGAAAAACAGCAGACGCAGCGTTGCCAACATTTTTATGTACTGCTTGTTGTTTTCGATATGATTCGTTTTATTTAGGAACGTTGTTAATGTCTAGCACTAGAATTTAACGTTAGATCATCTTTAAATCGTTCACAAAAATATAGAATTTTCAGAAAACGTCCTCTGCTAGCCATATATGACTCAGTTCTTTTCAATAATCTGTTTACTTTCTTAACAAAATGGCGATTTTCATTTTCAAGTTCCCGGATGTGAGGATTCTAATATTAAAACACAAATATTTGAATATTCCGGATTTAGTACCAAACAAAAGTGGAGGGCGAAATAAAATTCTCCATCACTCAGAAAAAATACTAAAAATAAATGACGCAGAAAGAGAAAATTAAAACGCATATTTAAAAATATTTTTAAAAAATATATGTCATTATTTATATTACAAGTTTATTTCTCTAATTCTCTATTATGCTGATATATGACTATATTAACAATAAAAGAAATAACATTTAGAGGTCATAGAGTTTTAAATTTTGCTTAACGCAAGTAAAATTTCAACCAGATTAAGAACCACAACAGGACAATTAAACATAATGCTTTTTCGTATACTGGAAAGTCGATTTCTAGATTGCAATAATTATGACAGATTAAACCATCTTAATTAACATGCTAAAAGTTAATAATCATCACCATATTGATGTTCAAGGAGTATCCTGTAGATGCTAATTTTTACTTTAATATTTCGTAACTAGAATCATAATCATATTATTAATTCAAAAATCAAAACAACAGATAACAACAGAATTGAGAAATTTAAGAGAGAATAAACGAGAAAAACAGATACCAGCTAATAGTTAGCAGTTGGTTTATTTTCTAAAAAAAACCAGTTAACAGAAGTGTAAAAATGCCCAAAACACATTAACAGAAAAATATCTTGCCCCCCTCTTCTATGGCATCCGGGATCGTGACGTTCAAGTTATCTCTTATTCATTTTTATAAGATGAGATATCTTCTATTTTTATAAGATATCTTATAACTTTTTATCATATCTGATATTTTTTACAGTCCATAAGACATCTAATAATAAAAATACCATATCAGATACCTTATTACTTATATTAAATATAATGACATTTCATTAATCATGAGAGATCATAATACTTTATTGCAGGATATCCAAAACACAAGACAATTTTATAAGATATATTATTTTAAGTTCTCACTAACTCATGGAGATATCATAAACTATATTAGATAACTTAAAAAAAAAACAGAAAGATGTTTGAAAACAAGAACATATCTTATACAGTATACGAACTGTCTTTAAGGTGGTAGCTGGTCAAATCGCCCACGAAAAAATCGCCCCCGTCAAAAACACCCCCACTTTTTGCAAAATCGTCCCCACTGTAAAATCGCACCCTGTAAACACGCCCCACCTTCAGCAAAATCGCCCCACTTATCAAAATCGCCCCCATCAAAACGTACATGCCAACCCTGATTATTTCCAAAGCGGTAGGGGGGGGGGGTGTCTGAAAGTTTTCTCAGGTAGTGCAATATGGTGCGATCTGGCGCATTTTCAGTATTGTTTAAAGGGTACTTGAGGCTAGGTTAAAGTATCAACCTTTAGACATGTTGTCCTATATATTATTACCTTAAAGAATTCAAAATATAACGCTTATAAACTTATAAGAAACGAGATATCGATCGATTGGTCTCTGAATATGTAATATTGACGCATATCGATCAGATCGGCCTTTAGGCAATAGAAAGGTTGTTACATCCCCCTTCGCAACAATGCCCACAGTTTGAGTTAAAAAACTAGAGACTTAAGTTTTATAATATTAGAAATTTAAAAAATCGGTAATAATTTAGGAAAGCGGTAGAAAAAATGTCAAATCGGTAGTCTACTGCTCAAAGTGGTAGGGTTGGCATGTATGTCAAAAACGCCCCCCCCCCCCACCTTCAGCAAAATCGCCTCACATACACAAAATACTATATGGTATAAAATTGTTAAGTTGTACCAGGGACAGTCTATACTATAGTATAGACTGTCCCTGGTTGTACAAATATTTACTCCTTTTAGGATTACATTGTCACTGATTAAAAATTAGAAATGTTTTGTTAATAATGATCGATTATGTCGTTATTTTGCCCTAATTATTACAAGTATCCTAATTACCTTAAAGATTTTCGGTAAGAACTATATTATACTGTGAAAGTACTTAAATTCGTGGGTATTAATTTTCGTGGTTTGGTGAAATTTTACATGTTCGTGGGTTCTTAAATTCGTGGATTGACGGTTTCCGAAAATGCAAAAGTGAGGTAGCGATCAAAATAAATTATTACAGCAGAATCATTTTCACCAGTTTCATAACATGATGTTGTTTACGCGCGTGGTAACAAATGTAAAATTAACAACACGGAAATCAATAGCTAATTATAAACAAGGTAATGTATTAATTGATTAATTGCAATAAAAACTACTTTGAGTCTATTTAATTCTCTAATTGTTATCTATAGAAGCATTCCTAGCCGAAGGGCATTTGTCACTTCATGTGTTGAGTAGTAATAAAGAACTGTTACAAAGGTGTAATTTAATGTCATTTGTGCCATGATCGGTATTATCACAACATCCATTTGATATAGCGTGTCATTGATATGCACTAATAAAGATTAAGTATAGCTTATCTTTAAATATTTTATTTGTTATTTTAATTTATGTTCAAAGGAGCAACCAAACTCATAATTCCGATAATAATTTGTTACTTTTTAACATCGAAAATGAACACCTCATATATCACCACCTTGACCGGACGTCGATGTTTATTCGTACGCTTTACAATTAAATAACATCTACATTTAATAAAGGTTCATTCCCACTTGGTCTACTCCCAGTTAGTCTACTCCCATTTGGTCTATTCCCAATTTGTCTACTCTAAAAAATTATAGTGTCCCACTTTGTCTACTCTATGAATTTTATATGAGAAACAAAGTTGAAAGCAAATTTTTTTTCCTTAAAATTTATAATTATTTTTTTTTAATTTTTAAATTATTAAATGTTTTAAATATGAAGGGAGTATAACATTGGTATTTAAAAAAGATAAAGTTAAAAAATAAGAGTATTAAAATGTTCTTAAAGTAAGTACGAACATGTAATGAGTAAACACTTTTAATTTAAAAACAGCTTTGTTTTATTTAAATAGAATGTGTGCATGTGAATAAATTATTATTGTTTACTAATTAGTATTATGGAATTGTTACATTAACAATGAAAATGATTAAGTTACCAGTTGTTTGGTTATACTGTGATTAACAACTTTTGATACTTTGATCCTTGTCTGATATAATTTTGTTGCTTGGACACATTTATGTTCAGCCAATTGGCTTCGGCAACAACATAAGCATGGATAAGCATGGATCATCGATAAAACAATGATATTTATGTTTTTAGACAAACCTGAGTTTTTTTTATGTTATATGGAATTATATTTGATTGTTATTAAATGTAAACTTTTTCTAGTTTTTCATTATTTAGTTGACTTCTCATCATACATTATTATTGGTACAACAACAATAAATATAAATGTTTATTCAGCAATTGAATTGTTTTTGCAATACAAACACTCGTGAAATGCAAAATAAACATATAAAAAACACAAACTCTAATACACCATAATTTTATGTAACAACCAAGTTTAAACCTAGTTATATTTTATTGAGTAGACGAAATGGGAATTATAAATTTTCAAGAGTAGACAAAATGGGAGTAGACCAAATGGGAATGGGCAAATAGTATACCAAATGGGAATAGACCAAATGGGAGTAGACCAAGTGGGAAGTTACCTTAATAAAAACACAATTCGAACATGATTTTTGTTTGTTTGTTTGAATGGTGTTTTAACGCCACTTTCAGCAATTTTTCAGCTATTTCATGGCGTCCAGTTTTTATTGGGGGAGGAAGCCGGAGTACCCGGAGAGAACCCCCGACCTGCGGTAGGAAAACTGGCAATCCCTGTCAATTAAGATTGGAGTCGAGTACACCCTGCCTGCAGTGAGAATCGAACCCGCAATCTCAGTGTTGACAGACCACGTGATCAATAGTAAACGACCTACCTTGACCACTCGGCCACCGAGGCCCCCAATTCGAACATGAAACCTGTAACATAATCATTAAAATTGATTTTGAGCAGAACGTTAGTAATAGATCGAACCACAAAATCATATATTACATGTACAAATAAATGTCCGATCTCGGACATTTTCAGATCGTTTTTCACAAGTTCCCATCTGTTATTGAAGTTTTATTCTTCGTTGGATTTTTAATTTCGTGGTCCGAGGCCGCCACGAAAACCACGAAAATTGATACCCCAAGAATAAAAAGTATTTCACAGTAATTCTTTTGTAATTATGATTAATTAATCAAAGATTTATTATTTAAAATAAAATCGTCAAAAGAATATAAAGTGCATTGTTTGTACCCATTGTTTGTTATCTTGTTTTCTGCTCTAATAAAAAAGATTAAATTGTTGTTGTCGTGTCTTCGTATTTTCCTATAAAAAGAAGAACAGTTACGTACATGAATTTAATAAACCGAAGAAGGAGCACATATTTATGATTTACCTTAATATTGTTTTAGCTCCTAATGAGAAATGGCGTCTTAGTAATAATTGTACCAAATAAAATATTGTACATTTTAGACCTAGCTCTATTGATCGCACTACTTTTAATTTTAAATGTGGCGATTAAGATATCAGTTATGTAGATTCGTTCAAATTTTTAGGAATATGGTTCAGTGAATTTGTGACTTGGGATAAAGCAGTCTGTGAACTTTCTAAATCTGCGAGTCGAGCACTTGGATGTTTAACAACCAAATTGTATTCATGTGGAGGCATGGACTACAAAGTATTTACAAAACTATAGGAATGTCTTGTGCAACCTATATTATTATTTGGTTCGTCTATTTGGGGACTAACTGAGCAGAGACTTATATAATCAATGTTCAGAACCGTGCAGCTAAAATATTTCTTGGTGTTCCAAAACGCACTAACAACACAGCAGTGCATGGAGATTAGGGATGGCTTTCATGTTTATCAAAACAGAGACTAGAAGTGATTCGTTTCTTCTATAAGTTATTTTTTTATCGAGGAAGAGCGTGTTTTATATAAGATCAAGATATGGTCAAAACGTAAGACAAGGTCTTGGGACTATAAAGTACATAAGCTTTTGGCTAAATTATCGTTATTGACATTGTTAGATGCAGGGTTGGTTAGAAAACGTTTTATGAATGAAGTGAAAAGAAAAATTGGAATATCTTATGAATAAGCTTAGTTTAGTAAAATATGGAATGACAATTTAAATGTAAATGGAAATAAATTAAGACTTTACAGATGTTATAAAAAGGATCGTATTCCAGAACATTACGTTTTAAATCCGATGCCTGGTCACCCTTAGAAGTTATATTTGTAATCTTAGATGTGGGACATTACCGCTTGCCGTAGAAACTGGTAGATTTAATAAACCACCTACTCCGCTGAATGAAAGGACATGTCCACTTCTTAATAGACTGTGACATCTACAGCGATTTAAGATTTTCAGTCTTTGATAAAGCCAAGACTTTTGACGCTAACTTTAATAATTTTTCAAGTCTTGATAAATTTAAGTTTTTACTCTGCTGTAGTGAGCTATACAATTGGAGCTTAATTGGTCTTTTGTTAAACAAAATTTTACCAAGACGTCGTGCCCTTTTAACAACCAGTAATTGTTAATACAGTTTTCTTCTTGAAATAACCTTATATAGTAATGTAAAAATTTTTTTTTCATCTTCTTTATTTAAATGTTTATTTACTATTTTCTACGAAGGCTGCAAATTTTAATTGATTTTGCGACATTTACGTTTAGAAATTTAAATTATTATTATTTTTAGTATTATTATTACTTTCTCTGGAAAGCAGATATAACTTAACTTTTTTTACTTACTTTTTATTTATTTAAACTTTTCAGTGTAAAAGCAAGCTAAAATTTATTTTATTTATTTATTTATTTCTATGATTTATAAGTCCCTTTTAATAACTTTTGTTTAGTATTTTATTTTTTAATGCTTTTTTAATTAATATATACTACAGAGTCTCGGGCTCTGTTGTTCTATCTATAGTGTATATGATTAATGCAAGTTTTAAGTGTCTCGTAGGTCAATTTTGGCAGGACATCATTTTATTTTTATCATTATGATTATGAATATTGTGATTTTATATATGATGTATATATTTGATATGTGCCACTATAATAAAATAAATTATTATTATTATTATTATTATTATTATTATTATTATTATTATTATTATTATTATTATTATTATTATTATTATTATTATTATTATTATTATTATTATTATTATTATTATTATTATTATCAAAGGAAAAAAATAATAGCGTACTACTGTAATTAACGATTTTTGTAAATGGGGCGATTTTGCTCAATGTGGTGGCGTTTTTGATGGGTGCGATTTTGCTAAGTGGGGCGATTTTGTAAAATGTGGGAGCGTTTTTGCAAGGGACGATTTTACATTGGGGCGTTTTTGCAAAAAGTGGGGGCGTTTTTGACGGGGGCGATTTTTCCGTGGGGCGATTCGACTTGTATTCGTCTACAATTGATCACGAGGTCTGTGAAAAAAGGTTAAATATATATAAATACGTCGTGCCATATACCACAATAGCTTGTATTACTACGGTAACCCGTCAAGAATGCGACGAGACTAAGTGTATATCTCATGTACGGTCTATGGTCTTCGCCAACAGGGACTAAAGGTAATTAACGCCACGTTCAACAATTTTTCAGCTATATCATGGCGTTTATTTTTTATTGGGGAGAGGAAGCCAGAGTACGCAAAGAAAACCCCCTACCTGTGGTAGGAAAACTGGCAATCCTTGTCAATTAAGATTGGAGTCGACTGCAGTGAGAATCGAACCCGCAATCTCAGATGTCATAGACCACATGATCAATAGTAGACGAACTACCTTAACCACTCGGCTACCGAGGCACCAGGTATATACAATTTAGTTATATAACTTAATAAATTTGCGATAACATCTATTTATTCTATAAAAATCGTAAAGACATCAGTTGCCTCCCAGAGTAGTGATTTACAGGGAAGGAGTAATGTTTTTGATGAATTGAAAGAAAAACATGAGATTAATACCCAGCAAGTAAATCAACTAAAAACATCTTTTGACAAATCAAGGCAAGAGTTAGACGACCACGCTTGCGAAATGCGACTCGATGTAAAATCAGCTATACGTGATGCACAAGAACAAACAGAAGAGTTGAGAAGCAAAGTGCTAGATCTACAATGTAGATCAATGAAATACAACTTGATATTTACCGGCCACACAGAATATGACAACGAAGACACGGAATATGTCATTCATTCTTTTTTAAAGAGAGAACTCCGAATCACATATGATATACAAATATACAACTAGGAAACGTCCATCGCTTCGGTAGCGGATCAACTCCAGGACGTGGCCATATAATATAAAAGAAGACCGAGACCGATCATTGCACGATTTATTTATATGAAAGATCTTGAGGCAGTCTTTTCAAACGCATAAAAACTGAAAGGCACTCCATTCGGTATAAATCGTCAATTCTCAGATGAAATCGAACAAGCTAGAAGAAGGTTGTATCCCATAATGAAAGAGAAAAGGAGCAAGGGTGTGGAGTAAAATTAGTTAGAGACATCCTTTACGTAGACGGAGTAATCTACGATGACAACCCAGCCAGGACGAAAACTCATGCACAAACTTATAGTGATGCGACCAAGAGAACACCGGTAAACCGCCCTGGAAATAAGCGAAGGCGAATATCATCCACTCCTCAGAAAGATCAACACTAGGAAACCCAAGGAGATGAAAGGAAAGACTCTGACAACATTTTTAAAAATAAACTCATAAAACCTAAGTTATTAAATTTAAATTGTGGTGGTATTTTAAAAAAGAAATGAAATACCCGGAATTTGTAAATATGATTAATAATTATGATTTTATTTGTATTACTGAATCTAAAACAGATGACCTAGATGAAATTGTTATCTCCGGTTACAAATTTGTAATTGAAAACAGAAAAAGCTATAGCAAAATTAAATCCGGAGGGATCGCATTTGGCTACAAATCCGAATATGAAGAATTTGTCCACTACTTAGAATCTGAAAGCAGATTAGTCTCTTGGTTTAAAATTTCTAAAACCCTTAGAACTACATTTAAATGAAGACATTATTGTCGGAAATATTTACATTCCCACAGAAAATTCTGCTTACAAAGCAGAAAATGCTTTTGATGAATTAGAACAAGAATTTCTGAAATTTTCTCAAAATAACAACATAATTCTCCTAATTGGAGATTTTAACAGCAGAACGGGCACTGTTAAATATTTTTTTTGAAATAACAGATGAAAACAAAAGTCCATTTGACAATTTAATTAATTATGCAAATATTTTACCTAATTACGAAATGTTGCGAATTAGAAATAGTATGGATAGTGTCAAAACAAATTATGGTAATAAACTGTTGATTTTTTGCAGAAATAATAACTTATTTATTCTTAATGGTAGAGTAGTTGGTGATGTAACAGGTAAATTTACTTGTAGACAGTCAAGTGTTGTTGATTATTTTATTTGTACAGCGGATTTTTTTATCTTATGTTGAAAATTTATTTGTCCATGAATTCTCATCATTGTACTCAGACGTTCACTGTCCAATTTGCTTATCTCTTAATATTGCAGCTGAAGATAATGACTCCTCAAAAAAGGGGGTTAATTGTAATAATTGTAATAGAAGGAAAATAAGAAAATGGGACAACGAAAAAGCCGAAGAATATAAAGAAAAAATAAATATCTTGCCCCCCTCTTCTATGGCATCCGGATCGTGACGTTCAAGTCATCTCTTATTCATTTTTATAAGATGAGATATCTTCTATTTTTATAAGATGTCTTATAACTTTTGAGATATCTTCTATTTTTATAAGATGTCTTATAACTTTTTATCATATCTGATATTTTTTACAGTCCATAAGACATCTAATAATAAAAATACCATATCAGATACCTTATTACTAATATTAAATATAATGACATTTCATTAATCATGAGAGATCATAATACTTTATTGCCGGATATCCAAAACACAAGACAATTTTATAAGATATATTATTTTAAGTTCTCACTAACTCATGGAGATATCAAAAACTATATTAGCTAACTTAAAAAAAACAGAAAGATGTCTTGAAAACAAGAACATATCTTATACAGTATACGAACTGTCTTTAAGGTGGTAGCTGGTCAAATCGCCCCACGGAAAAATCGCACCCGTCAAAAACGCCCCCACTTTTTGCAAAATCGTCCTCACTGTAAAATCGCCCCCTGTAAACACACCCCACCTTCAGCAAAATCGCCCCACTTATCAAAATCGCCCCCCCATCAAAACGTACATGCCATCCCTGATTATTTCCAAAGCGGTAAGGGGGGGGGGTTCTAAAAGTTTTCTCAGGTAGTGCAATATGGTGCGATCTGGTGCATTTTTAGTATTGTTTAAAGGGTACTTGAGGCCAGGTTAAAGTATCAACCTTTAGACATGTTGTCCTATATATTATTACCTTAAAGAATTCAAAATATAGCGCTTATAAACTTATAAGAAACGAGATATCGATCGATTGGTCTCTGAGAGGGTGGACATGGTAGTGGGAGACAGGGAGAGAGGGGGAGGGAGAAAGGAGTAGAGGGGAGGGAGAAAGGAGCTGAGGGGAGGGAGAAAGGAGGTGAGGGGAGGGAGAAAGGAGAAAGGGGAGGGAGAAAGGAAAAATTAAAAAAAGAGGGAGGCAGTACTTTTGCAAATATGTTCTTTAATTCGTACCTGAAAATCATTTAAAAAGACTAAAATTATTTTCATATAACTCCAGTAAAGAGATAAATTGCATCCAAATGATCAGAATTTTTACTATGCTAGTTAGTCCGAGAATCCTCTGCCGTCCAACGCTTTTTTTTTGCCAAAAAAAGCGTTGGACGGCAGAGGATTCTCGGACTATATGCTAGTATGCAGTAAGGTTTTTCCTAAAGCGTATGTCTGTCCCTTTTCTATATTGTGATCACTTATTGACTAGGTGCCTGTCATCTGTTATCTGTCCGTTGTTAACTTTATAAACAATCTTCTCCTCTGACACCACTTAGAGTACCTAGTTTTAGCTTTGCATCCATGAGTTTGATACATGTATGTAAAACAAATATTAATCAATTAAACCGCAGTTTGCACTGGTAGTGTTTTATTGCATGTAGTACATAATACCGGTAGATTTTTAAAACAAATGAAGTTTTGTTAATTCTTTTACATTGAAAACTGTAACGATTTCAATAAGACATACGTTTTGCGCATTAATATTTTCCTTATCGAATATTTATAATATGTTCATGCAACTTTGTTTATAATAACATCGTTTAAAAAATGTCGCGCTAACGAAACGACTATATATAGAAATAGATAAACTCGTGTAAATCTGACAAAAATATATGTTGTACTCTAAAAATTCATGGAAATATTATTGAGAAAAAAACGCATATCTGAAATGATATCATATTTTTCAGTGTGAATTTAAAGTGCGGCAAATACGTCGAAAGTCGTAGTAAATCGGTAAAAAATTACATTTATGTGTTCGTAACAAACGTTATTAGACATGGCTGAATGTATAGCGCTTTCACAATACATGAAAACAAATTGAAAAGGGGCAAAATTTGAAATTAAGAAAAACGTATTCTTGAAAAAGTGTTTATACAGTTTTATACAAATAAAAAACATTAAAATACAGCATCTTTTATAGGTATATCCCGTTCTTCACAGTAATTCAGAGTAATGATTACGTCACCATACTAGATTTTGGGTACCTAACACTAATGGCAAATTTCAGGAAAACAAGGAACTAAAAGCTCTGAATGTCCAAATGGCCTGGTCTTGCTTTTCTTGTTACAATTTACAACACGATTTATGGTGTTCTTGGTTAAATATTTTTAGTTTCTAATTATTCAAGTATATTGGTTACCCAAAAGACGGATATAGTTCGTTTTGATCCACAACTAAAAATACTTTCGTCATCCATTAAAGGTCTCCGAACCAAAAAATATTTACTAGCATCGGAAACTAAAAAAGACCCAACAACCTGCGGTAAGTCTTAGTCATTCATAATTACACTTGTAAAAAAAATATTTCTACACATGGAAAGCCTGTAATGCTCACATTACTCATTACAAAAACTTTAGTTTAATCGACATGAACATGACACAAAATTTGTGGCCGTCTTGAATTTAGGATCTGCGCCAAAATCTTAAAATTTATACATTATCAATTATGTTTGCTACTCAGATTTTCATAGCAAGATTCATTTTAAATTTCCGCCTATTAGAACATCAATGGCTCTTAGTAGCCACAATGCATTTTACAATGGCAGAAAATTACCCTTATATTAGTTCTGCATAATTTGATTTAAATAAGTGAAATAGTTTCTGAAACCAGCTATTTTTAGTGCCTCTGGAGTCGTATGTTCCAGTGTTGTGGTCATCTTGGTTTTAGGATCAGTACCAAAGATTCACGATTTATAGAAAAGTAATACAGTACACTGGTTTATGTATCTGAGAGCGGCCCTAATCTGAACTATTTTTCACAAGCGCAAGTTGAAGAACATGGGTCAACACATGTTTTGGCCAATATCTCACAATGTTATATAGCTACAAAAAAAACCCCGTTACATTAAAATGATCAGCACATTCAATCTTTTTTAATTTCAGAAGTTGTTTAACTGCCTGTAGGAGTTATGGACATTAAGTTACGATTTTTGTTTTAGAAAATTGTCAGTTTTGACAGTAAAACTTGAAAAATAAAACAGCAGATTGATATAGTAAATTGCAGAAAATGATCAGCCAGACAATGCAAATCACTATGTTGGTCTAAATTGTCTGACAAATTCTTAAAGGAGTTTTTGCCCTTTAATAAAGACTAGAGTGAAACTGAAAATTGCAAGACAACGCCTTTAAAAAACGCAATTGGTTCAAAATTGTCAGACGAATCCTTACAGGTCTTTTTGCCCTTTAATAACAATTTTGTTAATAAAATATAAGTATTTGCCTTATAAATTTAGAACTAGAGTAAAACTGTCAATTGCAAAAATAAACAGAAGGACATGGTCTACAAACAATTCAATTGTCAAAAATTTATCCAGTTACTCCTTATAGTATTATATGTAATTTACTCATAATTTTTCTTGAAATTTTCAGTGTTTGCTTTGTAACATAAAACATAAATTTCTCAATGAATTATCCTCATACTTACCATTAAGTTTTTATAAAGGAATACATAATTAAACAATTCAACAGTTAACAAAATCGCAAGGTTCCCAAGTCTGAAAATAAGGAAAAAAATCCTCGAACAATAATAACAGGTGTACAACTTCAATACATTTTCAATCTTTCTGTGAAATTTAGAGTTCTAGACTGAAACTGTAGGAGTTAATTACTTGAGTACACAATATATTTACTGTCTTCTGTAAATCTGCTAAAAATGACCAAGTTCCAAGGTGTGGAAAATTAGGAACATGCTGGAACACTTCCATAATAGCAGGTGCAACAAATTCAATAGATGGGCAATCGTTATGTGACGTTTCAGAGATCTGGGTTGAAAACTGTAGGAGGAGTTGATAAAAATAGATGCCCCATTTCCCCTGCCCGCATCAGTAAAACATACTATAGCCCGAAATCAGAGTGATACTCTAAACTGCAAAAATGATCTGTAAGGCAAGTGCCGCTCTAATTAAAATTAAATCTTTCACTTGCTCCCCCTTTTTGTTATTGGTCGCTGCGTTTATCTTTCACTTGCCCCCCCCCCCTTTTTGCTATGGTCGCTGCGTGGTACTACGCAGCTACCAATAACAAAAAGGGGGAGCAAGTGAAAGATTTAAATTTAATTAGATTGGACAAGGGCTACAAATAACTCGTTTGGTTCAAGATTGTCAAATGACTTCTTTTTTGGAGTTATTTCCCTTGAATGACAATTTATGAAAGATCAGTCTTCTCCTTTTAAATAAAAAAAAACTATAGCAGCAAAAGTAAAACTGTAAATAGCACAAATAATCAGGCAATTTATGTTACAGCAGCAAATAATCCCTTTTTCATTACATTTATAAGCACCATATTTTCAGTTTAAATTCCCTTTTAAGTCGATCAGAACTTCGAGAATTATTATTTTGCTGTGGTAGTCTTACATGATAGTGAACACAGTTTTCTAAAAGTTTAAAAATACAAGATTTTCCTAGTGTTAAAGAATTTCTTTTGTGTTTATTTTTCAAACTTCAACGAGACAGTTAACAAGCATGACAAGAGACCATAAAAACAACGATGAATTGAAGTTATGAATACACTATATTATTTTCTGAACATTTAGGTCTGTCTGGACTACGGGTGTTGGTGTACTAGAAATGTAAGTGGATTATAAATCTATGTGGAAAATAAGTCTGTATGGACCATACGTCTGTGTGGACTATAGGTTGTATGGACTATAGGTTGTATGGACTAGAGATCTGTGTGGACTACAAGTTTGGGTGGACTATGGGTCTATGTGGACTACAGGTCTGGCTGTATGATTGCTATTAGGTTTCAGTGTCATGATTTCATAAATATACCGGTCACAGTTTATGATCCTCATATTTTTTTTACCAAAGGGTACAATACACCAATTAAATTCATTTGATAATGTGCCATGAGTCATGCTTTGTTTGTAAAAGTCGTTTACATGCTTCATATCCCAAATTTATATCAGTTTTGAGTCAAAATTTAGTTATCTTTTCTATTGCTATAGGGTTTAAAAGAGGGAGAAGTGTAAAGAGGGGAGTAAGAAAGGAGCCGAGGGGAGGGAGAAAGGAGTAGAGGGTAGGGAGAAAGGAGCTGAGGGAAGGGAGAAAGGAGCTGTGGGGAGGGAGAAAGGAGAAAGGTACCCCCTGTCCACCCCCTCGTCTCTGAATATGTAAAATTGACGCATATCGATCAGATCGACCTTTAGGCAATAGAAAGGTTGTTACATCCCCCTACGCAACAATGCCCACAGTTTGAGTTAAAAAACTAGAGACTTAAGTTTTATAATATTAGAAATTTTTAAAAATCGGTGATAATTTAGGAAAGCGGTAGAAAAAATGTCAAATCGGTAGTTAGTTCGAGAATCCTCTGCAGTCCAACGCTTTTTTAAATTTTTTTTCCCACGCAAAAAAAAAGCGTTGGACGGCAGAGAATTCTCGGACTAATCGGTAGTCTACCGCTCAAAGCGGTAGGGTTGGCATGTATGTCAAAAACGCCCCCATCTTCAGCAAAATCGCCCCACATACAAAAAATACTATATGGTATACTATTGTTAAGTTGTACAAATATTTACTCTTTTAAGGATTACTTTGTCACTGATTAAAATACTATAAATGTTTTGTTAATAATGATCGATTATGTCGTTATTTTGCCCTAATTATTACAAGTATCCTAATTACCTTAAAGATTTTCGGTAAGAACTATATAAGAACTATAATTCTTTTGTAATTATGATTAATTAATCAAAGATTTATTATTTAAAATAAAATCGTCAAAAGAATATAAAGTGCATTGTTTGTACCCATTGTTTGTTATCTTGTTTTCTGCTATAATAAAAAAGATTAAATTGTTGTTGTCGTGTCTTCGTATTTTCCTATAAAAAGAGAACAGTTATAAACGTACATGATTTTAATAAACAGAAGAAGGAGCACATATATATGATTTACCTTAACATATTTTTAGCTCCTAATGAGAAATGGCGTCTTAGTAATAATTGTACCAAATCAAATATTGTACATTTTAGACCTAGCTCTATTGATCGCACTACTTTTATTTTAAATGTGGCGATTAAGATATCAGTTATGTAGATTCGTTCAAATTTTTAGGAGTATGGTTCAGTGAATTTGTGACTTGGGATAAAGCAGTCTGAACTTTCTAAATCTGCGAGTCGAGCACTTGGATCTTTAACAACCAAATTTTATTCATGTGGAGGCATGGACTACAAAGTATTTACAAAACTATAGGAATGTCTTGTTCAACCTATATTATTATTTGGTTCGTCTATTTGGGGACTAACTGAGCAGAGACTTGTATAATCAATGTTCAGAACCGTGCAGCTAAAATTTCTTGGTGTTCCA